>JAVSCE010017968.1:0-12472 GCA_032199065.1 Smutsia gigantea
CCAGGAACGTGATGCGATGGGAGGCGGCTGCCAACATGCTGAAACAGCTCTGTGGGTGCCCTGCCCCCAGTTCTTAGCCGGCCGGGGCTGCTGCTGGGGAACTGGCACCCTGGCTGCACCAGAGGCTGCCAGTTTCTAGAGTGAGAGGAGGACCCTGCCTGCCAAGGAGGGCATTCCCAGGAGGGAAGCACAGACTGAACAGGGGTGAAGAATGAAGCCACCCACCACAGTCCACCCTATTTTGTGCTTTACTCTACAAACACCACTCTTCCCCTACTTATACTCCCAGAAAGAAAAAATGTAAAAACGGTGCGGCCACCATAAAGCAGCCGTCCCTTACCAAGCAGCAGCTTCCCTTCTGATGGGCCCAGCCCCAGCCTCCCCCTCAGCCGCCGGGGTGTGCAAGAGAACCTTCCCCCTCGTTGCCTTCAGAATCATGAAGCTCATGGGAAAGTCACAAACTTTACAACAACCCCCTGAGATAAAACAGTGAGGGAAGACAGGACAGAAGAGGAGAACTCACCGAATCGATATCTCTCCTAAAGGAAGAACATAGATAACGCGGGGGTCTTCTCCTCCACAACTGGACAAGTGGAGTGGCTCTCATGACTTTGCCCTTAGCTAGCCCCTCCACAGGTTGCATCTCTTCCTGGTGCAGTGCCCCAGAGCTTCATTCTGAGGAGCGTGAGCCCCTCATGAGCCTGCCTGCATCTGGCTGCATCATTTCCGTTAACTGTTACCGTGGATGTGGTAGTCCCAGGAGATGCTCCGGGCAGCCCCCAGGTTCCACTCATCTTCCTTCCTGCTCCTGCTGTGTACCAGTAGTCCCATGTCCCCTGCTCTTCCACTTACTGGCTGGGTGACTTAGACAAGTTGTTTAACATCTCTGGGACTCAAAGTGTCTTTGTTAGTGTGATGGGAATAATAATCTTGCCAAAAGTGTCATGAGAAGCTTCACAGGTGTGTGGGCTGGGCACAGCCCATTTTATGGCTTCATGTCACCCAGTCCCTAATGGGCAGTTCAGATCACACTCGGTCCTGTGATAGTCCATGGTCTTATATACAGTCTGAACTGGAGTCCAGTGGCAAGCCAAAACTTGCATATCAAGGAATCATGATTTGTTTCTTAAGATGATACGGCTTTGTGCCAGAACCATGGGGCCCTCCGATCTCCTATCAGAGCTCACCACAACCTCCCCGCAGCATCTCACCGAGCACCAGTGCACCTGCTGGGTCCTAAGTGCCGAGTGGTAGAACTGCTTGTACCGCAGCTTCAGCTCAACCTTTTCCTCCATTGGGCACGTTCAAAGCTGGAGTTCCCATAGGCCTCCTGCTATTATACAAGGGTAGCACAGTTGATGAGCACTGGTCAGAGATGCCCTAGCTGCCCAGCAGCCACATCCTTTGCTTCTCTTCCTCCCCCTGCCTTCTTCTTCTGCCCAGCCCCGCATCTTGACAGGGTGGCCAGTGTGATATAAGTGGAAGTTGAGTGGCTTTCAGGAAGCCCATTTTGTCCTCCCCACACCCAGCCCTGGCCCTGTCTCCTGGTTCCTGCTGAGAACAGGAAAATGAAGGCTGAAGTTCCTGCAGCCACCTTGGGCCATGAGGCATGCTAATGATGGCAGAGCACAGAGACAGGGTTTAGTTTCCTGCCGAAACTCTGGAACCTCCACAGCAGTCCTGAGCTGCTTACCTCTGGACTTTTAACTGAAAAAAAAAGTCACTGTTCTTTCCAGTTTCTGTTACTTGACACTAAAGGCAATTGCCTAATCGATACATCCATCAAAATGTATGTCTTCTTCCTAGTGTTAAGGATGTTCAAGGTATAAAAACTTGTTCTTCACTTTGGTGTGGGTGTTTTGACATTCCCAGACCACTGAATCCCCAGATTTCACCGATGTGTGGCAAGTTCCTAAAAATTCACAGGATCTATCCCTTTGGCAAGCAGTGTATTATTTTAGTATCTGGAGTATCACTGAGTCCTGGGCTCCACGGCCTATTGCTATGCTCATCCATATAGTGGAATGGCATGATGTCCTGAGGCCTGCTGGGACCATCAAAATCTGTGTGGGCCACACCGCAGAGAGGGTATAGGCTGATATGTCCCTGCGAAAAGAGGGCGGAGGCATTCTGCCCACCCTGCTGGACCACACAAGCTCCTGGTGACTGTGTATGGGTGGGGCTGGGAGTGTTTGAGTCATAGCTGAGTAGTGCCAACTTCTCCAGGAGGGCCACCCCATCCGGCAAACAGCTGCCGCTGCAACGATCACATCTTTAAACCGGAGTAACACACCGTGCATCACTGCACGCCTCCATCCCCCGCACAGACAGCCTGTGTGAGTGAAGCTGGAATGTGGTGGGAACCCTGCCCTCTGCGTCTTTCAGGTCCTTGATGGCACTAAGCTTTGGGGCTGCTCTGAGGCTGAATTCTGCTCGTGGTCTTCTATTTTGGTAGGGAGGTGGGATAGAAGTTATAGGTTTCCCACTTAGCCCTTCCTACTTCCATCACCCATTCACTTGTACTAAGTGCCAACTAAGTGCCAGGCACTCATTAGGTGCTTGGAACAACACAGTGGCAGACAAAACAAAAATCTACCCCCATGTTGCTCGCAGACTAGTGGGAGTAGCCAGTCAGTGAAAGACAAGACTCACGATACACTGGCAGCAGTGATACTATGATGGGGACGAGGAGTGCTGGGTGTTACAGGTTGAATTGTGGCCCTTCCCCAAAAAGGTATGTCGAAGTTGTAACCCCCAGTACCTCAGGTCGTGACCTTATTTGGAAATAAGGTAATAGTTTAAATTAGTAAAGATGAGGTCATAAGGGAGCAGGCTGGAGGCTGGGGAGGGCTGGTGCCTTGGGAAGCAGGGAGGCCCTAACCCCCTCTGTGTCCTTACAGGGAGGAGAAGCTTTGAGCACGGAGGGAAGGTGTGAAGAGGCATGGGGGTGAGGACAGCCCTCAACAAGCCAAGGGGAGGCCTGGCCAGACCTTTCTCTCGGCCTCAGAAGGAACCAGCCCTGCCAACACCAAACGTGTTGGGTGTCTGATCTCCAGAACTGAGACAGTAAGTTTCTGCTGTTCTAAGGCGCTCATTTTGTGGTGGTTGGTTACAACAGCCGCAGGATCGTAGTGTGAACTCCGGCCCTCAACCTCGCCATTTCCACCAGGTGCCCACCTTCCACCCAGAACCCAGGGCATCTGGAGCTGCTATGCCAGCAGGGAGTTCTTGGTCTGGGAAATGGGGGCTTGGTTTTCCCAATTATGCTCCACTCTGGGCTGGTGACCCCTTGAAGGCAGGACCTGCAGGAATCCCCAGGGAAGTTGTCTTTTGTCCTGGAGGGAGTAAGGGGCTTCCAAGATAAGGGTGACTGCATGAGTGAGACTCAGGGGAGAAGCTGGCTCGGGACACAAGCCAACCCCCCGGGCCCTCCCTTCTCTTTCACTGACTCTGGCCTGACCCTGTCTGTCCAATGGGTCCACTCACTGCCCTCCAGCCTCCTTCCCTTCCACTTACAGCCAATGGGGGATGTGGTCAGGGCCAGGGCTTGCCCTCCTTGGCAGAGGACCTTAGCCTCATGACAGAGACTCCCACACTCCAGGATGGAGAACAATGGCTCCCTTCGCCTCCTGAGCTGGTCCTGTGCTTGGGACAGTCCCAAGCAAGCTGAGGGTGAGTGAGAGCACTGGCAGGGCAGCAGAGAGGGCCAGAATGGTCAGTGTTTGCTTCATCTTAGAGAAGGCTGGGGGTCTGCCTTGGGGAAGTCAGTTCCCTGGGAGCTGCAATGGGCAGTGGCCCCTGGTCCCCTGCTTCCCAAGGTACCAGCCCTTCCCAGCCTTCACACAGGTGCCCTCTTGCACACCCATCCTCACACCATCCTGTTATGAGACCCAGGCTCCTAGAGGGCAGGGATTGACCAAGGTTCCTTGGTGAGCCGACGGAGAGCTGGGATTCCAGAACCTTTTTCCCCAAGCTCACCATCTTCTTACCACATCCTGATTCTCAGCAGGGCTCTCCTCCCTCGGTCTTCAGAAACAATGGAGATGCTCGCCCCTGGCAGCAGACTGCAGAGCAGTCCTCCTGTCTAGTAGCAAGGGGCTGAACTGCCTCAAGAGACCTTCAGGCTCCAGCACCATCTACCACAGAGAGCAGGACAGGCCTTGAGTGATGGCTTAGTCCGTAAGTGGAGTCAGGGCCAGGTTGGTTAGGGGCTCTAACAGTCAACAGCACCTGGATCACTGCTGTGCACTTAGTACCAGCCAGGCGCCCAGCTCAGGTGCCATGCACATGACCCAGGGCCACTTCACTGCACTCTCCAGGTGTGAGCTCAGCCTCTTGTCTTCCAGGGGTGGCTAAGCAGCTGGCCCATGGTGCACAGGGGAGGCAGTACATATCCCTGCTACCAGACTTGTCACCAAGATGCACCGTTGCCCTCCCACTCCACATCTGGCATTCGAGGTACTTCCTCCTCCTTTTCCTCTAGGCTCCCAACTGGGAGCCTGCAGGTGACTGCAACAGCCCCCCATCACAGCTTTGGCCAGCCCAGGTCCACCAGGAACCAGAGACAGCTATTGCCTCTGCTTCCAGAAACCTGCCTTGATTTCACTGAGGGCTGCTGGCACCTGAGAAGCAGAGCCCTTTAGGTTAGGGTCTGCTATGTCTTCTTCACTGTCTGAAGACTCATCCTTATGCTCAAGTTCAGGTGCTGTGTGAGCCCCGTCCCCCCCAAAAAACCTTGGCTGTCACCTCAGAAGTGATACGTGTAGCTTTAACATCAGAGACACAGAACTGAGGTTTGGGTGGGAGGCTGTATGAGTGTCCTGGGTCTGCTGTAACACATGGCCTCAGACTGTGGGCTTAAACAGCACCAGTGGGTCCTCTGGCAGGTCTGCAGGCTGGAGTCTGAAGTCGCGGTGTCAGCAGATCTTGAGGAGGAGCCTTCCTTCCACCTTCCCAGCTTGTGAGGACAGCAGGTCCTCCCTGGCTCACAGATGCGTCATTCCATCTCTGCCTCCTTCTTCATGGGGCCTTCCCCTGTGGGTGCTCTGTCTTTGTATCCAGACTCCCCTTTTTATAAGGACACCAGTCATTGGAAGAGGACTACCCTGATGATTTCATCTTCACTTAACATCTGCAAATATCCTATTTCCAAATAAGGTCACGTTCACAGGTACCAGGGGCTTAGGACTTTCTGGTATCTTTTTGCGCACACAACTCCACCCATTCCAGGGATGGTTCCTCAGTCACATGACCTGACAGCACACGTGATGGCTTTACCTGGGACTTAGACAGGACTTTGTAAGTCCCCAGAGAGTTTTGGCTAGATTTACCAAGAGTCACTGATCTAAGTGTGACCTGTCACAAACTAAATGCAGCTTTCCAAGTTGCCAATTCCAGCAACTTCCTTAGGAGGGTGCCCCCTAAGAGGGGACATTTCAGGGGAGGGGATGCCTGACCCCAGCATCATCCTCCCCATTGGCCGGAAGAGGTGCAGGCTGGGGTGGAGGTGAGGGACAGGGCCCGGGAGCCCCGGCAGGGGGAGGCAAAAGGGACAGGCTCCCCAGGCAGCCAGGATCCTGGGTCTCAGCACACCCTCCCCACCCACACCTATTCTCTCCCCCCGACCCCTATTCTCTCCCCTCTCCCCTGGGAGTCCTCAAGCACCAAATCTCGCAGATGAGGCCTGATGCTCAGGTGGTCTACCACCTGCCAGCCCTTGCCCCACCTCAGGCATACAGTACCTGGAAGGCAATAAGAGAGAGGCTGGTTGCTCCTTGAGGGCCCAACCCCACAGGGCCACCTGTAGGCTATGCCTCCCCAGCTCTGCACACTGCCCCTCTGTGTACTCCACAGAGGCACTGGCCCTGGCCCAGGGTATATGCCAATACATGACTGCATGGCCCAAACTAGCCAGCTGTCTCATGTCGCAGGACCTAGCATGTGCTGTTCCTTCAGTCTGGAATGCCCTTTCTCCTAGAGAAGGCCTTGAGGCTCTTCCCTCAAGTCCTCTCTCAAATGTCTCTTTCTTCAGCAGCCTTCCCGTGGCCCCTCCCTCCAAGTCGTGGTATTTCTGGGAGATAGGCGGTCACAGGAACTGCTGAGGTCACAGTGATGTCATGTCACTGAGTGGGGTCACAGAGTCCCCACCACTCATCTTCCACTGCTGGGGGCTCCCCGGGGCTCTGTTTTCTGCAGGTCCCCAGCACAGGGGACTCAGATACATGTTAATAAGCAGAAAGGACAAGTGTGTCTGTGTGCTCTCAGTGAGGGCGTGAGTGAGTTGCGCACCTAGGTCCGGGGAGCCGGGGAGGAACATGGGGCGCATGGGCAGTCTGAGGTAGGGGTGCATTCCAGAAAAGGCTAAGGACTCTGAGAGGTGGGTGCTTTGCAGATGGGAGAGCAGAGGGTGGGTGTGGGCTGGGGGCAGGTGGGCAGATGCAGGAGTCTGAAGGCCTAAAGGCTGGTATAACCATCCAGGTGAGGGGGCAAAAATGCATGTGGAGGTGGGGGAAGATTCCGGGAGAGGCAGCAGGGTGAGGGAGGCAGGGGAGGCGGTGCTGGCCAAGGAGGGCAAGGGAAGGGAGTAGGAGGTGCTGCGATGAGATGCCAGCTAAAGCTGTGGCACCCGCAGCTTGGCATTTCCGGGTCTGAAGGTCAAGGAAGATATCTGGCTGGAGATATATATGGGACAGTTGACTGCATAGGCATGAATCTGAAGCCATGGGTGTGGCTTACCTTCCTGAGGGGCCGGGAAGCCGGGAGCAGGTGGAGGTTGCGGGCAGGTGTGCCTGCAGACAGACCACGGTAGGTCCTCAGAGGAGGGCCGGTGGGGGCTGAGGGTCTGGAGACCACTGAAGACCTGAACCCCCACCACACTCCCCCCCCCCCCCGCACGCCTGCAGGGCCCAGACAAGTAGGACTTGCGGAGGCTGGCAGTATCCGGCCCGCGAACCGGCTGCCTCTCCCCAGGCGCTGGCAGCAGATGGCGCTGCCGGGCTGCTCTCGATCCTCCCGCTCTGGGAACGCGGGGCTGCCGGCGAGCCCAGGTCCGAGCCAGGTCGGAGAGAACCGCGAGTCCTGCAGGCCGGCTCTGCAGGGGCGCCCTCCCGCCCCCGCCTGGCAGGTGTCTGCACACCTGGGGTCGCACCGGGGTGCGGGCGAGATGCCCTGGTGCTCATGGCCGCACAGATGCTCAACCGCGCCCGCTCTCCGCTCGGGCCTCGCCTGTGAGGGCGCGGGGCATGGGCGCGCAGGGCTGCGGCGCTTTGAGGATGAAGGGCGCCGCGGCGGCCGCGAGAGGGCGCGGCACTTCCCGGCGTGAGCTCATCGCGAGAGGAGCGGCGCACCCACCGCGCCCAACCTCCGGGCCCTCGGAGCCCGAGGTTGGCTCGGCTGCGCGAGCGGGTTGGGCGGGCCCTGGACTCCCGGCAGAGGATCCGGGCCGGAGCGTGATGGGGGCTCCGCCCGGAGGGCCCAGAGGCCGATTGCTGCCTCCCCACCGCGACGCTGTGGGCGCCTCACACCTGAGCGGACGTCACCGCGCAGCCGAGGGGCCACCGGTGCCGGTGGGACCGCACCCACACCCTCACCTGCAGAGCACCTCATCTTAACCCGGCTGGGCCTTTGGCCTCAGAGGGCGGCGGGGCAGCCAGCCACCTTACCCCGCCCAGCCCGCCATACTGCCCTAAATCCGGCCCCTCCTGAAGCTTCCTGTTAGGAATGACTCAAGGGAAGGGCCTTATCAGCTGCGCCCGCGCCATCCCCTTGTTTTTTCATCAGCCCTAAGGCCTGCCGCCCGGCCACCAGCCCGCCTGCTCCCCTCCCCAGGGCTGACCACCCAGCAGATACCGGGAGCGGGCCAGGTCCCTGGAGGAGGTGGGTGTGGGGTGGAGTCAGGGTGACAGGGTGAGGTGCCCAGGTGGGAGCCAGGGCTGAAATCGCTGACGGCCAGAGAACGGCGGTGGTGGTGCAGGGGTGCTCAGGAAGGAGGCCCTGGGGTGCTCTCTTCCATCTCTGAACACCACCATGGGGGTTCAGTCCAGGAGGAGTGCACTCAGGCCTGTGGCTGCCCAGTCTTGGCCAAGGTCTCCAAACCCCCAGATAAGTGGGCAGGAGAGAGAGAAAACGCCCCTCGGGGCGCCCCCAATCAGCTGTCCTTGAGCAGGTGGGCATCGCCTCCGGGCGAAGGGGAGGTTCCGGCTCCATGATGCAAGTAAATGCGCACAGAGTGGCGCCTCTTTCCTGCCGGGCCTGCGTAGCCCTACTATCCGTTGGTCCGTCGCTGCGAAGGGTGTGAGGGGTGTGCTGGGGTGCCCTGCGCCAGAGGCCAAGTCGGGGAGGGGAGGAGGAAGAAGCGGCAGGAGTCCCAGGAGGAGGAGCCGCTGGGCTCCAAGGCCACCTGGTCCCTATCCCTGCCCGTCCCTCACTGCGCTCCCTCCCCCAGTCCACTCCGCCCTCGACTGACAGAGCCCTTGCCTTCACCCCGCTTCCCCAGCCGCTTCCGGCGCAAACTCCCCTTAGGACGCGCGGGGTGGGGGTGAGGTGGTGGGCTCCCTAGAATGGGGCTCTGTTTCCTTGCTAGGCGTCAGGCGCTCGGGTCCTTTTTCCTCCAGCCCCGCTCCAGGACTCCGGCCCCTCCCTTCCCCCCACTTCTATTTTAAGCTCTCCATGGCTGTTTATAGCTACGTCGCCAATTGCGTCAGGCCGAGATTCGGCCTGCCGGGGGCCCAGGCGGTCACCTGCCCCGTTGGGTTCCGGCGGCCCTAGGTTTGTGCGCGCCTTGGAGAGCAGGCCTGGCGGAAGCTCAGGGATCGCGCGCGCTTGGAAAGGGGCCGGGCGTCTCCCGTTTCCAGGCAGAGAGTGGGTAAGGGGTAGTTTACGGTTCTCAGAACTCCGCAGCTAGGCTGCCCTGGGGAAAGGGTTTCACGTTTGGTGTTTGCCAAGGGTCCGAATGGCGCCTTCGGGGCTGCACCGTGGCTGCATCCCGAGGCCTCTCACCCGAGACCCCAACCTCACTCGGGGCCCCATCCCACTTTGGGGAAGGCCTCTTGTAACTCCGGGGGGCAAAATACCGGGGCAAAATACCTTTGAAACCGAAATCAGTTAAGGGGAGAAATAAAATTTAAGAAACCCGTTTATTGCTTACAAGCAGTCGTCCCACGTGTCTCTAGGCCGGCTGCAGCAGAAAAGCAAACTGCACGAAACCTCTCTGGTCCAGACAGCCTCTCTCTCACCCTTGTACTTACCTATTGATATGGAGATTGAGAAACACCTATTAATGTGGTGATATGCTAAAGCCAGGTGAGAGATTCTGGAAATATTTGGAAATACTGCAATTTTACCCACACCTCTTCTTCCACTCTCCTCTCCCTGAGACTCACTCCCACACCAACACCTCCCACCAAGCTCCCCAGGAGGCAGCATTTAAAAGGCTTGTTCCGTTGTGAAAAGCTGGAGGGTGTTCCTCCAGGCACATTCCTAGTGTTGGCAAAGGCCTGCCCCTGGAGCCACCCTGCCCTGTGGCCTGTGTGTGTTTGGGGTGGAGGGAGTCAGGGGAGGGTGCACATCCATCTTTCCAGCCCACCTAGACTTCCTCTGGGAACTGGCTCCCATAATTCAGCCTCATTCCTTCCTTCCTGACCAGGACCAGCTCTGGACCAGTCCTCAGGGGGAGTACTCCCTTCTTCCCCTGGCCTTCTTCCTTCATAAAGGCCTGGCCACTCCTTCATGAATGACCCTATGTCTGGAGACCCCCTAACCCCAGAGCCAGGAGTGGACCCTGGGACTGCCTTACTCATCTATACCCCAGACCCTGGTGGGAAAGGACAAGATTTCTCTGGGGGTTTGGCCCACGCTGACTGGGAGGGAGAGCTGACTTCCCAGTGTGCCCATGCTTGCCACACAAGCTTTGCTGGGAAGCAGCCCTTGCCTCCAGGTTCCAGCCAGCACCTTGCATCACTTTCTGGAGAATGAGACACCAACTGCCCATGTCTAGTCTTGAGCCCGCAAAACTCCACAGCTTCTTGGTGGTAGAGAGCCCCTCCCCTGCTCAGGAAAGACAGTGCTTCTGCAGAGCAGATGAACCGCCCCCACTCCAGTGCCCTCCAGAGCTGCACCCCACCTCCCGTATGACCTCACTCTGGCTAGAGGTGGTCAGCTTTATGCACAGCCCCATAGTGTGGACTCCACCTCCACCCCCTCTCCAGGGCCTGGCTAGTGCCTCTCTCTCTACACATGCCTCAGCCTCTACAAGTAACAGCCGGGCCTTCAGAGCTGCTGGCCTTTCTGAGAACTGTCCCTCCCCACTCTCCCCTCTTGACTCCTCCAGGTCTGAGCTTCAGAGGCACCTGTACAAATCTACCTATAGAAGCATGTCTGAGCTGGAAGGGGCCTAAGGGGCCACTGAGGCCAGCCCCTTCCTCATGCTGCCAGGGTGCTCAATCAGGTAAAGTGGAGCCTGCAGATCAGGGAACTGAGTCTATCCCAACTCAGGGGGATATTAGATAATTCCATTCCCCTCATTAAAAAAATTTCAGTTGAGTAAAGTTGAAGATCTAACTGGCTTTATTCAAGGATTCATGAATTGGGCAGCATCCCATCTACTAGGTAGAAAGGAGCTCCAAGGAATGTATGAAAGAGAAGGTTTTTTATAGGCAGGAGGGGTTGCGATGAGGCAATTAAAGGAGGGGTTATTTCAGGCAAGGTGACCTTCCCTTAGGGAGGGCATGGGTGCTTACCGACAGATGAGCTCTGTAGGGCTCATCAGGAAATTGCAGACCAATTGCTTTAAATTCCATTCTTGGGAAAGGCTGAACCCACAGTTAGGTCGTGTGGTACATCTTGGTTTGCTGGTGTAGGGCCTAGCACAGGTGAATCCATTTTGGGCCTGCTCTCTCTTTTTTAATACCTCCTTGGGCCTTGGAGAAGGCTGAACTTGGTCTCTACAGTGGTGTTCAGTTCTGAGACAATCTGTGGTTTATTCAGTGACTGTTCACTGGGCACCTTCTATAGGCAAGGACCAGGTGCCTGTCTACAGGTCAGTGGGAAAACACAAGTGAACACACAGCTTTAATCAGGGCAGACTAACAGAAGTGCAGTATGCAACATAATGTCCCTATTTATTTACTTTCTTTCCCTCCCTCCCTCCCTTCCTCCCATTTACCCATATATTTATCCATATACCACTACCCACCCACCACCCACCATCCATCTACCCACCACCCACCATCCATCCACCCATCCAAACATCTTTCTTTCCTTCCTTCTGTTCATCCACCCATCCACCCATCCATCCACCCACCAGCCCATCCCAGTAGTGTAAAGTGCCTGAAACTTAGCTTTTTAAAATTGTAAGTGACTGACATTAAGCTTTTGATTGCTGAGACACCCATATCAAACAGACACATGGCCTACACAGTGAGACAAAGAGCCAGGCTGCCTCGCCCATGAGTGTCCCCTTTCAGAAAGCCCTGGGTGACCTAGTAATTGACCTCTTGAGTGATCCTGCATTTCTCTTCATAGGCCCTAATGTTTTAAATTCACCAATAAAGAGTGAACCCAAAAAACCCTAGACATCCCTGCTCAGACCTCAATAAAGGCAGAGCCCAGGTGCACAGTCTCTCTCCCTACCTGCCGCCTGGCGGTGTGGCCCCGGGCATGCATGCTCTGTGCTCCTCCAGGACCTGTGAGTGGTGCCCTTGTTCCTCGCTGCCCCCTGGCGGTTGCTGCCAAAGTGCATCCCAAAATCATGATAAGCACCACCAGGGCTGGTCCAGCCCCAGCAGTAGCCCCAGTGGGGGAGCCGTCTTCAGCGTTCCCCGGCCCCCAGGCAAGTCCACGGGCCCAGGTGAGAGCTCCAGGCGTTCCTAGCCAGAGAAGAACATTGCTGTCCCTGGGTTGAGACCCGCACAAAGCAACCCCTTGCCCACCCATCCAAGACCCTTGAAGTGCCTACAGCCCTTGGCACAGGGGCAGGGGAGGGAACAGGAAGGGGTGCCCAGTGTTAGGAGGTCCCAGCTGGTCATCCTAGGAGAGGCTGTCATCCCACCTGTGATGGCTGCAGGTGCTCACGTGCATTAGAAGGTGGGAAGCACCACCCTGCTGCAGGGACGACCATCAGCTTTTTTCCAGTCCTCTGCTTTATTGACTCCAAGGGGCTGCCAGAGTATAAATAGATGTTCTTAAGCTAAAAATAGCCTTGCTGAAGCCAGAGCCCATGCTTCTAGCTTTTGGCTTCTTTGATGGCTCTTGAGGATGAATTCAAGGACCCTGCCTCTTCCTGCAGCCCCTTCAGAAGGACTGGCCTCTTCCTTTCCCTTTCCTCCCAACCCTTCTGAAACACACACACACACACACACACACACACACACACACACACACACGTCTGGCCTGTGTCATTGGTTTGAGTTACATTTCCTGCTTGGAATGTGGGAAGGGCCCCTGGGATAAGCAGGCCAAACCTCCAAGACGGGTT
>JAVSCE010017969.1:0-19867 GCA_032199065.1 Smutsia gigantea
TGGTCAGGGTGAGAATCGGGTCTTGGCTGAAAAACAAGATTCTTAACTGCAAAAATTAATTCTCTGTTAAAAGTACTCTCAGGAGGCCAACCTACATTGAAGGCCGGCCATTCAGTCGAGCAGAGGGTCTGCCATTGTCTTTTTCTAACTTCTACAGACAAGTCATGGGCCCTATTCTTGATGTCCGTCCAGCGGTCCAAAGTCAGAGACAAAGGGGTTGTCACAGTCTGTCCCATTTTGGTCGTTTCTAAATACACAAAAACAGCAAGCCACAAAACGACAAAAGACGCCAACAAACACTTTCCTCCTCTCGTTTTCCACAGACAGGAGAGGTATTCAGATGGGGGAGGGTCCCTCCGTTGAATCCGCTCAAACCGGACCCTTTCCCCTTCCAACAGACGGGCGGAAAAATCCCCCGTTTCACACCCAGGGGCGTCCCCCAGGGTTGCAGCTCGTGGCCCCTGGCACGTCTGCCTTACCACAGCTTTCCGTTCCCTTACGGGAGCGGCAAGCGGCTGCCAAACCAAAAGCGCTTTTCACAGACCCAGATACCTGACAGAGCAAACAGGCGCCGGCGCACACAGACACTTAAGGATCCTTTGCTTACCTCCAAGTGGGTCTCTGGAGAATAGGGTGGCCGCAGATCCCGGACGAGCCCCCAAATGTAAGGCCCAGAAAACAGGCCCTGCTCAGCCCCGGGATGGACGGCGACCCAAATACTCACAAGAGACCGGTCTTGATGCAAACAGCAAGAGGTTTATTGATTCCACCAGCGCGCTGGGGTCAAGACTCATAACTCACGCAGGAGCAGAGGAGTCCGACCAAGAGCAGAAATTACAGGAGGTTTTAAAGGAAAAAGGGACCATAACCAGGGGGAGGCGAGGGGGAGGTCTGCTGATGATTCGATAGCAAAAATATTTCAATTAGGGTCTCACAGGGCTTTATCTTCACAATCTATCAGTTTTGGGGAGGATTACCTAGGCACGGGTTTGCAAGCTATTGTGTCATTTTGTTCAGGCCGGTTTTTATGACTCAGGCCAAGGGTCAGAGCCTACTTAAAATTTTCCTATTCTTTCAGGTGGTTTCGGGGAAAGTGAAACTCAGGCCCTCTGATTCCTGGGGCTTTCTGGGGCCTGTCATGGCGTTAGTTTTGGTCCTTTCAATCATGTCACTCCCTTCCTTTGCACCCCTTAATAACTTCCCATGGCTTTGAAGATAAAAAGCAAAATTCTTAGCATGGTCCACAAAGCCCTGACTAGTCCAGCTGCACCCTTTCCCTCTTTCCCCCAGGCTCTGATTTCTGTCCTGAGATCCGCTGCGCTGGCATTCTCCTCTCCACGTGTGGCCTTGGCACCTGCTGTTCCGTGTGCGGAAACAGCCTCCCCTCCCTGCTCTGTCAGGCTGAGTTAACGCCTGCTTATGTGTGCTCTCCCTCGGCGCCCGGGCCCCTAACCCTCTAGACCGAGTCAAGCTTCCACCACCCCTCTAGTGCCATGTTCCTCTTCTGCCTGGCATTTATCACAGCTTTAACTTTCTGTCCCTACGGGTGATCACTGGATTAACTTTCTCCCCCCTGCAGACTGTAATCCCCACAAGGACAGAATCTGTTTCTCAGCTGTTTCCCCAGTGGGTCCCCATTGCCCAACGCCCTTCCTGGCATATAATAGAAGGTCAGAGAATATTTGTCAACTAGATTGCATGCATGTTGCTATCCAGAGCCTCTCCTAGAACGCCGTCTGCCTGATTCAGCTCTGCCTGTACCGAAGTCTCACCCCTGATGAATCCTTGCTTTCTCGGGCCTTACACTGAAATCCCAGCTTATACAGCTTTTACTTCCTTTCATGTCTCCACGGTTCTTCCTCAGGGGGGCCTGCTGGAGCCTCTGGGGATTCGGTTTTGGGGGGGTGAGTGTACTCGGAAGCAGCTTTCCTGGGAGGCTCGGCCGACCCCTGCCTTGCAGAGACGGCACGGGAGGGGCCCTCTCTAAACCTCCGGGCAATTACCTGGACAATGGGAAGACATTCTGACAAAGTGTGCTGCCCCAGGGCTCCCCTCCTTTCCATTCCTCCCTCCCACCCGCCCCAGCTCCTGCCGGCGTTCCTAGAGAGCCTGTTTACAGAGGAGGAGCTGCCCTTCTTGGCACAGTGATTCGTGGAAAAGAGCCAGTCTTTAGAACTAGAGACATGAGCCCACCGCTGCTCGCTTTCCATAAAACCGCCTGACACTTCTCTGGCGTGTGTTACTCACCTACCCCTGGCGCTGAACGCTGAGCAGCGATGGCCTGCGTCTCCAGGCGAGTCCGTCTCGCCCTGGGCGTACCTGCAGGGCCCTGGGGAGCCCTGAGGTGGGGGCGTTGTTCAGTCGTCCTGGCAGCTAGTCCCCCAGTGTCTGCAGGGATCCAGGGCCGCGGGTGGTTCAGACAAATTTCCCTCTCAAATCGGCGCCTTCTCTGTGGGCTTTCTAGACCTTACGGAGTGTCTCACAGTGGAAACGATTCCCATCACCAGCTGGCTGGCCAGCAGCAGTTCTGTGGCAACTTGTGTCTTAAAATAGCTTAATGCCCAGGGAGGCGCAGAGGTCCAGCCTGCTTCCCGTGGTCACTCAGAAACTCCAGATCGGTCAGGACAAACTCTCACCCAGCTACTATTTCCACCCTTGATATGGGGGCAGGTAGGCCCAATCAAAGGCAATTATTGTTCCCCTTTATACCAGTTTATTGGTGGGTAGGAATTCCCAGGAACCAATACATTATCATGCTTCTTTCTCCTTTTAATATAACAGCTTAATTGAGATAAAATTCACACAGTGTACACTCCACCCATTTAAAGCCTCGATTTGATAGTTCTTAGTATATTCACAAAGGTATGCAATTCTCACCACAATTTTAGAACCTTTCCATAACTCCTGAAAGAAACCTGTGCCTATTAGCAGTCGCTCCCATGCTCCGGATCCTCTCAACCCCTGGAAACCGCTGGTCTTCTTTCTGACTTGGTAGTTCTGCCTCTTCTAGACACTTCATGGAAGTGGACCCATACCATACGTGGCCTTTTATTTCTGGCTTCCATCCCTTAGTGTGATGCTCTCAAGGTTCTTCCACATGTTGTAGCTTGTATCAATCGTTCATTCCTTTTTCTTACTGAATAACATTCCTTTGTATGGATATACCACTTTTTATTTAATCTGTTCATAAGTTGATGGACATTTGGATTTTCATATTTTGGCTATTATGAATAGTGCTGCTATAAATACTCATGTACAGGTTTTCATGTGGACATAGGTTTTCATTTTTCTTGTGTTTATGCCTATGAGTGGAATTTCTGGGCCATGTGGTAACTCCGTGTTTACCCTTTTGAGGAGTTGCCAGACTGTTTTCCAAAGTGATTACACCATTTTACATTCTCAACAATAGTGTGTGTGTAGGTTCCAGTTTCTCCACATCCTTGCCAACACTTGTTATTATGTCTTTTGTATTATAACCATTCTAGTGGATGTGAAGTGGTTATCTCACGGTTTGATTTGCATTTCTCTGATGCCAGGTGATATCCAGCATCTTTTCATATGCTTACTGCTAAGCTTCGTAAATGGAAAATTATAACAAACATAAAGGATGTCTAAATAACTGATTATATGCACTAGGCTTAAGATTTTAACTAAATATTTACAGAGAATGCCCCCAGCTAATTGTTCTTATCTCAGATCATTCTATCTGGAGACTAATCTCCAAGTTTTATTGAAACCATTTGACTTTTTTCTCATCACCAGAAATGGTCCCGCTCTTAAGTCTCTCTCTTACATGCTCTGTGCTGGGCCAGCCTCCGCTCTCTCCAACAAGCCTTGGTGTCCAAGTGGCCACCTTTCCTCCTGGACTGTGTGTCTCTTGAATGTGAGCCTGGATTTATACCCCCACTGCTTTGTTGATTTAACCTCCTCAAAGGGCTGGGCACCCAATCCCACTCCCATCCTGCGGGCTCTATGGCCTTCTGGCCACTTCATACACATGTCCCCTCCTCGTCCCTCTGTCCTCTCTGACGTCCCACCATTTATTTCTCCTTTGTCTGTTTCCTCGGTTTTTCCCGTGCACTCTGTGTGTTTATCTAATTTTGTTCAGTCATCAGTTTGTTCCTTCATTCCTCCCCTGACAAAGTCCAAAAGGATCCAAGGTGCCCTATTTCCTCTCTTGTCCTGGCCTCTCTGTCTCTTTCATTAACTGATTTTCCATCAAGAAACCTCACTGATTGGGCAGGAAAGGGTGGGATTCCTAGTGTGTTTACCAAGGACATGGTCTCCTTCAGAGAGACGGTCTCTACGTGCGATACATGTGGGGTTGAGAATGACAACTGGTAGTGTTCGCTCTCTAGAGGGTCCCTGGCCACAGTTTACCATAATGATCGACAGGATCCGTCAACATCTGTGAATGACCCCACTCCATGCCACTGACCAGCAGCTACCACAAAAATACCATTTCAGCATTTTAAACTCATTATCACCTGACATGTATGGCCGCTACCTTGCAGTTTGGCAGAGGGCACAAGGGTAATCAATCATAATCATAATAACAATGATGACAAGTGAGCCAGGCACTCCTCTAAGCAGCGGAGGAAGAACAATTTCACGGGGGCAGCCTATCGTAGAGTCAGGCGGCTGTGTACTTTCATCGTCATTTCCATGTTATTAATCACTTTATGAAGAGATCCCAGCACGGGGTAATGTCACATTGAGATACCAAAACGGCCCCTCATTTCTTCTTTCTCCGTCTTTAGCACAGGCATAGGGCTAGGGGTGTAACGGCTGGGACACCGCTGCTGTCCTCAGCCCTCCCCAGTGGCTCTGGGGTCCCCTGGGAGGGGCGGATGGCAGCACCTGTGCCCTCGTATCTTTCAGAGTCAAGGTGCCGGAGAAGGAGGAGAAGGTGAGGCGGGCCGTCAAGCAGGTCCTGAAGTGTGATGTGACTCAGAGCCGGCCGCTGGGGTCCGTCTCCCTGCCCCTGGCCGACTGCGTGCTCAGCACACTGTGCTTGGATGCCGCCTGCCCAGACTTCCCTGCCTACTGTGCAGCCCTCAAGAGCCTTGGCAGTCTGCTGAAGCCGGAGGGCTTCCTGGTGGTGGTGGATGCCTTGAAGAGCAGCTTCTACGTGGTTGGCGAGCAGAGGTTCTCCAGCCTCGTCCTGGGCCGGGAGGAGGTCGAGGCTGCCATGAAAGAGGCTGGCTACTCGATTGAGCTATTCGAGGTGCTCTCTCAAGGTTACTCCTCCGCCATATGCAACAACGAGGGGCTGTTCTTCGTGGTGGGGCGGAAGCTGGGCGGGCGTGTGTGATGGCTGGTGATCCCGATTAAAGCAGTTCTTCTCTTGGCCGGCTGACTTCAATCCTTGATTCCTGGCGCCTCGGGCCCTGTGCTGAGGAGGCTAACGGTGGGGCCCCGTGACCCGCTTAGGCGGCGCTGGAAGGGCCCGCTGTGCTGACCACCTGCTCTGCGCTCCCCATGTGTGCCGGTGCTGCGAGGGCCTAAGGAAGAAGCCGGCAGGCCCAGGCCTCACTGCCTGTCGTCACAGAAGCCCGAGTCTTCCCTGAGCTTGTCCGTTCTGGCGGCTTGAGCCCACACACGCTCACAGAGCAGTGTCTGCTGCTACTCGTTGTTTTCCTGGGGGCTTGCAGCCCTCTCTCCCGGGAGCAGGCTTCTCCTGTTCTCCAGCAACTGCCTTCTCTGGGGCCGCCCCCACCTTCAGGGTCAGGAAACAGCTGCCCCTTTGCTCCTGGGTCCCAAGTATGGGGCAGGCGCTTCTCTCCTCTCAGCACCTCCAAGCAGGACTGAAGAGAGGTTTGGGAGTCAGCAAGAGAAACACCAGGCACTACCCTGCAGCTGCCACTGGGAACAGGTAGCGGCCCCGCACAGCAGCGGGGCCTGATGGTGGTCGGTGAGCGTAGCTCTTGGCCCAGCCTCTGCCTGGGATTAGCTCGCGTGCCCATGGCATGTCTACCCTCTCCGGCTCCGAGGCCCCATCACTGTGATGCTCTAAAACAGAGGCTGACAACTATGGCCGTGAGCCAAGTCCAGCCGGCTGCCTGCTCTGTAAAGTTTTACTGGAACAGCCATGCCATTCGTTGCCGTCCTGTCTGTGGCTGTTTTCATGGTACAGCGGCAGGGTTCAGTAATTGTGACAGCACGCATATACGGCCCGCAAAGCTAAAAATCTGTTACCTAGATCTGTATGGAAAGTTTTCCCACCTTTACCCTCGAGAGAAGTTCCCTCCTCAGGCAGGGCTGAGGCCCTTCTCTCCAGCCCTCTTTTCTTATCCCAAGATCCCCTCCCCCCAGGATTACTGACCACGGACATTCCTGCTTCCCCCAGGAGAGTCCCTCCTTCCCGCACCCTCCATGTGCACTGACAGCCTGAGCACAAGGCTCCCACATCAGGACATTTTTGCTTGCTTGCTTGTGTAGGACAATGTCACACCACCATATTGGGCCATCTTTAGGACATTTTCAGTTGTTCAATCTCTTGGGACATTTCCACCATAACACAATATTACCTGATTACAGTTTCTGGAGATTCTGTCCTAACAGGCCAGTCCGGGCTGGCCAGGGAAAGCCAAGTCCAGCTGTTCCTACAAGCAGGCAGCGATGGCGAAGCAAACAGCAGCTGTGAGGAGGACACATCGATCCCCCGGGAGCCGGCACCAAAGCCACGGAGCCACAGCGGGCCCACGTCTGTGGGGACAGGGCTCTCTCAAACGCACGTGCCATGAACCCTGCCAGCCCAGAGCAACAGCTTCCCCTCTGCATGGGGCCACTTCCCCAAACAATGGTCCTTGCTCATATTTACTGGATTTTTCTGGTTTAAAGGAATACTATCCAACTTCTTTTTTAAATGAGCTTTAAAGTGACAGGTTTTCTACTTTTCCTATGAAAGTTTTGGAGGGAAAAGTCTAAGACCAGACTGGAAACAAGAGCTTCATAAGGCAAGAAGCAGACACGTTTTCTGTGATTTTACCTCTAGGGTGACATCCATTACATTGCATCATAGCTGTTTATTTTTGTTTCCCTTCTGAACTGTGAGGTTCTTGGGTTTATATTGGATTCCCCAGCACCTTGGCCAACGGTCTAGGTGCTGGGGGGTACAGCCCTGTTCTCGGGAGCTGTGTTCTAGAGCAGGGTGTGGAGGGGTTGGCAGACAGGGAAACTGAGGCAGTAAGGACTCCTGACAGAGGTAAGAGCTGTGAAGGAGATAGAATAGGGCAAGGGAATGGGGACTGAGTCAAACAGTAGGGGTTTATTGATCTCATTAATAAGAAATTCTGAGGTAGGCGCTTCCGGGAGAAAATGGTGGCTCAGCAGCGCCCCCAGCGGTCACGCCCCCTCCCACTCGACCTTTGCAGTGGGTGGAATTTTCACAGGAAGAAAGCTTTTCCAGAAGCCCTCAGCAGCGTTCCTACATCTTACAGACCAAAACTGAGTAACACTCCCACCTCTAGACCAGTTCCAGACAGAACAGAGAGGACGCAGGCACATTCCTCAAGATTTGGTAAAAGAATGAATACATTCTTAGCTCATGACAGGAAGGAAAGAGAAAACTCACTGGGGCCGGTGAACGCACCGGCACCTCTGTCATCCTAGTCACCCACTGTTTTTTTGTTTTTTCCAGCCGCATGATCAGCCCATTTTCAAATTCTGGCTCTGCCACTTGGTTGTTTCTCCTCGGACACCTTGGGTCACCTCTCTGTCACAGTATCCTCATCTTTAAGATGAGATTAACATACAACTTCTTGTCCAGAGAATAAAAATAAACCGCTACATATAACAGGACCTAGAACGATGCTCCGCACTTGACGAGCACATACTGTTCATTCACTGCGATCTGTAATCATCTTCACCGCGTCTCCAGCTTTGACAGGACCTGCCGAGCAGCCTAGAAAAGACGTCCAAGTAGGAGAGGGTTTCAGTCCCGGGCTGCAGGCATCGGGGCCCTTCTGTGGCGTCACCTTCGGGAAGGGCTGGGACAGTAGGGTCTACACCACACACCACCCCTTCCTTTCTTGTTTAAGAAATATCCCACATACATTTATTTAGCACCTCTTGCACCTTCGCTGCTCCAGGCAGAGAGTCACAAGTGGAACCCAAGCGTGAGTTGCTCAAGGGTCTCCGTCCGCCTTGGCTCGCACAGCAGCACGCTGAGGGTGTCTGGGTTCTTCAGAGGCCGTACTGTCCCCGGCAGCGCCCGGCTCTGGGTCCCCAGGGCCCTGCTGGTTTCCTCCCAGAGAGGGAGGGACACTTTCCATCCACACCAGGCATCAGCAACTTTTCCTGCCCAGGGCCACATGGTAAATATCTTCAGCTTTGCAGGTCCCATAGTCTTGAGCTCGACCTCTCAAGTCTGAGGTGATAGTAAAAGCAGCTGTAGACACTATGCGAATTAACGGGCACGGCTGTGTCCCAGTAAAACTTTATTTACACAGACAGGCAGATGTGTGGATTTGGCTCAAAGGTTGTAGTTTACTGATCCCTGATCTAGACCCTGAAGCAGCCTTGTCTGTGCCCAACCTTCTGTAAGGTTTCTCATGAACATTCCAGTTCATTTCCAATACTCAGTCCTACTGGAGCTGAGACCCAGCCCAAGGGGCTGAAAGGGAAACCAGCAGAACACTGTTTCCCCCACACTCCATTCGTGCTCCATCCCTCCCTTCCCGATGCACCCCCCAGCCAGAGCTCCCTTCTCCCACAGTGTGGAGGCATTCAATGAATGCAGACAGAAAATGCAGGTGGGGGCTTGGTGGAGTCAACTTCCCTGATAGACCTCAAACCACAAGCCGCCGTTGGAAATCAATTTAGTGCGTCACCGTAACATTTAGAAGAACCGAGAATACACTAGACGACAAGCTCCCAGATGGTAGCACTTAAATGGTATTATTTTGTGACTTTTTTTCAGTTTTATGAAACTTTCTCTCTACATATACACACACATATAAAACCACAACTTCTGTTACTGGATCATGGTATAAAATGTATTTATAACTGTGGGCTGTGATCACAAGAGTTGGAAAGCCACTGGACTCTACTCTGGGCTTCTGGGCCCCAGCTCTGAGAGCCCACATTTTTCTTTCATGCAGAGGTGAAAGGCGTGGTCCCTGTTCTTAGGGAACCCCTGGTCACTGGGGGAAATGGACACACATCTAGCTACAATTCAGCGAGATGAGGGCTCTGAGGCCAGCGAGCCTGGGGCTGTTTTGAAGGAGGAATGTCAAGAAAGGTGGCATTTGCTCTGGGTCTGTTTGGCAGATGGGGAAGAAAGGACACCTAGGGAGGGGCACCGCGTAGGCGTCGTGAAGGGCCAGCGCCTGCCGGTGCTCCCTCACAGGTCTGCTCTGCACAGGGAGTGGGCCTGAGCACACGCTCGGCTGCGGGGCTTCTGTTTGCTTTCCCTGAAATCAGACAGAGCAGCCAAGTCACTAGTGGACACTGACCTCGTGTCCCTCTGGTGCTCACTTAGAAATCTCTTTGACCGCGGACCCGGCACACGCGTTTTTCAGCCCGCTTTCTGGGGACACGTCGCCCTGAGCGAACTGTTATGATGCAGGAAAACGCGAGTCTGCGTGATGTCCTGGTCCGTGACCGGGGAGGAGAAAGCTATGAAGACGGTTGTCCCCATTTGGTGCCCGTGGCTCCCGCCAGCTGGGTGTCAAGAGCAGTAAGAGGAGATGCCCATGGTGTGACTTACAAAGCTGATCTCTAAAAGCTGGGGCTGCCCCTCTCGTGTTAGCCTCAGCGACGCCGAGAAGGCGAGGGCACCATTCAGTCCTAGGGAGGCTGGGAGGAGGTGGGGCCAGCTCAGCAGGTGGCAGAACACCTGCCCGCACCCGCCCCTCATCACCGGATTGCCGGGAAAGCACCGTTTGACCTTTCTCAAGCTTGGGGCCTTCTGTAGCCTAGGGGGGGCAGCGCCACCCAGTAGTCTCAGGACTGCTGAGACCTCATGAGGCAGCCGCGGGGCGTTTCATGACCTACTAAGTGGCAGACAGCTATTAGATAAGTTGATGCCCTCCCAGGACAGCCGCTCTGCCACACGTCGCTAACGCTCATCAAGATTTCCCGTGCGAACGGGGCGAGTATGGCCTTCAGAGCTCTTGAAGAGCCCGTGACCATGTTGCGGGGAGGCTCCAGCCTCGGCGGACACCTGTCCGCACCGCGGCACCTGAACCCAGGCTCTGGCCTCGCGGGCCCTCGCCGCCGCGACGCGCTCCCGCAGAGCTCGGGACAAGCCCCCAGTTTCTCTGGTTCTCGAATCAGCCGCTCAGGAACTCTGTGCCCTTCCCAACAGAGCCCGCGGAGATGAGAAAAACCTGGCCTTTCTGAGAGCAGCCCCTTCCCATTTACGGCTCCGCTTTGCTCAAGAAAACAAACAGCTGGAGACCAGGGGTTTCGGGAAGATTATCCCAGAAGAAAGCACCATCGCGGGCTGAATCACTTCGTGGTTTCCGATGCAAATAGCGGCTTGACCTCACCTGTCCATCCGCCATTCTCCCGCCGCCTCGCTGGCCCCCGGTGGAAGCGCTTTCCTCGGCCTTCTAGCCGCCAGCAGAGGGCGCGCCTGACTCTTCGGAGCCCCTCATTCCTGAATTTGCCAGTTTATACAGCCAGGAATTTAAATTGAGTTAAGCCTTCCAAAGCAAGAGGCCTCTCCACCGTATTGCCTTCTGTTACACTCCACTTATGAGGCTGCTAGGGAAAGGGGGAAAGGAGAATACAGCCTCTTTTTCTCCGTCAAAACGTACGTATAATTATTTTTATAGATACATTAAAAATGTCCTTTATACAAAAGGTCTATACAAAAAATGCAAAATTTAATAACACCATACAGCGCCTCTTGGCCAGATTAGCATAAGAAATGTTAACTATTAGATTATGCAGTTCACTCACCATCACCTCCTATTTCCTGTTTATTCAAAGAAGGAAAAAAGGTTTTGAGCTTTTTCAAAACCCAGTTTTTTAATATTTAAAAAGTGAAGACGTCTTTCTACAGTTGCTGGCCAAATCACCGTGCTTAAAACTTTAGTTTTTAATTTCATAGTGTGTGATGAGTTCAGGGGGCATGTCGGGCTTCCATTTCAAATTCTCCACAAATAGTTATGCGTTCATATTGCCTTTGTTCTGACCTCAGTGTAGAAGGTCGGGAGATTATTTCTTCCCTGGCAGTTTATTGCCTCTCTGTATTTCAGAGAAAAGTTTTTAAACGTTTGAACCAAAGAGGAGTTAAGGAACTGCACACAGTAGTTCTACTTATCTTCACCAAGATCAGCAACAATAGGCACAATGCCTCCTGAAGCCCACCACCCAAGGGACCCATCTTCTGAAGGCCAGGGAGGCTGGCACACCGCGTGCCGCAAGGGGACGAAGACGTTTCGAGGAGGAGGGTGAGCTGTTAATTCACCACCCCCTTTCATCTCAGGGCCAATTTCTGTCTGTTTCTCATTGCCCCGTGGTATTGGCTAAGTGCTGTGGAAATCCCAATTATGTGATGTGACCCTTGCCCTCATGGGATTTCTGATCTTACTTGTGAGTTAAGATTTGCAAAACCTATCATCAGAACCTCCTTTTTTATAGGTGAGAAAATTGAGCCAGTAGCCAGGAGCAAGTAACTTCACCTTCCCATGCTCTAGTCTCTACTATAAAATGAGAGGTTGAACCAGGCAGCTCTGAGGTCAACATTTTATGACGTCTGAGTTAAATAGTTCTTGTTAAAGTAGACTTAAATACATGCGCCACAGAAATTAATCCCATTCACTAAGCTCCAGGTGAAATTAGCTCAGACCTGTATTCTTCACACAAACCATGACTCCCCTAATCCTCCAAGAAATCTGGGGGGTAACGACTTGTATTTCTTCAGGTGACCCCTGGATCTAAGCTCCTACTAGCTCTGAGCTCCTGTTTGCAAACCATCTTACTTTAAGCATGTGCTGATCTTTTTCTGTGCCACATGACCCCTGATCAGACCCATCCTGATCCCTGCATTCTCTGAAGCCTCACTGGTCCTAACATATATGAGTACCAGATTACACTGAAGCTTCAGAACAATAGAAGGGGTTCACATGTAGGACTGAAGCACCTTAAAATATTGAGCATCCTTGCTCTTAACCTTATGGGAATTTCTCGGTGACTCACTGTCTCCAATTGCCCCTCGCCGTGCTCTTCTCTCTCCCTTCCCTTCTCTGTTATCCAGTCCCCTCCTCACTGGCTTCTTGCCTCCCCTCCCAAATACCTGTCCTCATCTCTTCATCAGGTGTAGACCCACACTTGGGGCTTCACTTCCCTCAAGTCTTTAGGGTGTTTTCCTTCAAAGGAATTTTAGTGTCTCTATTTAGAATGAGAAAATTCACCCACTTTACTTCATTGGGGGCTTGGGCTCTGAGCTTAGTAGCACCCAAAGCAAAGAGGGAAATTAGTAGTCACAAGTCTCACTATGCTTAGAGATTCTGAGCAAATGAACAAACCATGCGTTCTTCAGCATGGGCACAGCTTTTCCAGGCCACGAAAGCTCTCCCGCAGCACAGGGTGATGGGGCCATGTAGGCATCGTCCCCGCTGCATGCCCCCTGCTGTGGTATCCTGGCTTAGCTCCGTCAGGGCTTGTACCCTGACTTTTTTCAAGTCTGAATCCTCTAGAAGAGTATTACTAATATCTGAACACAAAGAGCGTTCGTCCATGGAGTGTCGGGAAGGCGTCTAAGGGCTGGGTAGAGAGGAACATAGACACGGTGGTCCCGACCTGGAGCTTAGACAAGCAGGGGTCAGCTTTACTATGTTGATTTGGTGTGAATGGGAAATCAGAGGGGAAGCCTAGGTGCGCTTGGAAGGGTTGGCAAAGGCTTCCTGGAGGAGGCAATGCCTAAGATGAGGTGTAAAGGGGAAGTAAGATATATCTGAGCAAAAATGAGGGGAACAAGTTCTGGGCGGGGAATGGAACTCACACAGAGTGCCCAAGGCGAGAGGGCCGAGGCCGGACTCCACCCGAGACCCCGCCCTTGTTCAGTCCCTCCTCCCTCATGACTAGTTTTCCCTTCAGGAAAAAGTGAATAGAAATAAATAAACTGATCCAAGATAAATAAATTATATGTTCCCAGAGCCCTGAGTTGGGCTCTGCTTCTAGGGAACCTGAGCTCAGACAGGGACAAAGGGAAATTTATTGAGACGGAAGTTTCCATACTCACCTGGCTCAGAATTTAAGCCCCGTGCATTAGCAGGTAAGGTTTTACTGAAGGAAGTTACTACTGATTTCAATAAAAATTCCTATATGATGTATCCATTTAGGGTCCTGATTTTTAGGATCACAGTTAATAAAACTCAGCCCTGACCTTAATTTGTAAATAAGGACCCTGAGACTCAGCAAATCCTGACCTTTGGGTAAAGCCTCTCTGAGCCTCAGTCTCTTTGAAAAGCGGGAGCAGTAATGGGCTCTCCCTGCTGTGTCAGGGTTCGTCTAGAATACAACACTCCTCGAGAATAAAAAATGTCCTTTGACCTGGGATATGAGGACAGGAATGGCTTGGATCACAACCACCAATATTCCGGGTTCTGGCAATGCACACTCCTTCCGCCAAGTGAAAAAGTCTACTTTCTGGTTATGACTCAGTCCCTTATGAGTCTGATTATGGGAACCTGTGACCAGAGCAGCCACGGACGCAGTGACAAAGTAAGTTTCTGAACCTACAAGACCAGACACTGAAGCCAGATGCTCACACTCTCTGGGACCGTCGTGAAACAGCCTCGTTTTCTGCCTCCCTCCGTCCCCTGGAGACCAGGGGGATGACCCTCGGGAGGGGTGCCGGCCCGTGAAGGCGGGGTCAGGAAGAACTCCCAGAAGACCATCGCGAAGGGAAGCACAGCGCCTCCCAGCAGTGCGACACGCCTCTCCCTCTCCTCCTCCCGAGCCTGGGAATTAGAGAGAGTTAGTATCCTTCTAGAAAAAGCAATTAAGTGCAGTTAGTACACTGGAGAAAAATCGATTGTTCCACAGTTCACAGAGGGTCCTGCTGGCCGGATGGCAAACTCAGCACCTTCCAGTAACACTAAATAATCATTAGGAACTGATAATCATTAGAAAAGTATGGGCTTAGGAAACCTGGATCCTGGGGGACCACACAGTCCCCAAGGTGGTCATTCAACCTTCCACATCATGGCAAACCCCAGCAGCCCATCAGTAAGGTGAGCTGGATGCCCAAGTCCCCCTGGTGTCCCTGTGAGCTCTGCCTTTGGGCTCACAGGCCCCTTCGAAGTGCTAGGCACCTGCTCTGAGACAGGAAGTCAGACATGCACCGTCCTGCCCTTTCAGAGCTTATGGTCTATTTTGCAAGGATGACAGTAAATCAAGGAAAACGATTCAGGACAGGAACGTGCATGATTCCTAGAGGAGCAACTTTTTTAAAATTGAAATTTAACTTTTTATTGGAATGTCGTCGATATACAATATCACGTTGGTTTCAGATGGACAGCGTAGTGACTCGATAATTATGTCCATTACTAGATGCCCGCCGCAGCAAGCGCACTCAGCCCGGAAGCAGGCCAAGATACTGCGGTATAACCGGGTGTGGTCTCTGTGCTGTGCGTCCATCCCTGTAATGGCCTCACTTCACGATTTCAAGTTTGTTCCTCTTTATCCCTTCGCCTAGTTCGCCCATCATCCCCGCACCCCTGTCCCTGTGATAACCAACAGACTGTTGTGAGTATTCACGTGTCTATTTCTCTGTTAGTTTGTTTGAGAAAGTGACTTTTGATCTGAGCCCTAGAGGATGAAAGAGTAAGCCATCCATATGGTCCAGGCAGAGGGTTGGGAAGAGGGGGCCAAAGCCCACACAAAACGCAGCCAAGACTTCAGACAAGGGAAAACACGGCTCACCGAGGAACAGAGAGAAGCTCTGTGGGGCTGAAGAGAAACGGAGGCCGCGTTGGAAAGGCTGAAGGCATTTGTACCCAATTCTCAGCACACCGAGAACCCTTCGAAGGTGTTAAGTGAGGACACCGCAAAGGCCTGCTTGCACAACAGAGACTCGTACTGTCCTCTGGTTATTTCCAGGGGGGACACTCTGCGGCTTCTCTGGGTTGCTCAGCATCCGGTGTAACTGGAAGAAAATGTTCAGTTGTTACCTAAGTCTGGCTTCCTGGACACACTGGTTGCTCCACACTCCTGCCCAAAAAGCTTCTGTTGATTCTCCAAGTGCTCATGGATTGGCTCCAGACCCCTCCTCCTGGCATCCAGGGCTTTTCTCAGTGGTCCCCCTGCTGCCCCCACACTCTGCCCTCGGGCATGCGTGCCTGACACTTGGGATGTGCTCAGTACTATTTGCTGGGTGGGAGAATAATGCTCTGCCTTTGGGTGTTCACCTCAGTCATTCACAAACGTGCCTCCAGGCCTTCCTGCTTTGCAGGCGTTGACCCAATGCCTGGACGGCACCAGCCCTGTGAGCCACAAGGAAGCACTCATTTTTTCCTTCCTAAGTCAGCTCAGAAGTCCCTCCTCTGAGAATCTTCCTCCCTTGGCAGACCTGATGGGTTGTTCTACCTGCGGTTGATAACTGTTCTCATTCTATGAAGTCACCGTGAACACTTAACTAGCAAATGCTGAACTAATGTTCCTGGGGAAAATACAGGGTCAGCTGCCTGCAAGCCTCTGCTCGTAGCATCTTCAGCAACTGATTGATGTATGACTTTATTTTATGTGTGTTTCTGTTTAATATACATGGTTGATTCATCAACGTGGAACTCAGGGTGAGCAGCGCTTTATCTCACAAATGAAGCTTATGTGACATACATATTTTCCCCATAAGGCACATCACAGCCTTCTTGTGCTAAAGAACAATAGGAAGCCTTCAGTACCATGCTTGGGGACCATTTTAAGCAGTGAAATCACCAATAAAAAGCACAAAATTGCAAAAAGGTAGCACTAAACAGACCATGGAAAGGACATTTATTTACAGCAGAACTGCTGAAGCAAAAAGGCAGAGTGTTGTCTCGCCCGACCTCAGCTGCAAAGGTGCATGCCAGGCAACTCGAATTCTTCATTACTCTGCATGCTTAGGGTGATGCCAAAGCACCCCAAGTATTGATGTTGGCATTACAAGTACATGTTAATGAATAGGTGGATCCACAAACACAGAATCCGTGAAAATTGAGAATCAATTGTATTTGTAGTATAGCATTTATTGCTCTGAGTTGAAGTTAGTAATTTATGTGCCTGTTTCTTCCACTTGAGTCTAGGGGCTACACGGCGGGCTCCTTGAGTAGCTGGCATGCAGAAGGGAGCAATGACAGTGAACAGGGGCTCCTTCTGTGCGGTTCATCATGTGCATTTTCTCATTCGGTTCTCACACGGATTCTCTGGGTTATGTTCTGTTATTATTCGCACGTCACAGATGGGAAACCAAGGCTTAGTGGGGTCAGTAATAGTGCCTGTGGTAATTACGGAGTAGTGGTGGTAGAATTTGCATGCAAGCTGTCTGACGCAGGCACTCATGGGCACAGTGGTTGGGCTATCCTGCCTGTGGATTTCAGCCCTTGTCTGGAAAGGAAACACAGGACTTTTAGCATAAATGTCTGGCCAACCTCTAAGAGGGGCAGTAGACCCCAAGGGGAGAGGGGAAGGAAGAGTCACTCCAGGAGGAAGCAGTGCTGACGGCAGGTGCTCTTACAGGTGGTGCCCGGACGGCTGGATTCACTTGCTGGTTTGAGGAAGGCCAATGGTGGAGGCTGTCACTGTCTGGAAGGAAGGGTTCATAGGTGGGTGTTAACAAGAAGGGTCTGTACGTAGCCGGGGCAAGTGAGTTGTCCATATTGGACCTGTTTGCCTGAAGGTCACGGCATAGGCTAGGCCCTGGGGGGCCCTGCGGGGCCTCCGGTTCCATGACAGCCCTGGGCGGCAAGGCTGGTCTGAAGGCAGGTCCCAAGGCAGCACAGCTTGGGGCCCATGGTGGGCGTGACCTTGGGGCGCTGACGTGAGCATCTGGCGTGAAGCGCTTCGGTCAGGCCTGCCTGCTCTCTGCTGACTGCTCTGTGAGCACCCTTCCCCTACCAGGCATGCTGGTGAGTGCCCCAACCAGGTGACTCCATATGCCAGGCATGCCCGGGAGCACCCAAGCTGGATGACCCCACATACGGACTGTCCCCTCATATCTCCGACCCTTGGATGGAAGGACTGGACTATGTGAGGGACCAGACACAGAGCCCCTGCAGCAAGCCCGTCCCAGGGGCCCCTGACACGGGACCTGAGCTCCTGCTCAGCTGCCGGCCCTCCTGCTCCATCACGGAGTCAAGCTCTGGCCAGGGGAACCGAGACTCGAAGCCCTGTTTGTGGCTAGGTATTCTGATTCTCAACATAACTTCTCTCTGCTCTCAGAACACACTGGCACCATGCACACCATGAGCTGCTCGCCATCCTGTCTGAGGCCCCGGATGGCCGCAGGAGGCCAGGGGAGTCCGCTCAGCTCCTGGCTGGAAGGAGGCTCCGGAGGGTGCCGGTGGGAGCAGCTTCCCTACCTCAGAGCCAGTGGTCCGATCTCTCGGGAACAGAAAGGCCAGGATGTCCGGAGGGGCGTGCCCGCGGCCTGCGTACAAATCCTCCCTCTGCTGGAGGAGTGCTTGCAGCTGTCTCCATGTCCCACGGAAGACAGTAAGGGGCCCACTCCCCCAGTTTCTCCCACAGCCCGCCTGCCTGGCACGGCTGTGATGACCCCATCTCGGGGGAGAGCCACCCTCCTCCCCGACCTCCCGCACTTCCAGCATGACCCCGGCTCCCCTCCCCCCTCGTCTGAGGGGCGTCTCAGGACATGGACCGTCTCGGCGCGGCCCAGGGCTGTGGATCGGGCTCTCACGGGAGACAAGTTCTCCGCGACCGTGATTTATATCATTCCAGTCGGATCTCATTTCTCCAAGGCCTTGGCCTGTGCACGGGTGGCCTTCTGTACAGCGAGGATGGAGCTGGCCAGGGTGATGAAGTTGGTACCCTCCACCCCCACGGCGCCTCCTCTTCTAGAGACTTCTGCTGTGCAGGGCTGCAGACTGTGGCTTCTCCCTCTCTCCCACAGTAACAGGTTCCGTCCACGGTTGGGGGCACTGTGCCTTCAGGGCTCTCACTGTTAAGAAGCCATGTTTATATGTGACCCAATTAAACCTGTGGCCCGCCTCCATCAGTATTACCTTCGCATGAAGGGAAATCTGACCCCCCCAAAGTTTGAAACGCGGCACAGGGTTCTTTGAGGTGTCGGGAAGCGGAGCTGTGCTCCCTTTACAGGACACAGAGAAAGACTTCCTACACCTCCTTTCTTGGATCCTCCTGCAGGGCCTCTCCTCACAAGGCCACATTTCCCCCAAGGAGCTGGCTGTCACTTCCACCCCCTGGTCCAGCTACTCCACTGCTGCCCTTTGTCCTGCTTCCTGATATTCCCCCCCCAGGCCCCAGACTCTGCCCCATTGTCTGAACTTCTCTCCTTTTGCATTTTCACCCATTTTCCCCCGTGTCACGATAAAAGCCTGGAAGCAGAGCAACAGAGAGAAAGGTTCTGAGATGGCGAGGAAGGCAGGAAGACGAATGGGTCACAGCCGTGGGGGTACCTGGCTAAGACACTTCTGCTATGTGGGTTTTGGGGGGAAGGTATGCAAAGTGCATATGTAAGGGATAGATATAATGGTACATCTGGCCAGTGCACTTAAACAAGCTTGTTTACAGTGCAAAATGCATGCAAAAAATTTTTTCCCAGTCAAAATCCACAGCTACTTAGAGCAGCACTGGCATTTCAGACAGGTGAGTGGGGCGGGTTTTCTTTGTAGGAAAACTTTCACCATTCTTAAACTCATCCTATAAACATGTCCTTCTAAGGTTTCTAGCTATACTGTTCTAGTATTGCCTCTACTTACCTGCCCACATACTTCCTTCCCTCTAGTCTTACTAGGTTGTTAGCAAACATCTGTTTTGTTGTATCATGCCATTTTATGTCACAATGCCCTGCAACCCCTCGCTTCTCTATCCTATGCCTCTAAAGTAATTGCCAGCTGCTTTTCTGATTCTCCACTAGGTTGTAAACTCCCTGTCCCTAACAAGGAATCTAGCAGTTAACGGGTTCTTTAAAAGTATTTCCTGCATGGATGAATGAAAGAATTAATGAATGACTGAAGAGTTATAAAAAGATGACCGTGTGTTTCTAAGCTTTGGTCAAGTTTTTAAAAGTAAATATTGTGAAAATCACTCCTACAAGTAAACCAGCACACCAAATAACTTTTATCAGTCTAAGGATTTATGCCTTTATTTCCACAAAATTCTCAGCTTATCATCTCTTGTGATGTTTTCTCTCCCCCATTCTATTTTTGCCACCTGAAATATCAATTGTACATCTCAGGCTATCCTCTACAATTCCATTTTCCTTTTTCTATGTATTTATCTTGTTTTATTGCATTCGTGGTGATCTGCTGCATATTCAGAGAAACTCAGAAGGCGGAACAGAGGGTTATTTTTGCTCATGTCCCAATTTGAGGCAGGATGGGGAGCTCTTAGGTCTTCACCAAGATGTGGTGAAAATCATCTGTGGTGCCATCATCAACACGTGGTCTTCATGATCCCCGAGGACGGAGATGATTATCCAGGGCGTTTTGTGTCCAGGCCTAAAAATGACTGTTGACTTTCACGTTCACTCACATTCCAGCCACATGGTCCTGACCTCATTTCAAGGGCAACCAGGATGTGCCAAGGAGGGGGAAGTGGAACTGGTGAGTCTGTCTTTTCCAATACACTGACTCTCTTTTGCCTTATCTAGTCTACTAATTATCACATCCACTGCATTTTTTACTCATATATTTATTTTCAATGATTTTGGCTTATTTTTAAATATGCCTTT
>JAVSCE010017970.1:0-17889 GCA_032199065.1 Smutsia gigantea
TTGATGAGTTGAGTTTCACTAGGCCCTCTTTCTGGTGTTAGATGGATTTTGGTAGGAACCAGGTTCCTTGTATGTTTCATATTTTTAGGTGGCCCCCTCTAGTGCCCAGAACCACTACTCTCTGGAGCTGCTCAATCCCTGGAGTGGTGGTGGGAGTCACAGGCGAGTAGTGCTGGTACCTGTTGAGAACAAGGAGGTCTTTACTGCTTCCCAGCTGCTGTGCCTGTCTCCACTGCCAGGGCCAGTGGGCTGAGCATGCAGGGAGAGGCCTCTGTGCTTTGCACTTGTAGTTGCTATAGGCGTGCTGCAATGGTTGTTACAGCCAGTTTGCAAGCCACTGCCAGCCGGGAGGCAGGGGCAGCAGGCTGCACATCATGGTGGGTGGCCTCAGAGCTGCATAGCCAGCCAGGGGGATGGAGCACCTGAAGCTCCTGAATATTCCCAACCTGCTAGGCAGAGTGCACCCAGAAATATTTCTCCTCCTGTCCTTTCTCTTGAGCAGGAAGCTCAGTGCAATCCATGCCCCTTTCGCAGCCATTTCACTGTTAGGAAGTCTCTCTGACTGCCCGCCTTTCTTTTGTCCCAGAGTGGCTGGATGTGCTTACCTGTTTTCCACAAGTGGCTGAAATCTCAGTCCGTCCAACTATTCTGCCTGTCTTAGCTTTCCAACCTCACGGATCTCCAGAGCACCATGCAGTGTAGGTTCGTGCTCCCAGAGCAGATCTCCAGGGCTGGGGGTTCAGCAGTCCTTCGCCTCCACCCCTTTCCTACTCTGTTTCTCTTCTTCTGTCCATTGAACTGGGGTGGGGGAAGGATTTTGTCTCTCTGTACAGAAATGTGTATCGATTTTGTATCCTGCATCCTTCCTGAATTCATTTCTTAATTTTAATTAAGTTTTTTGGTGGAGTTTTTAGTTTTCTAATTTTAGTATGTCCTCTGCAAATACTGAAAATTTTACTTCCTCCATATGAATTTGGATGTATTTTATTTCTTTTTCATGCCTGAGTCCTGTGGCTAGGATTTCCAGGATTTTGTTGAATGAAAGTGGTGAGAGTGGGCATCCTAGTCTAGCTCATGTTTTCACCACTGACTGTGATATTAGTGGTGAGTTTGTCATATGTGGGCTTTATAGTGTTGAGCTATGTTTCCTTTATGCCATCTTTGTTGACAGCTTTTATGAGTGAATGTTGAATTTTATCAAATGCTTTTTCTGCATCTGTTGAGATGATTAGGTGGTGTTTATCCTTTCTTCTGTTAATGGGTGTATCACATTCATGGATTTTCAGATATTGGGCCATCCTTGCATCCCTTATATAAATCCTACTTGGTTGTGCAGAATGATTCTTTTAGTGTCTTTTTAAATTTTGTTTGCTAATATTTTTCTTGATATTTTCTGCGTGTGCATTCCTATGGATGTTGTTCTTTTCTTTTGTTCAGTTTCTTTGTTAGAGTAAGGTATTGCAATAATGCTGGTCTCAACATGAATTTGGAACCATTCCTTCCTTTTATTTTTTGCAATATTTTGAGAAATTTAGGGTGAGATACAAATTTTAATGGATGATTTCTGCACACAACACTGTAGACAGTAGTATCATAAGTCCACACACACTTTGGGGACACCCTTGTCTTCTCTGAACAATTATTTACCACAAGGAGATCTCGTTTCACCTATTTTCCCCACGTATTTCCTTCTTCTGGAGAATGGTGATTATAACTAGGAACAGTGATGAGTCTGTTAAAAGACAGAGAGATGATGTATTTACAAGGAGAACCTTGCAGCAGTTAACTCAATGAGGTCCAAAGGAAATGGAGAATAGTGGGAGAAGTCATGGGGCAGAATGGCTTCTGTGTTCCCTTCCCGGTGTTCCGACTGATCAAAGCTTTCACTCCACCCACACAGCTAAACTTAGGTAAACATCATTCACCAAAAGCAGTGTACAGTGAATGGTAAAGGTTTGAGTGCATGAACAGAATAGTGTTACCAATGGTACCGTCGGGATCTGATCTGCAGTCACATTCCCTGTACTGGCGGGCTCCGTCTGCCCCACCCGCTGCGACAGAGTCACCATGCCTAAACGACTGCCCTCAAGAGACCACAACTTAATCAAAAACTACAGAATGGAGGACGAATTTGTGAATCTTGTACTCACAGGGATCAATATCCAGAGGGTATTTTTAAAAAACTCATAAATGAAAAACAGAACCCCAGTATAAAATTGGGCAATGGACATGAATAGCCATTTCTCCAAAAATATACAAATTGCCAGTAAGTGTACAGAAATACGCTCAACATCATTAGTCATGGGGAAATGCAAATGAAAACCACAAGTATACACCACTTCACACATGGTTGATTGGCTGTAATCTAACACATAAAATACGTTTGTAAAGAATATGGAAAAACTGGCATCACCTCTGTGCATTGCTGGTGGGAATGTGAAATGATGCAGGAGCTTTGTGAAAACAGTTTGGTGGTTTCTCAGAAGGATGCGTATAGAAGTACCATATGACATACAAATTTCACTAATAGGTGCGTGTCCTAGAGAACTTAAAGAAGGGACTTGTAGATATTTGTACATGACTGTTTAAAATGTTATTTTCAATAGTCTAAAGGTTGAAACAACCCGAGTGTTCATGCACAGATGAAGGTGTAAACAAAATGTCATATATATTGATAAAATGGAACCAGTTTCAACCATAAAAGTGAATCACAGTTTCATGCATGCTACCAACTGGAATCACATTGAAAACATTTTGCTCAGTGACATAATGCAGACACAGAAGGACAAATACTGTATGAATCTGGTCATCTGAAGTACCTAGATCAGGCAGATTCAAGAGAGACAAAAGAGCAGAGGGATAGCTGAGAGCAAGGAGAAATGGGATTCATTCTTTAACAGGTCCCAAGGTGGTTGAGGTTGATTAAAAGCCCTGGGTACACACTGTGGTGATGGTCACAGACATTGTGAATATATGTAATGGCAATGATATTCACTTAGAAATGGTGAAGTTATGAATATGATATTCTGCACAGTCAAAACAAAAACAAATGATCAAAACAGTTAACTGGTAAATGATTACTAAGTATAATATCAGGGATGGTATAGAATCTGACATCTACGTATTTAATATTTCAAGAATTTAAGATTTCTAACAATTTACGAGCCAAACCTGGGAGTTCTAGGATCCCTAAGGATCAGCAGGAAGGGGCTAACAGCGGGGAAACATAAAGTCAAAATATTACATGTCTGTATCAACCACAGGTGATGGTCTATAAAGGCAGTGATGTAGAAACTTAAAACTGAATTCATCACGTAGAAGACAACGAAGGTGACCACCAGCATCAGGATGGTGTGGGCGGCTCTGGTCTCTGGGGGGCAGCTGTGGGGGCCCTTGGGGGTGTGGACATGCTACACTCTCCGGTGATGTCTGCGAAGGAGACCCACCATGGAGCCGCTGGCCCAGACCATGAGGCCAATGAATATGGCATCTGGACCGGACCACACGATGACATGAAATGCCGTGCGACTTGAGGAAGAGCAGTACCACCTGCCCTGTGCGTCAGTATTATTTCCCGTGTTCTGTGCACCAGTGACATTCACAGGAATATAGATATTTGTTAAGGCAGCAAACACCCAGCAGACACAGCAGGAAGGACCAGTGACCCTGGGGGCGCTTCTCCTGAGCGTCATGCGCTCCACCCTCCCAGGGGTGAGTGTGAAGAACTGGCAGGTGCTCAGGACACACGTGGAGCACAGGCTCGAGCTGCGAGCCACTCTGTGTGTATAATATACAGCTTTACACCCAAGACTGGACAGGGGGTTGCTCAAAAGGAAAGCCGCTATTGTGTGGGGAATCCCAGAGGAGAGGAGAGTCAAGAGATTGGCCAAGGCCATGTGGGTGAGAACCACGTGTGTGGGTCTCTGTTTGCAGCCACTCAAGACTGGGGAGACATTATGGAAGAAGAGGGTGACATTGGCCAGCGTCCCAACTCCAATCTGCAACAGAAAGGTGGTTTTCAGAGCCACTTCCCCTGTGGTTCGTAGGACATGTCTCTGAAAAGGCATGGAGAGGGCTGCAGGGAGGCCTGGAGACTAAGGTGGCTATGCTGGTGGTAACGTCAGCAGCCTTCTTGCACAACCAGCCTTGGAACAGGATCCTTTCCCTTTCTTCTCCTGCAAAGGGAGACACTTCATCCTCTGGAGAGATGGCTTTACCTGGAAGACATACACCTGATGCCAGTTTCTATTTACAACATTATTGTTTTGTATTTTTTTCACTTTATTTTCTGACTGTCCAGGATGTACAGTCCTTGAAATGAGCAACCGTGTCTGTGGTGGTCCACATACTGCTGTCCTCGTAGGTGCTCCCGGCCTGTCCCGAGGGTGACTGTGTGCCAAGGGACAAGGGCACATGCTGCAGCCGACACACCCTGGTCACCCCCTATTGTATGGATGGCTCATCTACTATAATGACATGGGGAGTTCAAAAATATTGTTGAGATTGTACTATTATCAAACTAACTTCATTACACACTTTAGAACAATGATCCTTAGAGTTAGAGGATACCAAGTAAGTTTACAAAATCAGTGGCTGTTTCTGCTTTCTGGCATTTCATCTGATGTGCTTGTAAGTAAACACTACATTCTAACAATAGTTTAACAGTGAAAACTCTGAAAATTCTTGAATCCATAAGAGAGTTGACGTCCCTGAGGACATCACTGCCTGGTGCTGGGAGTGAGGAAAGTGAATACTGGCCATCAAGGCTTCCTGGATCAGAGACCCTGAGAGGAGACCACCGCCAGGGCTGTGTGGGGGTAGGGAAGCCCACCCTAGGTTTCACAAAGGGCGGGGGCTCCGTGTGCAAAGTCTGATACCCATATTGCCCAGGCAGACCAAGTAATGAGGGGCCACCTCAGTTTTGTGAGTGGGACCAGTTCTCTCAGTAAATATCAGAGAAATTCCCCCTTCTGCTTTTGACATAGGGAATGTAAAATGACTTTTGAAAAACACGATAGCCCTGAGTTCTTCTCCACAAGGCCTGCCCCCATGAAACTCCTCCCTGGGGCCTAAACCTCTGGGGTGTTATCAGAGCCCACGGCCCTGTGAAGGGGTTACCCAAGCCCAGCCCCTGTAGACATGCTGTCCTACCTGCAGGGGACAAGGCTGAGAGGTCCCTGTGCAGTTCCCAGCCCAGAGGCACAGCCTCCCCAGTCAGTGAGGCCTCATCCTAGGGATGCAGGCGGTGCCCTCTGCCCACACCTCCCACTCACCCAAAAGGGCGATTAGAGCAGTTCCTCGACCCTTCACCTAACGTCCACCATGAGTAATGATGACAAGGTGTACTGAAAGGCACAACAGCAAGGAATTGGAACACAGAGATCGCATCAGGCCCAGACCAGGAGGGAAGTCGGATTATCAGACCATCGTTTAAAGCACCTGTAATTAATATGCCATGAACTCTGATGGGTGAAGCAGACAGCCCGTGAGAAGGGCCAGACTACTGAGCAGAGGAAGGGAAAGCTAAAAACCAAGAAAATGGACACAAAAAAACGCTGTAAGAGAAACAACAGTGCCCTTGAGAGGCCTGTGCATAGACTGAAGAGGCATGTATCGTTGAGCGTGAGGACGCATTGATAGAAACTCCCAAACTGAAAAGCAAACAGAAGAGAGATGGGAGAAAACACAGGTCGGAATATCCCTGGAATGTGGGCGGAACACCCAAGGGGTAACTCTGCATAACTGGATTGTCAGAGAAGTAACAGCAGAGACACATAAACGCAAAGTGACAGAGGATTCCCCTCCCAGTAATGTCAGCACTGCAGCCCAGCGGGGGGACGCTCTGCAAACACCAGCAGGAGAAATGCAAAGAAAACAGAAGCCAAAACAAAACCCCTTCAACTCCCCCCACACATAACATTGGAACGTGTGGGACATCGTAGATTAAAAAATATTTTTTTAATGTAAGGGAAAAAACCACCTTTCCTGCAGAGGAGCAAAGAAAGATTTCATCCAGTTTCTCTGCAGACACCACAAGAGCACAGGGGAGTGGAGCAAAATATTAGTGTTGAGAGATACATCCCACTGACGTGGTTTCTGTGCCCTGTGAGATTCTCCATCAAAAGGGAAGGAGAAGTAAAGGCTCAAAGTGAAACAGGGATTGGTGCCCTGGGCCTGCCGTGCAGGATGGTACAGGAAGCCCTTCAGAGGCCGAAGATGCCGTGGGTCAGACACAGGTCTGCATAGAGAAAGGAGGGTGTTGGAAGGGAAAAATTAGTTAAAACAAAATACTTACATTTCTTACTGTTAATCTTAGTGAGAAGTTTGCTCAAAGTAATACCATTCTCAATGCGTGATCCTGTTTTCCTGTTTGCTGAGCGGCCTTATCCTGCCCCAAGGGACCCCAGCCTCTGACTCCCTGCCTTCCTCCGATGAGCCCCTGCTGTACAGACTGTCCTAGAAATTGTCATTTCTCAGACTCTCCTTTACCGCAGTGGCCTGAGCAGTTCCATTATCTCGGGGTATGGAGAGCGGTTGGGACAGAAGGAGCAAAGGACAGAACTGATTGTTTTTGTACCTAGTCTCCATCTAAGGCCTGAACCAGGCCTGACTGAAAGAAACCTCGAAAAGTTTCCTAAATTCCAGGAACAAGTATCTCAGGAATGCAGGGAGGTCTTATCTTAAAGCCAGCCACCTGGACCAGATGCCCCCAGGCGGATGTGACTTAAGTGATTGAATTAATGTCTGATTGGATTAATCTGTAGGCAATACTTAAGTGATTGAATTAAGGGCATGTGAATCTAATCTGTAGGAAATTCATGTGTATATAAGCCATGCCAGAATAAAGCTTCTTGGCATTCTGCATTCTGCACCAGACAGTTTGCCCTCCTGTCATCTTGTATATACAGCCCGACGCCCCCACTCAGGAACTGTTCGACTCCTGCCGGCAGGCCCCAGCATCGGGGTGTATTTTCAGCCCCACCCAGAGGACCCCAGAACCCTCTATGTGGCAGCAGACCTGACTCTCACCTCTGACCCTTGCACACACCAGGGCTGCCTCTGACTCCCCGTGAAGACAGGTGCCCCCTGCCCATCTCCAGGAGGCCCACCTGCCTTCCTCTGGGTTGTGGGTCCCCGGGCAGTTAAGTGGTCACCCTGAGGTGGTGCATACTGTGGGCACACACATCGCCCACACACAGGGCCTTGCTTACACCAGCCATCCAGGCAGAAGGCAGACAGACACACTGGCCCTGCGAAGACGCTGAGCGCTGTCCCACCATCACATGGGCCCCGCACAGCCAGAGCCAGGGGCCTCCACGGAAGGTGGCCTGTGTCGTCCCAGGACACCACACTCAGGGCCTGCCACCCAGGGGCCATCTCAACCTACAGGCAGGGGAACAGACTGCACAGGCCACTACCCGTATCCTTGGGCGAGTGGGTGGGAACCATTTTGGAGAAAATGGGGAGACTCTGAAGGCTTATCTCCCGCCAGTTTCCTGAGGCCACAGCTGTGCTCCGGCTAAAACAAACTGAGGGCCATTGTGTCTGTCCTGTGAGCGCTGTTTGCCCCACTAGCCTCCTGTCATCTCTGGGGTTGTGATGGCAACATATGCATCTTGGGGGGACAGACATTCAGACAGATGGGCTTGGCCCAGGGCACATTCCACCATATTTCCCACTACAGTGATATTAGTCATCACAGAGGTTATGGGTCTAATTCCTACTTGTCATTAAATAAAAGCCCTGTACATGGCTTATTTCCAGCATTCACACCATTTTCAAAATTAACCTGATCCCATCTCACTATAACTCCTCACTCTCCGCCTGCCCCCTCAGGTCCAGGAAGCACAGGCGCTTGTTTCCCGTTCAATTCTATGGATGAGAATATGAGCAACACTTACACACAGCACAACACACACAAGAACCCCACAGACACCGGGGCAGAAATCCCTGAGACGCTGCATCCCACCGAATGGGATTTCAAACAGGCAAATGGGTGCCCACCGTCCTCCTGCCCATTCACGCCGGGAAGGTCAGCGGAGCACCTGGCAGGGGGGCCTGTGCTGTCCTGGGGCCCCGGCCCGGCTCTGTGTCCTTCCTGGGGAGCCCCTCCCTGCTGGCTCCCTGACCGCGGGGAGGCACCTACCTGCAGGCTCTGCTCCTGAGCTTCTGCAGGGACGTCACTCAGGAGGGGCCGTACTTACAGGGCAGGGCACCCGGACCTGACGTCCCCCCGGGGCACATTACCACATCCCGGCTAGTCCTGGTGACACTGTCTGCTCGGAGACTCAGGGCATCTCCAGCGAGCAGTGAATCCCACCCCGGTGCCATCACCCTCCAGCCTGGCAGGCGATTAGGGCCAAGTGCTGGCAATTACTGACAAGTCTCCGAGAGCAGCTGAGCAGAGAGAAAGTTTCCTGTTCCCTGGGGGGATCTGGTCAGGATGGAAGTGGTAACCGGGTGGCAGACACGCAGTGCACAGGGGCTCCCTCACTGTGTCCTGGGCTTCTCCTCCGTGCTCTGTCCCCATCCCAATTGCGTTCCAGAGGGCGTGCTCGCTGATCATCAGCATATGATCTGGGGTGGCCTTCCCAGGAGGTTAGGGCCGTCGGCACTGGCTCCTTAACAGTTTAGACTGAGATTCCCACCCGGGTGCAGTGGACGTGGTCCCTCCCCCTGCTCCCCTCACTGCTCTGCTCCCCAGTCCCAGCAGAGGGAAGGCAGTCTGTCCTGTGAAATTTCCTGAGAACTGCACTTAACCATTTGAAAATGAGAGCACACTATCCTGAGAATGGTTTTCTTTTTATAAGCATGGCCCCTCTTTTATTTTCATTCTGAATTACAAATGGAGGTTGAATGCTGAATGTGCATTTTGAATCAGGGCAGAGACTGTCCCACCAAACACTTAGCAACGATTCAATCCTCAGCACACGGACATGGCTGGTTTCAAATACATTTACTCTCGTGAATATAAGTGCCTGTTACTTTGATCAGGAAATTAATGAAACCTACTCAGAAGTATTTCCTAATATCACTCTCGCTGGATCAGAATCCTGTCCTCTCAGTGGTGTTTTCTCAGTGATGGGCAGGTCTGCTTACAAGTTTGGTTTCACTTACATGTGGTTTCTCTGAAAACAAAACAAAAGAAAATGAATAGAACAGCAGCTGAGTCATAGACCCTGAGAGGCGACTGGCGGTCACCATGGGGGAGGACTGGGTGGGGGGCAGTACAGGTAGAGGCGATACAGGGGCATAAAGTCTCTATCATGATATAAATTAGTCATGGGGATGAAAGAGCAGCATAGAGAACACAGTCGGTGATTCTGTAACATCTTCCTATGTTGACAGATGGTAACCTCATTAGCTGTGGTGAGCACTGAATAATGTGGAAATCAGGAAAATCACCATGTTGTATATTTGAAACCAATATAATATTGTGTGTCAACTCCAATAAAAATATATGTTAAAAAACCTATATGAAAAGGCATTTGGTAAATGAGCCCCAAGCCACTCCGTGACGTGCACACCTCCTTACACAGGCTCACCTGTTCCACAGGAACATCACCCGCCTGCTCTAGATGCCGCTTCACACGCGCTGGGCATGCAACTTTGTCCTGGGACCTGGCCATGCGTGTAGCTGCCCCCCTCTGCGTGCACCCCCAGGCATTCAGACCCGCCTGCCTGTCACTGTTCTCACACAGAATGCCCTCTGGAACAACAGACACAGACCCGCCTTCCCTCCCGATTCCCCTAAAATAAACGCTTCCTCCTGCAGACCCCTGCTCTCTGCATAAAGATCCCGTCCCCCCGCTGGTCCCCTGGTGCCGTCCTTCCAGGTCACCGCACACCCACACCCCTGCCATGCTCAGAGGGGGCACTGCCCTGTACCACGCTGAAGGGAACCCCCTGACCCAGCACCTCAGCCCCCAACTCAGGGTCAGCAATCCCTGTCCTGAGGGCTGCCTGCTTGTGTTTGTGAATAAAGTTTTATTGGAACCCAGCCCCACTGGTTTTCCCATTGTCGTCTGGCTGCTTGCACCCAGGAGGGCAGCAGTGCGTGAGGGTGACCGGGACCACGCGGCCCTTGAGCCTAGCATGTTCCCACGTGACTGGGAGGTGTGCTGTGTGCCCTTCTGTGTACCTGTGGGGCCTCTAGGGCCGCCACCCGCCTCATCTGAGAGCCCAGTGTCCCCAGGCATGGGACAGGCAGTCCCTGCCCAAGGGTTTCCAGCACGCTTTTCACCGAGGGCTATGTTTCCCTGTTTTTGTTGTGGCTTCAGTATGTCTTCATGCTTTTCATCTACCTTTAGGACTATTCATTTACCATGATGTGTCATTTTCATTATTTTATGTCAGTTTGAACATTTCTAATTTTTACAACTATCTTTAACATTTATTCCTTAAGATACATATTTTCTGGTTTCTAAATGGAAGTATAGGTGAGGTAATATTTTTCCAATTTAGGCGTACAGCCTAGTGTTTCAACAAAAACTATGTACATTAGGAAATGTTCGTCACTATGAAAATAGTTACCTTTGTTCACCACAGAATGTCAGCACAATATTATTGGCTGTGTTCCCTGCGTTGTAATTTTCATCACCAGGTCTTATTTATTTTATCATTGGAGGTTTGTCCCTCTTTATCTTCTCCACCTACTTCGCCCATCTCCCAGTCACTTTCTCCTTCAGAAGCCACGAGTCTGTTCTCTGTGTTTATGAGACTATTTCGGTTTGTTTGCCTACTCGTTTATATTGCTTCCTAGATTTTTAGATTCTGCATATACGTGAGATCATATGGTATTTCTTATTCCATGTGACTTAGCTCACTAGCAAAATACCCTCTAGGTCCAACCATTTTGTTGGAAATGGCCACATGTCATTCTTCTTTATGGCTGAGTAATACTCCATTGTATGTACAGACCACCTCTTTCGATCTGTTCTTGTATCTGCGGACATTTAGTTTCCTTCCATATTTTGGCAATTTTAAAAAGTGCTGTGATAAATAGAGAAGCGTATATATCTTTTCAAATTAGTGTTTTTGTTTTCTTTCTGTACATTCGTGGAAGCAGGATTGCTTGGTTGTCTTGTGTTTGTCTTTTTCGTGTTTGAGAGCCTCCATGCTGTTTCCCACAGTGGCTCAGCAATCTGCAGCCCCAGCAGGTGGGAGGAGCCCCTTGTCCCCACATCCTCACCGACACTGGTCAGTTCTTGTCTTGTTCATATAGGCACCCTGGCTGTTCTGCAGAGGCTTTTACTTTGATGTACTCCTCCTTGTTCATTTTTGCTTTTCCTTCCCTTGCCAGGGGCATGCATCCAGAATAAAATTGGTCATGTGGATGTCCAAGAGTTTACTGCCTATGGGTTGCTTCTTAGGAGTTTAAAATATTCCAGGTGTTTCACTTAGTCCATATGTCATCTCAAGTTGATTTCTGTGTGTGGTATAAAATACCATCCCTTGCATTCTTTCAGATATAGCTGTGCAGTTTCCCAACATCATTCATTGGAGACTGTCTTTTCCCCTTGTGCGTACTTGCCTCCCTAGTCATAGAGAAACTGACCCAATATGTGTGGGCTTATATCTGGGCTCTCTATTCCGTTCCATTGATATATGTGTCTATTTTTGTGCCATAGTGTTTTGATTACGATAGTTTAGGAGTATAGTTTGAAAGCAGGGAGCTTGATACCTTCAGCTTTCTTCTTCTTTCTCAAGATTGCTTTCTTCATTCAGGATCCTTTGTGGGTCCATTCAAATTTTAGGATTATTTGTTCTCGTTCTGTGAAAAATAAATGTCACTGGTATTTGAAAGAATTCAGTTCAATCTGTAATTGCTTTGCGTAGTTTGGCCATTCTAACAATATTAATTTTTACAATCCATGAGCATGGAATATCATTCCATTCATTTGTGTCATCTTCATTGGCTTTTTTCAATGTCGTATAGTTCCAGAGTAAAGATCCTCCGTCTCCTTGGTTTAATTTATTCCTACATATTTTTTTTATTAAGGTATGATTGATATACACTCTTATGAAGGTTTCACATGAAAAACCTTCTGGCTACTACATTCACCCATATTATCAAGTCCCCCCCATACCCTATTGAAGTCACTGTGTATCAGTGTAGTAAGATGCCACAGAGTCACTACTTGCCTTCTCTGTGCTACACTGTCTTCCCTGTGACCCCCCACACAGCATGTGTACTAAACATAATACCCCTCATCCCCTTCTCCCTCCCTCCCCACTCACCATCCCCCAACCCTATTCTTTGGTAAATGCTAGTTCCTTCCTGGAGTCTGTGAGTCTTCTGCTGTTTTGCTCCTTCAGTTTTGCTTGATTGTTAAACTCCACAAATAAAGGGTGTCATTCAGTACTTTTCTTTTCCGCCTGGGTTATTTCACTGAGCTTAATACCCTCAAGGTCCATCCACGTTGTTGCAAATGGTAGGATTCATTTTCTTCTTATGTGTGAATAGTATTCCATTGTGTATATGTACCACATCTTCTTTATCCTTTCATCTACTGATGGACCCTTAAGTTGCTTCCACATCCTGGCTATTGTAAATAGTGCTGCAATAAACATAGGGGTGCATATGTCTTTTTGAATCTGAGAAGTTGTTTTCTTTGGGAAATTTTCTAGGAGTGGAATTCCTGGGTGAAATGGTATTTCTATTTTGAGTTTTTTGAGGAACTTCCATATTGCTTTCTACAATGGTTGAACTAACTTACATTTCACCACCAGGGTAGGAGAGTTCCCCTTTTTCTGCATCCTTACCAGCATTTGTTGTTCTCAGTCTTTTTGATGTTGACCATCCTAACTGGTGTGAGGTGATATCTCATTGTGGTTTTAATTTGCATTTCTCTGATGATTAGCAATGTGCAGCATCTTTTCATGTTGCCTGTTGGCCATCTGAATTTCTTCTTTGGAGAACTGTCTGTTCATATCCACACATATTTAATTGGATTGTTTGCTTTTTGTTTGTTGAGGTGTGTGAGCTCTCTGTATATTTTGGATGTCAACCCCTTATTAGATATGTCATTTATGAATATATTCTCCCATACTGTAAGATGCCTTTTTGTTCTACTAATGGTGTTCTTCGCTGTACAGAAGCTTTTTACCTTGATGTAGTCCCTTTTGTTCATTTTTGCTTTTGTTTCCCTTGCCCGAGGATATGTATTCAGGAAAAAGTTGCCTATGATTTCTTGTAAGAATTTTACGGTTTCATGACTTATATTCAGGTCTCTGATCCATTTTGAGTGTACTTTTGTGTATGGAGTCAGACAATAATCCAGTTTCATTCTCTTACATATAGGTGTGCATGTTTGCCAACACCAGTTGGTGAACAGGCTATCATTTCTCCATTATATATTCATGGCTCCTTTATCATATTTTAATTGACCATATATGCTTGGGTTTATATCTGGGCTCTCTATTCTTATCCAGTGAACTATGGGTCTGTTCCTGTGCCACTACCAAATTTTCTTGATTACTGTGGCTTTACTTCAAGTAGAGCTTGAAGGTGGGAGTATAATCTCCCCCCTCCCCATCTTTATACTTCCATCTCAGGATTGATTTGGCTATTCTGGGACCTTTGTGGTTCCATATGAATTTTAGAACTATTTGCTCTAGTTCATTGAAGAATGCTGTTGATATTTTGATAGGGATTGCATTGAGTCTGTAGACTGCTCTAGGCAGGACAGCCATTTTGACAATATTAATTCTTCCTATCCAAGAGCATGGAATGTGTTTCCATTTATGGGTAGCTTCTTTCAGTTCTCTCATGAGTGTCTTGTAGGTTTCAGGATATAGATCTTCCACTTCCTTCATTAGGCTTAATCCTAGGTATTTTATTCCTTTAATGCAATTGTGAATGGAATTGTTTTCTTGATTTCTCTTTCTGCTAGTTCATTGTTAGTATACAGGAATGCAACATTTCTGTATATTAATTTTGTATCCTGCAACATTGCTCAATTCAATTACTAGTTCTAATAGTTTTTGGGGTGGATTCTTTAGGGTTTTCTATGTACAATATCATGTCATCTGCAGGCAGTGACAATTTAACTTATTCCTTACCCATTTGCATGCCTTTTATTTCTTTGTGTTGTCTGATTGCCATGGATAGGACCTCCAGCACTATGCTGAATAATGTGGTTAGGGAGGGAATCCTTGTCTTGTTCCCGATCTTAAAGGGAAAATTTGAAGCTTCTCGCTGTTGAGTATGATGTTGGCTGTGGGGTTGTCACATATGGCCTTTATTATGTTGAGGTACTTGCCTTCTATACCCATTTTCTTGAGAGTTTTTATCATGAATGGATGTAGAGTTTTGTCGAATGCTTTTTCAGCATCTATGGAGATGATCATGTGGTTTTTGTCCTTTTTGTTGATGTGGTGGATTATGTTGATGGATTTTCAAATGTACTATCCTTGCAACCCTGGAATAAATCCTACTTGGTGAGGATGGATGATATTTTTTATGTATTTTTTAATTTGATATGCTAATATTTTGTTGAGCATTTTTGCGTATATGTTCATCATGGATATTGGTTTGTATTTTTTTTTTTTGGTTGTGTCTTTGCCTGGTTTTGGTATTAGAGTGATGCTGGCCTCCTAGAATGAGTTTGGAAGTATTCCCTTCTCCTGCACTTTCTGGAAAACTTTAAGGAGGGTGGGTATTAGGTCTTTGCTAAATGTTTGATAAAATTCAGTGGTGAAGCAATCTGGTCCAGAAGTTTTGTTCTTAGATAGTTTTTTGCTTACCAATTCAATTTCATTGCTCGTAATTGGTCTGTTCAGATTTTCTGTTTCTTCCTGGGTCAGCCTTGGAAGGTTGTATGTTTCTAGAAAGTTGTCCATATCTTGTAGGTTATCCCATTTGTTCACATATAATTTTTCATAGTATTCTCTCATAATTCTTTGTATTTCTGTGGTGTCCATAGGGATTTGTCCTTTCTCATTTGTGATTCTGTTTATGTGTGTAGGCTCTCTTTTTTCCCCTCATAAGTTTTGCTAGGGATTTATCTATTTTGTTTATTATCTCAAAAAGCCAGCTCCTGCTCTCATTGATTCTTTCTATTGTTTTACTCCTCTCGATATTATTTATATCTGCTGTAATCTTTATTATGTCCATCCTTGTACTGACTTTGGGCCTCATTTTTTCTTTTTCTAGTTTCATTAATTGTGAGTTTAGACTGTTCGTATGGGATTGTCCTTCTTTCCTGAGTGGGCCTGTACTGTGATATACTTCCCTCATAGCACGGCAATCATTGCATCCCACAGATTTTGCAGTGTTCAGTTACTGTTGTTATTTGTCTCCATATATTGCTTAACCTGTTTTTATTTGGTCATTTATACATTGATTATATAGGAGCATGTTGTTAAGCCTCCATATGTTTGTGGGCTTTTTTGTTTTCTTTGTGTATGTTATTTCTAGCTTCATACCTTTGTGGTATGAGAAGCTGGTTGGTACGATTTCAATCTCTTTGAATTTACTGAGGCTCTTTTCTGTGCCCTAGTATATGATCTATTCTTGAAAATGTTCCATGTGCACTTGAGCAGAACCTGTATCATGGTGATTTTTGGTTGGAGTGTTCTGTAGATGTCCGTTAGGTCCATCTGTTCTAATGTATTGTTCAGTGCCTCTGTCTCCTTACTTATTTTCTGTCTGGTTGATCTGTCCTTTGGAGTGAGTGGTGTGTTGAAGTCTCCTAAAATGAATGCATTGCATTCTACTTCCCCCTTTAATTCTGTTAGTATTTGTTTCACATATGTAGGTGATACTGTGTTGGGTAAATAGATATTTATAATGGTTATATCCTCTTGTGGACTGACCCCTTTATCATTATGTGATATCCTTCTTTGTGTCTTGTTACTTTCTTTTTTTTTGAAGTCTATTTTGTCTGATACAAGTACTGCAACTACTGCTTTTTTTCTCCCTATTTGGTGCATGAAATATCTTTTTCCATCCCTTCATTTTAATCTGTGTATGTCTTTGGGTTTGAAGTGAGTCTCTTCTAGGCAGCATATAGATGGGTCTTGTTTTTTTATCCATTCTTTGAATCTGTGACTTTTCACTGGTGCATTCAGACCATTTACATTTGAGGTGATTATCAATAGGTACATACTTATTGCCATTGTAGGCTCCAGATTCATGGCTATGAAAGGTTCAAGGGTAACTTCCTTATTATCTAACAGTCTAATTTGACTCACTTAGTATGCTATTACAAACACAATCTAAAGGTTCTTTTCTTCCCTCCTTTTTATTTCTCCTACATTCTTTATATATTAGGTATCATTCTGTATTCTTTGTCAGTCCCTTGACTGTCATTGGTTGATTTGATTTTGCATCTGCTGAGCAATTAATGTTCTACTTTCTTTAGTATTTTTTTTTCTTCTAGTGACAGCTATTTAGCCTTAAGAACACTTGCATGTATAGCAGTCCCTGTAAAATGCAGTGTGGAGACAGTTTGTGGCAGGTAAATTCTCTCAGCTTTTACATCTGGAAATTGTTTACTTCCTCCTTCAAATTTAAATGATAATCTTGCCAGGTAGAGTATCCTTGGTTCGAGGCCCTTCTGCTTCATTGCATTAAATATATCATACAACTCCCTTCTGGCATGTAAGGTTTCTGTTGAGACGTCTGATGATAGGCTGATGGATGTTCCTTTGTATGTGGTCTTTTTTTTCTCTCTAGCTACTTTTAAAAGTCCGTTGCTATACTATATCTTTGCCATTTTAATGATTATAGGTGTTGTTGTTGTCTTCCTTGGGTCCCATGTGTTGGGAGATCTGTGCTCCTCTATGGCCTGAGAAACTATCTTCTTACCCAGATTAGGGAAGTTTTCAGCAATTACCTCCCCAAAGACACTTTCTATACTTTTTTGTCTCCCTTCTTATTCTGGTACCCCTATAATGCAAATACAGTTCCGTTTGGTTTGGTCACACAGCTCTCTCAATATTCCTTTATTGCTAGAGATCCTTTTTTCTCTCTATGCCTCAGCTTATTTGTATTTCTGTTCTTTGATTTCTCGTTCATTTACTGTCTCCACTACTTCTTCTAATCTGCTTTTAAACCACCCCATTGTATGTTTCATTTCAGATACTGTATTCTTGAACCTTTGTATCTCATTCCTGAATTCCTCCCTGATTTCTTGAATATTTTTCTGTAGCTACATGAGCATGTTTATGATTTTTATTTTGAAATCTCTTTCAGAAGACTGATGAATTTAGTTTCACTAGGCCCTCTTTCTGTCGTTTGTGGGATTTTGGTTTGAATGAGGTTCCTTGGATGTTTCATATTTTTAGGTGGTGCCCTCTAGTGCCCAGAAGCTCTACTCTCTGGAGCTGCTCAATCCATGGAGTGATGGTGGGAGTCACAGGTGAGTGGTACTGGTACCTGTCGAGAACAAGGCGGTCTTTACTGCTTCCCAGCTGCTGTGCCTGTCTCCACTGCCAGGGCCAGTGGGCTGAGCATGCAGGGAGAGGCCTCTGTGCTTTGCACTTGTAGTTGCTATAGGCGGGGCCACCCTCTGGCTGGCCTGCTGCAATGGTTGTTACAGCCAGTTTGTGAGCCGCTGCCAGCCAGGAGGAAGGGGCAGCAGGCTGCACATCATGGTGGGTGTCCTCAGAGCTGCATAGCCAGCCAAAGGGGTGGAGCACCTGAAGCTCCTGAATGTTCCCAACCTGCTAGGCAGAGTGCACCCAGAAATATTTCTCCTCCTGTCCTTTCTCTTGAGCAGGAAGCTCAGTGCAATCCTTGCCCCTTTTGCAACCGTCTCACTGTTAGGAAGTCTCTCAGACTGCCCGCCGTTCTGTTGTCCCAGAGTAGCTGGATGTAGTTACTTGTTTTCCACAAGTGGCTGAAATCTCAGTCCATCCAAGTATTCTGCCTATCTTAGCTTT
>JAVSCE010017971.1:0-40000 GCA_032199065.1 Smutsia gigantea
ACCTTGATGTATCTAACAACATCTTTCTCTTTGAAATAGAACCGGAGGTTTGCCATCATTGGCTGGAGTTGCTTGTGTTGCCAACAAAACACAAGAGATATGTGACGGATTACATGTCTGTGCGCCCCACAAATGCATTTGCTGAAACCAATGTGATGGTATCAGGAGGTGGGGCTTTTGGGAAGTAATGGGACTAGATGAGGTCATGAGGGTGGGGCTCTCATGAAAGAGATTAGTGCCCTTCTAAAAGTCACAAGAGAGTGCTCTCTCTCTGTCTTTCTCTCTCTCTCTGCCCATCTGAGGACATAGCAAGAAAGCAGCCATCTGCAAGCCAAGGAGGGGGCCTTCACCAGAATAACATCCTAATCTTGGACTTACAGCCTCCAGACTGCGAAAAATAAACTTCTGCTGTTAATAAGCCACCCAGTCTGTTGTAGTTTGTCGTAGCAACCTGAATGGACTAAGAATGGATGACAGCAAAATGACCATGACCCTTGGTCTTGTCCTGGTGCCGAAGGTGGGCTGGCGGGTGGATAGTCTGTGCAGATGTAGAGACCTACAAGACTGTCTGGCCCTCTTGGTGAGGTTGACTAGACAACCAATGAGCAGAATCACATACTCAGCCCCTAAGGTGACTGCAGAATGAGCCCATGCCTTCCCAGTCCATGGGGGCGATTTCCCAGGAAACCATCAAGACGAATCCTTTGGACAATTGCACTAGAAGTTCCTAGGCATTCTTGCTTCACTAAATTTGCCTTAAAGCAACCCAGCTTTTATGTAGGGTATTGACCTAAAATGAAGTAACTATTCAAAGAGTGGTACCAACCACGAGTAGCTAGTATCTTCCCACCTCCATTTCTTTGATTTGGAAAAATCAGACAGTTGGACTATGTTTTGTGAACGTAGATTCAATGTTTTCACATTCTCCAGCAGAAGAAGCTTTCTTATCTTAGCAGATAGTGCTCCAAGCAGAAAAGGCCACCCAGCCAGGGAACTGTGTGAGAAAGTGTGGAGAGGGGTCAAAGGTGACTTATAGGTCCCTCCAGCCCTGGGACTGGATGACCTGATGTCCTATTGTCTTGGGAGTGTCACTGCGTCCACCTGACCCTCCCAGTTCTGTGCTTCCAGAAGGGCCTCCAAGGAGGGCTTAAACTACCATTGCTTCTGCTACCACAGCGGGCGTGGGAGGGGCTGCCATGGCCCCTGGCAAGCGTGTGTCCTCACTGGGTGGGATAGGGAGGAGGCCTCAGGAGAGCTCCAAAGCAGAGGTCCAGCTGTGCCTGGGATCTCTGTCAGTGGAAAGCCTGGCTTCTCAGGAGGTTTGCTCAGATGGCGCTGTAGGTTGTGGGGCTAGGCTAAGTGGCCTGGCAGGTGGAGAGGATTCCAGTGGAGCTGGCTTCTGGAAGCAGGGAGCCTGGGGCTGGCAGGTTCAGTCCCAGGTGGCCATGGCAGGGCGAATGGTCAACTAGGGGCTGAGGCCAGGTCCAGGGACGTTAGCAGACGGGAAGCAACAGATGAGACATCAGCTTCTTCTTACATTGCTTCCTCTTGTGGCTTTTAACCATTGCCTCGGACACTCTGTGTCAATCCATCACCTTAAACTTTCAGTCAAAGTCACCCTTTTTGGAGAATATCCCCAGGGAGGGCAGCTACTTCCCCTCACCCCTAGCTGTAGTGACTGCTGGGGTGAGCCCCCCACATCTTTCATGGAGGCTGAGCAAGGGAAGAGCACGTCCAGACCCCCACCCTGGCACCTGAGTACACCACCTGGGGAATTCTTCATGACTCTCAGTGCCTGTTGAGACGGTAGAAGGAAGTGACATTTGCTGAACTGCAGAACAACAATCTCTCTAAACTGTTCTGAGCAGGAACACCTGTATTCACCCTTTTGGGAAATTCTGTGCTCTAGGCAGCACTTTCTATGGGGTGTCACCCCTGTGTGTGTACCCTACCCCCCAACTGCCTCCAAGCTGGCAGTCAGGCAGAAACAGGACCTATGGTATTGTCACTGACTCTGCTAATTAAAGCAGACAGGCAGGTGCAAACAACAACCCTGCCCCCAGCCACAAGCAAATTGTCAAAAGAAAACAATACCTCAAAATATTTCCTCTGGACAGCCTTTGACCTCCATGTAGGCAAACCTTGGGGAGAAATACCTATCATTAATGGCTTAAATCTATCAAAACACCTTCTTGATTGATAAACATGCTGGGTTTATATTATGATTACTGCATACAATTTTCTGTCACTGTTAATCTATTTGAAAGTCTTAACCTGGTAGGGTATGACACCAGCAGTATTTTATAATGAGAACTGCAGAAATAAATCATCCCCTCCACATAGTACAAAGAGAACGCTACCCAATCACTCTGCACACAGGTGCCAGAAAACGAACAGGCTCAACACCCAGGCAGACAGACGCTGTGCTGGCCAGCCCTGGACCTGAGCCCTTTAAATGCTGTAATAATAATTTGAGCTCACTGCAGGTCTTTCATCTGGTAATGCCCAAGCGCTTTGAATGGTAGGGTGCTAACCTCTCTTCATTGGGGGAAAACAATTATCAAGGCACAGCGAGGTTCAATCTCTGTCCTGCATTTGGGTTCCCAGCCCAGCACAAAACTGCCAGTACCTGAACTAGAGCTTAAACCCCAAAAGACACGCTCGAGTTGGTTCTCCTTCACCAGACAGAGGCCGATGCAGGTGAGCTATCCGAGGATGCGCTGAAGGGCGAATTGGAGAAGGCCGTCAGGACAGGAGATGCTGAGGTGGCTGGGAGCTGGGGTCCCTGGCCCCCCACCCCGCCCGGCCTGCCACACCTCACCTCGGAGGGCGTACTGTCCCCGGGACACATGGGTCCGCGTGCAACACCTGGCTCCGTTAGGCCGCTCTTCAATATTTGGGGGACATCCAGACAATATTGAAACATTCCCAAATGAACTTTGCATAGAGACATTTTCATTCGCTGCCTCCCTCCTCATGCATATTAACAAATGGTATGCACGGCCTCATTTAATTCACTGATTTTACATTCGGATCACTTTCTCTTTTACAGCTATTTTTACCGGGCTTCATTAATCTTTGTTGAATACAATGGCATACATCTTTAATGCGGCCGCTGTCAAGTCATATTTCAGCAAGAGCTGCAAACTGAATGACAGCAAGCAATATTAATAAATTTAACATAGACTATATCAATTTTTAACAGAACGAATGTGGAAAGCTAAATGTATTATTTTTCATTTAAATCATAGGGTTTATCACCGGTTAAGTAGCAGCGATTTCGGGGAAACTTGTGACGTGCCATACAAATAGATTTACATCTCATTAATAAGTAAATTAGGCAAATGCCTTTCAAGTTCAGACAAGTACATAAGTGTAATCTCCATATTAAAGGAGTAGTCTTTGATAAACCACGGAGGAATTGTGTCAGCCAAGGATGTGACATGTTGCCAGGGCTGGTGCCTGGTCTGCAGGCCCACCTTTAATTACAGTCCTTCATTACTAAAGAGATAAGTGTCTCTCCAGTTAAGATTCTATAAATGAACAGCATGCTGGTACCTCCCAAATCATTTTTGCAGGAACCGTGAAAAGGAGGTAACAGTTATGAACAAAAACGAATTATCACCTGTTCTTTCTCTTTTCTTACCCTGTAATAACATGAAAATATTGAGATGAATTCCCCTTAAATCTCTAAAAGAAATGATGTGTTAAGGATGCCATTTTCTTTAAGAAAGAAAGGGGGAGGGAGAACAGGAAAAAAAAACAACTCTGATTTTTTTTTTTTGGTAAATTTTTCTTCATAAATCCCAACAGAGATAATTTGCTGTAAAATGTAAACCCAGTGAGAACTTGTCTGTCTGTGTTAAATAAAAAGTTACGGTTGGCAGGAGGCATGTTTTTGCAGTAGCTTTAGCGATTATAGGAAATTACATGCAAAGCCAGAGTTCTCATCCTAAGTTAATTTATAATTGGAAAAAACTTATTAATTAGCTATGTCGCTCTAATTAAGAATTAGAAGAGTGTGCATTAGAAAATCAGTCAATAGCCAACTGACAGGAGTTTTTGAAAGCCCAGAAGAGATAGCTGCTCAGCCTTGCCCACTGTCTCTGTCTCTTCCGGGAGCCTTGCATGCACACTTGCACACCTGTCCTATGTATCTTAAGCTCCAGGAAAAGACCAGAGCTGCAGATGACCTAGAGCATCCTAAGGACTGGCCACTATGCAGTGAAGCGTTTGCCCAGGAATGGACCACAGGCAGGGGCATCTGCCCAGGTTCACGTGGGACCAGAAGTTTCTAGACACAAACATACCTCTGAACCCATAGCCCATCCCACTGTCTTAACCTGGTTCTGCTTGTTTCCAAACTGGCTTTTCTTCCTCTACATTTTTTAAAGCACATTTCTTACTGGTTCTCTTTCTCCACTGCCAGATACAAAAAAGAATTGGATATTAAAGGACATAGAAAGGTCAGATGTTTCCTGAAAATGCACGTACAATTAAAAACAAAATTTAGGATCTTTAATGCCAGGGCCTGCTTGCATCAGCTGCTGCTTCTCCTTTAGATTTTGTATCTTCAGTTGCAAACCGGAGACTGTGAAAAGACTCTTCTATTCTGATCGGCTATTAAGACAGAACATGAAATAAGAGCACAAACAACAAGATGAAAGCTGCTGTCGAAGTTAATTGTTCTCTGCAAAAAAAAAAAATACATGATTCATTTTTTAAACCCGATCTAAACCTTTCCCATCTGTAAGGGTCATTTTCCACTTACAGGTTGCTTTCAATTAGGGCTGAACAAAAGCTCAAGTGGGCATTGGAGAGAATTCAGTTTTCTTATTGGAACACCAGAAAAGATGTCCCCCAGATAATGATGCTTTAAAAAAAACCAAAACTCTCTGCTTTAGCACATTTTTACCATTCAATTCCATTTGCTGGCAAAACACAGGATTCCTGGTACACTTATCTTATGAGGTTAATGATCTTTTGTTGTCTGCTCTAAGCCTATTATTCATTTTAAATTAGAGGCAAAGTGGTGTGTTTAAAAGTAACTCAAATGGGAAGTAGTTGTTCTTTAAAATAAGGGGCTTTAATCCTCCTTCACAGTCATTAGCCTGTGCTTAGTTAAAAGAACTGGGTTGTATAGGATAAGGCACAACTCGCCAGATATTGTGGGTGTTTCCTCTAATGAAACTCTGGGGGCTGAGGCATCCCACATCCTAAATCCCTTCTAAATCCAGGGTAAGAGAACGCACACTCCCCAGGAATGGCACCACCTTCTGCAATTGTGAGGCCAGCTGTGGGTGGCAGTGATTTCCTGCATCTCATCACCCACCAGCACCTAGACCCCTGTTCCACACCCCAGAATGCTCCCAAGTCTGCGTGTTGAATGTGCAACCTCTCTGCAGGGTGCAGCTCCAAACGTCAAGTCTTCAGCTACACTTGCCTCCAACGCCCCAAGTCAGACTCGGCTCTCAACTCACGCGAAGGATGGAAAGAAGCTCCTTTCCACCCTGCTGGTGAGACCTTGTTTTGTTTCTGCATTCCCCGGGCCTTGCATGAGGTGCAGCCTGCAGTATAGCAGAGGGGATGTGCAACCGAGGCAGAACTTGAACAAGGTCTAGATGCCCACACAGGCCCTCAGAACCACTGCTTCCTCTCCATCCCAGCATCACTGGTGAGCGGGAGACTTCTGCTCCTTTAAATGCTGGTAGTTAGGAGGCGGCCCTCCAGCATACTCGGGGGAGGGGCTCCCCTTCCCTTGATAGAAAGGGGCCCATCAGCTCAGATGGCTCTGACAAAGAACCTGGCCCTTTGGTGTCCCTATGACCTCAGCAGCAAACAGAGGAAGGATGTGTGGCCCATAGCCCCTCTCAGCCTGCCAAGGCCACCTAGCCTGTGAGTCCTACACCCTGGGAAAGCGGAGCCTGCTACTTTAAGCTAAAAGACAAAATTACTAGAGGATGGAGGGCAACCTGTTCCTTTGGATGGATGTGTTTTGGAAAAATTATCAATTCACCAAAGTCTGTTTGTTTGCTATCACCACTATTTTCTTACATTGTTCAGGATGTACTAACCTAATGCCGGAAGTTCAGAAAAGAAAAAGAAACATAACTAGTAGGGTAGGGGGAGCATATTTTTCATTTGCAAAAATAATAAAAAAGATTGCTTACTTGGAAAATTGAAGAATTTAAGAGAATTACTAAAAATATTAGAAATAATAAGATTTCAGTGACACACATCATTTAAAATAAATAAACAAAATCAGTTGCCATCTTATATGTCAATGATGATCATTTTGATAATAAAATGCATATAAGATTCCATTGATCATAGCAAAACCACTCAATAACCTACCCAGGAATAGTTACCAAGAAATTCACGGGGAAAGTATGTGAGGAAAACTGTAAAAATCTAATAAGAGACCTAAAATAAGATGTGAATTAGTGGAGATGCAAACCATGCTTTCAGAAAGGCTCAATAAGGTGAAGATAATAATCTTCCACAAATTATTTTTTATGTAAACATCATCCCAATAAAATTCCAACAGGACCTTTTTTGTGGGGTAGGTTTTGGAAATGGATAAGGTGAGTTCTAAGTTTGATGTGAAAGATAAACATGCAAAACAGTCAGAACCTTTCTGATAAAACAGTATGGACAGTGCAGAGTTGCTGATTGTTCCAAAGGTCAGACTAATGGTAGAATTAACACAGCACAGTAATGGGGTAGATGCAAAGAGATTTAAAAAAGCAGGAGGAAGAATCCAGAAATACCCAGGCATGCATGACAATTCACTCTATGCCTTAAGATGGCATTTTAAGATTGACGTGAAAAATCAGTTGCTGAATAAGTGGTGATGGGAACATCAGCAGTCATTCACAAGGTGGGGACGGTGGCATCTCAGCATCATGTGGGCGCTGCACACACATGTCCAGGGACAACTGAGAGGCTGCCTTTTACATAATTGTCTTTTTCTTATTTTGAAAGTTTTTCACAAGTCACTTTGTTGACTCCAAAGATGGGTGCTTGTATATTTGCCTCGGAGAATTTTCAAGCAGATGGCAGTGAAGAGTCTTGGTTGAACGCAAGCTTTTATATTATGACAATTTTCCACCATGTGAAAGTCAAGTGCCCTGACCTGGTAGATACATATCACCCTGCTTCAGACTTAGGGAGGTTCAATTATTGGACAATCTTGTTAACCAAGAAACATGGAATATGACCAGAACCTCTACACAATGAGGGCCTTGTCTACTGATGAACTCATCCATGGGTAGCTTTTTAAAAAGTAAACAAAATAAATACGTGAAATGAAGCCTCATACAAACAACAACATACCTATTTGCACTAGTGTCCTGGTTAAAAATTTGACCATTTCATGCTATGGTTTATATATTTTGCTGTTTGTTTAATGTACCAGAATAATATTGCTGAGTTTCCAAATTAAACTACAAGTACTTTCAGTATGACATGAATCATTATGTAATCACTAATATTTATTTTCTATGAATAATTTATCCTGTAAAAAATTTAATTTGTGCTGATTATTATTATTGGGAAATAATAGTAACTTTTTTCCCCTTTTCGTACTTGCACAAGGGCGTCCTGTGGCCTAGAAGTATCCTTTTCCTCCTGACATAGACCAAAATTAAGTCTAGATGTATTACAGCTTTAACATCAAAAATAAAGCTCCATATGAAGTAGAACAAAGAACGAAAGCCCTTGAGAAGGGACGGGTCTTCTAAGCCTAAGTGAGAGGGTAAAATCATATGAAAAAGATGGAGAGATTCAGCTATGAGAAATATATATATGTACCAAGCAAGCAAAAATTAAAATAAAATAAAAGCAAAGCTCTATAAGGAAAATGCAAACCCACGACTGGCTAGGAAGGATATATCCCAGAGAGCACAGAGAAAGAGCTGGTAGCCTACATACATCAAAATTACCTCGAGATCCATTCAAAAAGCTTAACACTGCAAGACAAAAATGGTCAAAGGAATTGAAGTAAAATTAAGCAAATGGAAACATGTTAGGAATTACTTATAATCAGAAAACAAAAAATAACTTGAGATACCATTTTTGCTACTAGGATTAAAAAGGTAATAAATATACGCAAAAATGAAATATGCCAAAACAAACATATGCAAAATAAATCAATAAAATAAAATGTGGTGTTGAATGTTGAATGTGATATAATGAAATAGGCACTCTCAACTGTCAGGAAGAAAAATTCATACCAGTTTTGTGAAGGGGATCATCACAATGCAGAACAAACTTTAATACTGTTACTACTCTTTAATATTGTTTCCAGTGATGAGCATAAAGCTATTAAATGTGAGAAGATATAAAGACAGCATTTTTTCTAAGTTGTTTATAAAAGGAAAACTATTATAAATAACCAAAACTTCATATAGTAGAGAACTGGTTAGGTAAATTATAAAATATCTATAAAATCAAATACTGTGTAGTTATTAAAATGTTAACACTGCACAACCCTATCTTGCATTATTGTGTCTTTGTATACACACACAAACACATGAACAGCTGAACTACATGCACCAAAAATTAGCAATGGGTTTTTGCAAAACTCTGAATGGCTTAATAAGGAGCATGCTTAATTTTTTTAGGAATCAGAAAAATCATAAAGCTCTCTTATTTATTTTTTATTTTTTTATAAAGGTATTATTGATATACACTCTTATAAAGGTTTCACATGTAAGAACAATGTGGTTACTACATTTACCTGTATTATCAAGTCCCCACCCATACCCCAATGCAGTCACTGTCCATCAGTGTAGTAAGATGCCACAGATTCACTGTTTGCCTTCTCTGTGCTACACTGTTTTCCCCTTGACCCCCCACACCATGTGTACTAAACATAATATCCCTCAATCCCCTTCTCCCTCCCTCCCCACCCACCATCCCACACCCCTCCCCTTTGGTAACCACTAATCCCTTTTTGGAGTCTCTGAGTCTGCTGCTATTTTGTTCCTTCAGTTTTGCTTTGTTGTTATACTCCACAAATGAGGGAAATCATTTGATACTTATCTTTCTCCACCTGGCTTATTTCACTGAGCATAATATCCTCCAGCTCCATCCATGTTGTTGCAAATGGTAGGATTTGTTTCCTTCTTATGGCTGAATAGTATTCCATTGTGTATATGTACCACATGTTCTTTATTCATTCATCTACTGATGGACATTTAGGTTGTCATAAAGCTCTTTTTGAAGAAAATAGTTGTGTTCAGATTAAAATAAATTACTCTGCACAACTGAAAAGTTGTGGCACTCAACACCCCTGCAAGGGGTTTAGGCAACACATCTGCACAAGGATGTGAGGACATTGCCCTGGATTTGTGAATGTGTGGTTTGCAGCCAGGGGCCTTGCCTGGCCCAGCATCACCCATTGTAGCCACTCATCGCCCAGTGGTTGTGAACTGGGGGAAAGATGCTCAGGCCATGGAGGTGCAGGGGCACAGCACACGGTGAGGATGGGGAGCCCACTCTGGGTGCATGCCTCAGGTTCTGCCTTGCTGCTTCTGAGTTTAAAGATCCTGATTTGGTGCTGCCAGGCCACCCCATCCCCACCGTCATGTGCTCACAGGTCAAACCCACTTGCTTTGCTGTGTTTCTGGCTGGCTTCTGAGCAGACGTGGGACAAAGCTGTCGAGAAATGGGAACTCGGAAATATTTGCCAGGAAGAGGGGAATCTGTATCCCAGGGAAGTTTCAGGTCTGCTTGGCTAAGCTTCTTTCAAATGCAGATCTTTGGACCAAACGCCACTGTGCTGAGTCTAGCTGTCTGGGTCTAAGACTGGCCAACTTGAGTGCTCCCTACAATTCCTGGGGGTGCATGTCTAGGGGTGAGCAGATGTGAGCTGCTGCAGCGTCATCAACAGGACGGTCCTATCACTCATGGCCTATCATGAGGAGGCCAAGGTACGGGATAGATTAGAGCAGTTCCCTGGCCCTTGGGCTCACCTTGAACCCTCCCCACACCCCTACCCATTGGAGCTCATGCTTTATAGCCACTCAAAGATAAACACCTGGAACCCAGGAAAGGGCTGGTTAGCACAGGCCACCTGGAAAGGCTGAAGAAACAGAACAGATATCATTTTTTCTTTCTGCATCTTCATATTACTTCACCGGTTGTGGTGATAATATTTATTTTCAATTTTGGAAGAAAAAGTAATCAACACTATGTAAATTAAGTATAAAGATCACAGATTGTGTGATAATACAGAAAATACTGTAGGATGTATCGTGTAAAACACTGAATTAAGATGTTTTTATGTAGCCTCATGCATCCACTTAACAAGGTACTGATGTGGGAGGCAGTCAAAAGATAGAATATAAAGTAAATGAAATATATTTACTGAGGGAATGGACAGGTGAATAAAAGACAAGTGAATGTTCAGAAAAGACTGCAAGGAAAGAATGGAAAACAATTTTGAGGAGGAAAGAGAATGTAGGTAATTAAAAATTTTTCAGTACTTTTCCGTAGTTTTCAAATGTTCTTTAATAAATCTGTATCAATTTAGTATTTTGAAAAAATTATTAAAACATAACCTGATTCTAAACCAGACTTCCAATCTAACGGTAATGCAGGGCTCGAGGAAAGAGTTAAACAATAAGGAGGAGGAGTGGCTGGGCAAATCCAGAGGGTAAGATATCCCGGGAGCCACCCCGCTTGGTTTCTTCAAAAAGACTTTGTCATAGAAGAAAAAGGAGACAGGTGGACTTCTGCAGACCAAGAGGACTAAAGTGACTTAGCCACAACCAAAACCAAATGTAGATTTAAATAGATCCCATCAAAGACATTCTTGGGATAATTAGGAAAATTAAGCTTTGGTCTGAATATCAGAAAATATTATGAACTCATGTATAATTTTTTCAGTGACACAGTGGATGTGTAGAAGAATACAACCTCTTATCAGGAGGCATAAGGTGAGATGTTTATCATTTAAGTGTCATGAGGATTCCAACTTTCAAATAGTTGGAAAATTTCCAAATACAGAAAAAAATAAGTGTGTAAAAGCTTATATGAAGGGAGGCAGCAAATATAGCAGAATGTGAACAATTGTTAGCTCTACATGGAAGATGCACAAATGTTTATTGCATTACCTCTTCATAGCATTTCTCTGTGTTTGGAACTTTCATAACAAGTTGGGGAACATTTTCAAATAAATACAAGTATATTGTAATGTGAGTGTTTATATATATATATGTGTGAGCCCACATATTCTCCAGGTTATAGCAAGGAGGATGGGTCCCAGCAGCTGTGACTGGGTGAGCCTGGGTCAGACTGGGAGGAAGAGTATTGAGGTCCCCAAATCAGTCCCATTTCTATACCGCCTGCTCCCTGGTCTCCTCGGGATTCTGCATGCCCAGCGTGCCCTTGTGAGGGTGCCTCTCCTCTCAGTTCAGAGCTTCCAGCCAGGCCCAGAGTCAGTGAGGAGGAGAGAGGAGAAGCCAGTGTCCCACCTCAGAGATGATCTTAAAAAATCAGCAAGTCATCCACAGACTCCCTTGTATTTATGGATAGCACTATTCAGGAAAAGTCCCATGTTGATTTTCAACTCTTCTGTATCCTGCAGGGGAGACCATATGTTTGTGCGTGCCCTCCTGTGTGTGCCTCCTGTGTGTGTGTACCCCTGTGTGTGTGCACTGCTGTGTGTGTGTGTACCCCTATGTGTGTGTTGGAGGTGCTGGAGGACAGCAGGGTAACCAATCAAAGGAGCAACGGGCTGGGCTAGAACCCCTGATATCCAAGGATCCTCTAGGGAAGGTGGTCCTGGGAAAATGTGGTCATCTGGGGAGCTAATGATTGGGACGAATGCTTTGGTTGTGGCTTGAGGAAGGTACACACAGTGCCCAATAATGAGAATATCGATGTAATTTTAATTGTATAATATAATTACATACAGTTTTTCAAAAAAGATGTAATTTACTTACCATAAAATCCACTCTTTCACAGTGTACAATTCAATGATTTTTAGTATATTCACAACCATCACCAATATCTACTGCCAGAACATTGTCACCTCTCCTGAAAACAACTCTGTACCCCCTTAGCAGATACTCCCCATTTTCTCCTTCCCCCAGCAACCACTACCTACTTTCTGTCTCCATGGATCTGCCTATTCTGGACATTTCAAATAAATGGAGTCGTACAACATGTTGTTTTTTGTGTCCTGCTTCTTTCACTTAGTGTGACATCTTCAAGGTCCAACCATGTTACAGCATGTGGTACTTCATTCTATATGGCTGAACAAGTCATTCTGTTTGTCGCTTTGGCAACTGATGGACATTCATGCTGTTTCCACTTCCTTGCTTTAATGAACAACGCTGCTATAAACATTTGTGTAAACTGTGTGTATGGATACATGTTTCCAATTTGCTTAGGTATATACCTTGGAGTGGAATTGTTGAGTCATACGAGGAGCTTCCAGACTTTTGCCAAGTAGCTGTACCATTTACATCCCTACCAGCAATGTACACAGGTTTCAGTTTCTACACATTCTCACCAACACTTGTTATTTGCTGTCTTTAATTAGAGCTATCCTAGTGGGTGTGAAGTAGATGTCATTGGCATTTTCCTAAGGACTAATGTTGTTGAGCATCTCTTCATGTGCTTATTAGTCATTTTTATAAATTCTTTAGAGAAATGTCAATTCAAAGCTTCTGCATATTTTTAATTGGGTTATCTGCATTTTAATTGTTGAATTGTGAAATTCTTTGTATATTCTGAATACTGTATCCTTATAATGATTTGCCAGTTCTTTTCCCCATGTTGTTGGTTGTCTTTCACTTTCTTGATAGTGTGTGTCCTTTGAAGCATAAAAGTTGTTTATTTGGATGAAGTCAAATTAATTTTTTTCCTTTGCTTACTTATGCTTTATTTAAGAAACTGTTGCTTAGTCTAAGGTCATAAAGATTTATACCTAGGTTTTCTAAGAATTTTATAGCATTAGCTCTTACATTTAGATTTTTAATCCATGTGGGTTAATTTTTGAATATGGTGTGAGGTAGGGGTCAAACTTCATTGTTTGCATGTACAAATCCATTCAGAGCACCATTGTTGAAAATCAATTAACCATAAATGTTTGGGTGTATTTCTGGACTCTCCATTGATCAATATGTCTATCCTTACACCAGTACCACACTATCTTGATTACTGTAGCCATATATTAAGTTTTAAGATCAGGAGTTGTGAGTCCTCCAACATTCTTCTCTTGTATCAGCATTGTTTATCTTTCTGGGTCTCCTGCAATTTCATATGGATTTACTATCAGTTTGTCAATTTTTGCAAAATATCCAGCTGGGATTTCAAAAGGGATTGCATTGATTCTGTAGATCAGCTTGGGGAATATTGCCATTTTAACAATACTATCTTCCAGTCCATCCACATGGGATGTCTTTCCATTTATTTAGGTCTTCTTTAATGTCTTTCAATGTTTTTGTTATTGTTTTCAGTTACAGGTCTTTCATCACTTCTGTTAAATTTATTCCTATCTATTTTATTTCTTTTTTGATGTTATTGTAAGTGGAATTATTTTCCTAATTTGTTCAGTTTGTTCATCCCTAGTGTGTAGGGACAATTGATATTTTTATATCAATCTTATAGCCTGTAACTTTGTTGACCTCATTTGTTAGCTCTAATTCTTTTCTATGGATCCATCAAGATTTTCTGTATTCATGATCACGTCATCTGAAAACAGAGATAAGTTTACTTCTTCCTTCCCAATCTGGATGTCTTTTCCCGGCTTTCATTGCCTTATTGCTCAGCAAAATGCTGACTTACAGTTGGGAGAGTGGATATCCCTGTCTTGTTCTTGACCTTTTGGGGGACTTCCAGACTTTACTTTCTTCATTGAGTATGATGCCAGCTGTGGATGTCTCATATTTGTCTTTTATCATGTTGAGGATGTTCCCATCTATTCCTAGTTTGTTGAGATGTTTGTTATTATTGTTGTTATTATCATTAAAAGGTTATATACAGCCTTTGAAAAACAAACATGTTGGTGGAGGCTTTTCATGCAGGAAAATGTGTCTAATACAAAGTTAAGGACAGAACTTAAAATTTTAAAATGTTACCTAGCAGATATAAATTATGAATGGAAAGAAACAAAATGGAATTCATAGCATGTCTTTCTAGATGGTAAGATTACGGGTGTTTATTTTCTTCTTGAAAATGTCCTATATTTTCCAATAAGTGAATATATTACTTTTATTACCAGGGAGGAGGAATCAGTGAAAAATAAATACAATTACTCTGTGTTGAGAGAAAAGAAGAGAGAAAATGGAAGCCAGAGATGAAGAGAGATTGAGTACAGTGTGAGTGAGTACAGGGCAGCCCATCTGGGGGGTGGCCAACACTGAAGGCCTGCATCTTGGTGTCTGTGTGACAAATGAGAAAGTTCTGGAGCAGCTGGGACCCTCAGGAATAATTTACTGAAGGAAGAGGAGGTGCTCCTGGGAGTGAGCATCCTACAGGCAGCAAGTCATGAAGCACAGCTTGGAGGGGTGAGTCTATCTGTGCTCAGAGGCCAGAAGGCTCCTTTGGAGCTGCAGTGGGACCCAGCCGGGGAGCCTGTGCAGTCAGCCTGTGGTGGTTCTGCATGGGCACAGAAGTATGAACTCGATCCCACAGACGGGGGCAACATTAACTTTGCTGTTTGGATGCCTCTGGAAGTTGAACCTAGAAAACCATGAATTCTATGGCTTGGGAGGGCTGGTAGGTTTTTGAGTCAATTTTTAACTCAATTCCTCCCATTCCTGCAACGTAAGAGTTGAAATAATACAGAAAGTGCCACATGCAGGGCCTTGGTGGTCAGAGGTGAAGAGGGCAGCTCCTGGAAGGTGGGCATGTTTATGTGACACATTCTCCAACTCCCACTGCCAAGAAGTGCCTGGACTGTGTCATATGCTCAGTGAGCTTTGAGGTAAACCGTTAGTCAGCTGTAGGTTATGATGGTCAGAGCCCTCTGCTGCTCTACCCTAAATATTTTAACTGATACTTAGAAGGGCTGTCTGGAATTCTTCTTCTGCTGGAAGGATGTAAATCTGTGTTCCCTGCAGTGCAGGAGAAGCCAGCTGAGGACAGGGGCCATGCCTTCAACACCCCTCTGCTTCTCAAGGATCTGTTCACTGTACAATCCTTGCTGCACGCTTGAAACACAGCAAATGTTTTCTGAAGCCATAGATAGATGAAAGTGTTTCCCATGCTATGGGCCCGATCACCCAGCAGGCAGCTCAGAGGACGGCGTGGAGGCTCAGATGTCCTAGCTACTTGGCTGGGGTTGAACCAACCTGCAAAGTCCTATAAACCCTCTCTGAATGTTGTATGGGTCACCGTCACTCAACTCTGCCACCAAATACAACAGCTGCTGCAGACACTACGCGAGTGAGCGGCCGAGGTGTTCCAGCTTACTGATGGACACAGAAGTTTGAATTTCCTATGCTTTTCACAAAAGATTCTTCTTTTGCTTTATGTTTTAATCATTAAAAATGTAAACCCTGTTCTTAGCTCACGGCATATATAGAAGAGGTGGTGGGGCCTGATTTGGCTCATAGGCTATCTTTTGCCAATCCCTGCTTTAAAGATGAGCTTAGGGACCAAAATGGAGAGCCATCGTACGAGTGCATCGCTTTGGAGGTTTGCTCTTCTCCAAGTTGTGCCTTCAGTGGACTCGTCGTGGGAATCAAATGAGTGAGTTTTTTTTTTCAAATTCAACCCACTGTCTCTGCATCCGTCCACCTCTAAACGATTCCGGTTTGACTGTCTGTTTCTCCCAAGCGCACTCCCTTCCCAAATTCCCAGTGGACGCTCCACTCCTTTGCAGACACGCGTGTCTTGCCGGCCAGGGGGAGCCTGTGACTGCGGGGTGAGGAAGCGGCAGCCCCGTAACATGGCTTCTCTCCTCAAGTTGCTGAGAAAGAGCAAACTTTCTATGTGCTTCTTTTTAAAATGCAACAATGTAAAGGTCACAGAGGAGGAGATGAAACTTGGAGTTGTAATAAGGAAGGAGAAATAAAAAATAATGACAGAAATAAATTGTCATAAGAGGGGATACAGTTATGATTTATTGTGATATTCTACAAATTTGGAGGTGATTAAAAGCCACCTAAAATTCACATTAACAAGTCACATAAAAATGGAATTAAACTAGTGGGCATAATGTGGCAGGGTATAAAGAAAAATCATGACAGAAATAAATTGACAGAAGAATGGTACTATTCAAGTTTTACTCTGTCGTACCACCCTGACAGGAGCCTAGTATTTTAATTTCAGAGTTGTGGTTGAGTTTTTGGAGTTCATTAAAGGCCCACATTAAGAATCTCATAAAAGTGAGAAGAAATTAGTGACCATAATGTGGCAGAGGAAATAAAGAAACAATAATGACAGAAATAAATTGACAGAAGAATGATACACTTAATGTTTCACTCTGACACCCTCTATTAATAGGCCCCTGCAAGCTGGAACAAATGTCATTCATATTTTAGCCAAAGCATACCACTAATTAGGCCAGCTCTCTGCACTGGAATTAGATTTGAGATCCCTCACCTTTAGAGTGGAATCATTTGAATTCTAAAGAAAAGAGCTGGTGACAGAAAAAAAAACTTTCTACTTGGGCTTTTCTAATGAGATAAAATTCCCCCTTCTCCCCATTTCGCAGCTGTAATTGCTGATTATGTTGTTACATAGCCGCGGCTCTCGGCTCTCTCCTCCCATCATTATGATACAGGCTGGCAGATCAGGAGGCTTCAAACGCAGGCTGGAGTGCTTGGAGTCTAATTTAGTGCTCATTTAGGCCGCAGGAACCGCACAAGGTAAACACTGTATTGTTATAATTAATTACCCCTTAGGCCTCGCCAGGCCATCTCTGTTTCAGCTGACCCTTATAATAATAAGGCTTCCGGGCATATTGTATTTCTTTTGACAGATTAATTAGAAATTCAGCTGTGGAGGTACAAAGCAACGCGGTCATGAATATTTAAATGGCCTGACACAAAAAATCTTGAAAGGGCTGCTGAACTACATGACGGACAGGGGATATTAGGCAAGTGACTCTAATCAATAATCTCTTGATCTCTTACATATTAATACACTGCCTGCTGTTATTAAGCTCCGTAATAAGGAAGGGGAGAGGAAGTGAGTGTAGCTCTGCTGTAGGCCTCGGCGAGGCCCCCAGTGATTACGCTAACTGACTGGGAAAATGCACGGAGGAGTGGGCCTCGGCCTCTTCAATCTAATCCAATCTCGGGGAATGGCAGCTCCGCGCGGCGCCGGCCGAATAATGATTGGTGCTGACAAGGTGAGGGCGTCTGCAGGCAAATGAGCTCGGAAGCCGGCGAGTCCCCAGACCACCCAGCGCAGGGCACGCGGAGCAGCAGTCCGCGCCGCTGGGCCCCTTGGAGGCGCTCGAGCCGGGGCCCCGGGGAGGCCGCAGCCCTGCCAGGCCCAGGCGAGGGGCGGCGGCTGGGCAGGGCCGGGGCTCGCCGGGCCCTCTGTCGGGGCCACTCGGACACAGGGTCACGAGATCCACCGCCGCCCCCTGCGCTCCTCTCGTCCGACACCAGGCCACGGAGTGAATTAAGCGGCAGAGGCAGTGGAATATCATTGAAATGCATTACAGGCGTGAGGCCGCTCGCCCTGCCACTCCGGATGCCCCCGACGGCCCACGTGGGCCTGGTGCCGTTGCACCGAGTCCCCGGACCCGCTGCTAATGAACCCAGGCTCCGGGCGGCCCTTCCGCATCTCAGTCCCGGGCCTTGGCCACACTTCTCGTCGACAGCGCTTTCCTAACTGGGAAAGGCAGCCCCCTCCAGCCTGGGGCTGGTGGACTTGGCTTCCAAGCGGGGAGGCCCGGGGAGGCCCGGGGTGAGGTCTGACAGTGGGAGCCGTGACGCACGAGTGGCCAGAGGGAGAAGCCCGGGCGGGTCCGACCGCAGTGCACGGTTCACGGTTCAGGAGGTGGGTTCTGAGCTGCAGAGAGACCCTGGAAAGATGTTTCTAAGAACAGGGCCGCCTAATACTCCCATTATCCAGTTGATTCCTGCGTGACGTCCTGATTTAGGAAAGTCCACCTCTCCTCTAGAAATGAGTTTTGTTTGCTTGTGTGAGTTTTTGTTTTCTTTTTTGGTGGAAATTAAGGAAAATAATTTTCATGCCTGTGCGAACATGGTACAGAACATGAAAAAAAAAAGCAAGTGGAATTTAGCAGAAACAGGAATACTGAACTGTTCTGGGGCCATTAGGCCCTGAGATGTGGTGGACACCCTGGGGGAGCGTTTGCCCCACGTTCACATCCGTCTCGTTCTGGCCTGGGTGACATGTGTGTCTTTCTCTGACTGTATTTATAGCTTTTTCCTGCTTCTCCTGGTCTCTGTGCACAGGGTGCTCTGTAATTGGGGCCCCAGACCACCCAGTGCAGCTTACATGGCTCTGGTCCTGGGTCCAGTTCTGATCTCTCAGAAGATGTGGCACACGGGGAGGCCCATGGGAGCCGCCTGAGCCCCAGGGTGGCCGAGCATGGCGCCTACCCACCAAACATGAGGCCTCATGAGCTCTGGTACGACTTTTGACATTTCCACGCCTCAGGTTCCCCACCTACTTTTGTCACCAGTCTGACGTGGGCGCTGACAGACCCCACCCACTTGCCAGCGCCCTGTAATGGAGAGCTGTCGGCTGCGAGTCCCTTAGCAGCTAGTGCAGCTCAGGCCCACGTCAGTCAGGGAGGCCTCTCCGCGGGGTTCTCAGAACGTCCAGGCAGCCACTTACTCTCCTGGACTTCAATAGCTCTTAGCCGACTCTGCTTCCCGCCTTGATCCGCTGTGCTTCCCATGGCCTCTCCCTGGCTGCTTCCTTTCCCAGGGTGCTGGCCGCTCCTCAGGGCCGGGGCTGGGCGTGAGGTCCCTGGCCGCACCCGCGGTGTCAGGGGCTGTGCCCAGCGCAGGGCTGGTATGGGTGCTGGTGCAGCAGTGGGGGAAAGTCCTGCCTCCTTCACCTGCATCCAGGGACTTGCAGGAAAAGCCCTGCTCTGGGCTGGAGCTCAAAAAGGAAGTAGATAATTATGAATAAAGAAAATCAACCCCCAGGTGAATGTTAACTTAAATACGCCAGCACTAAGGATCATAATAATAACGGCAATGACGGCAGTGAGTGTTTCTACCCGAGCTGTTTGGTTTTATAAAAACATCACTAAAAGGTATAGTCCTGGGGACAGGTTCCTGTGCCTCCATCTTTTTATTGCGGAATCATAATGAATTGCAAGCCAAGAAGCAAATTCATTGCAAATTGTATAAAAGATTTGGGGTCAAAATGAAGCTGTTAAAAACCACATCTGTAAAAATGGTGTAATTATTATGGGTGGGTAAAAATCTGGCAAGAATTATTTTCTTAAATAAGGCGTAAAGGAGAACAGATGTGCTGTAACTGACACTTTTTTTTTGCAGTTTCACGATTTCTGCGAAAAGAAAAAAATGATTTGATTTATCAGATTATACTATTTATTACAGTGCAGCAAGGGCTACAGAACATCCTTTTGTCTCATTTTCACCCTCTGGAAAAGGAAAGGGGTCCAAGGGAGCCAGGTGAATCTGCTTTATGGCCCAGGAGGCTCAGCCAGAGAGAGAGGGGTGAGCTGCGGGGTGTGGGGGAACTGCCATCGAGCATAAAGGTCTGCAGAAGGGGCAAGGATGGGGGAGGGGCAACGTAAACCCGAGGAACGGAACCACAAACGTGAAAGAACAGCAGCGTGTTAGGGGCAGGATGCAACGGGAAAAATGGCCAAAGACAAAGACAGGCAGTCACGTCTGGAAATCATTATGGTTCGGTGACGACAACTGAATTCCACATCACCCTGGTCAGTATCTGCAGTTCGGGGAGGTATTTGGGTTGCGTTTACTTTTTGGAGCTTAGCAACATAAATTTGTTGTCACTGAACTATTAAACACAATGGACACATGTTGGCAAAGAGGGTCCAGGGAGGCATGGAACTTATTAAGGGAAATAATCGCCTAAATGGGCCCACTGCACGACTTTAATATCCCATGACAACACTCAATTGTCAAATTCAGCTAGAGTGTCCAGGATGCTACTAAAATTAAGCCAGAAATTCCTACACTGATTTTTTTTTTCCAGTTAGGGATAGGAAATGCCAGTAAGCTGTGAGAATCTAAGCAAGAAATAAGAAACTGGGAAGAAAAAAGGATGGTCGAGCATTTTACGAGACTTCTGCCATTAAATCTATAACAAATGTCTTTCACCTACTCTCGATAAAGAGGCAATGTGGGATTTTAATTGGACTTTTGGCTTTTCTTCATTTGATTTAAACCAAGGTAGAATTTCAAACAATAACACTGGAACACCTGGTTAACACGTTAGATGATATGCACAGTTGTAAATTGTGGTTTTAATAGTGACTCACTGGGGGATTTAAAAGGGTCTCATTGTTCTGTTTGGCAGATATTAAAAAAAAAATCACCAACTACTGGGATTTAAAAGCCATGCACGTGATTTCAGTGCAACTCAGATCATGAAATTTAATCACTGGACCCCACTTGTGGCCAGTTTCCGCAGGGGCGACTCGTGGCCACATGATAGATTTTTCAAGTCCTCCGAAGTCATCATCCAGTGTCGAGTAAAGAAATCCAGTAATTTTGTATTTCTGCACTAACAGGGAAGATTTGTAGGCATGTGCCTCAAGATAAAGCCATGGTGATGTGTGTGTGTGTTTGTACATACACTCCTTTGCACACTGGTGTGAAGAGAATGTGTGTCAATGTTTTGTCCGGGATGTTCTCTTCTCTCTCTTCTTCCTCTTTTTGAAAACCAGATGGAAGTTACCCTGTGTGCAGGCTCAGGTCTCATTAGGGTTGCTTACAGGTTTTCCTTTCCTCATCAGCAGGGGGCTGGCCCCGCCTGGAAGCCTGAGTAGGGTTGCCCCATATTTTAAACTGACAGTTTTCAAAATGCCGGCCTGACTTTTGCCCTCTGTGCCCAGCTGGGTCCCTCCGACTGCCGCTGCCTCCAGACCCGACCCTCAGAGGGCACACATTTAAAACAAAGACATGGGCCTCGTTGCTTCCCTCTGACTGCAGCCAGGAATGTGGTGGAAAGTGGCCACAGAGATTCCCCGGGGGCAGCCGCTCCCCACAGCCTGCTCCTCCTGCCAGCCCCTCAGGCCAGAGGCCTCATGGCCCAGCCTGGAAGAGGTCCATGTTTCTGTCCACCTGAGGCCCAGACATCACAGGAGGAAGGAATGAAGGGGCAAGGGTGGGCTCCCGAGCAGGGAATGTGCACACCACCTCTCTCAGCCCATTCTTTCAGCACGAGTACTGAACTGATGAGACCTGAAGTGTGGCTTGGCCGGCATGGGGCTGGGCAGAGCCCAGGCATCTTCCCACCCTGCCACCCAATTCTCTGCTCCAGCTGTGGTCCTGCGGGATGCTGGCTGGAGGCCCAGGGACGGGTTCTGAGTTCCAGGACTTTCTCCTGGAAACTTCTCTGGACTTCCCTGCATTTCCTAGAGAAAGGCTTGGGTGAAAGGCTAGAGTGTTCTACTAAGCAGGGAGCATCCAGAGGACAGCCTCTCGCATAGTGGGTGCCCATTCCTTGCACACAGTGGGTGCCTGTTCCTCACAGGCAGCAGAGCTGAGTGCTTGAATCAATCTCTCTGAGCGCTCTGCTGGGCTCGCTGTCGGAGCCTGTGTTTGTTGCGTCTTTCTGCTTCGTAGGAGAACGAGACGGGTGAGCCTGCCGGGAAGGTCAGCAGCTTCTGTCACATCCTGCTGAGACAAGAAGTTCGGCATGAAAGAGCAAGGCAGTCAGACTAGAAGGGCAACTCGTTATGTGAGAAGGACTGTCGGGTGAGGCTTGCCCACGGAAACCCTAATTGTTGATGAACTGGTGGCCAAACTGACGTGACTCCCAGGCAAGGCTCGGCACCTGGGCGGCCTCTGTGGTTCTTCGTGAGTTCCAGGGACTCACATCTGCCACCATCTGGGCTCTGTGGTGAGGGGAGAGGTTGCAGTTTTTTCCTTCCTTCCTGTTGGCTCAAAGCCATCGCTGGTCATTCTACCTCTGCAGAGAAAATATGTATTATGTGGGTTGGATTTTTAAATTCTTACTATTTATTTTTACCTCAGATTTTGCTCTGAGGGATTCGAGTTTTGAGAGTGCTGTTAGATGGACAATGTGTTTCCATTTGCTTGGTCAGGTGCAGCCTTACAAAATTTCTTGAAATTTCCAATAGCCAACATCAAATCCCTGCCATTTCCAAGTTGGGTGGCCACAGATAGTTTATTTGCTCTAGCTGAGCCTCAGCTTCCTTATCTTCAAAATGGGGTAAAAATGATAGTTTTCACGAGGTTGGTGAGGATTCCATGAGAATATCTGGGAAGGAACCTTAGCATAGCACGTCCCCATCCCAGGAGCTCCGTACCCTCCCCTACCCCCAGGCACAGCTTGTGGGCAGATATCAGATAGACACCAGGGACAGCAGGCAGTAGTGGGAAGGACTTGCCAGCCCTCCTGTGGGCAGATGGATCTCTGAGTCGTCCAGAAGTACATTTAGCATCTAAATATCCATTAGGTTCAAGAGGCCTCTGATTGATAATGCATTAGTGGGCTCGGTCTGCTCCATACCCAGCTCCTGGGTGGTCAGCTCCAAGGAGCCATGTTCCTGGCAGATGGCTTTCCAGAACCAGAGCCTCATTGTTTTCCTCCATAATGTCGAACATCTGGGCTATGCACTGGTGGACGTTTTCGGTGTTCACCCAGCTGCTGGGTGTTATGTGGACACTGGCCCTGCCACTGGCCCCAGAGATCCATGCTCAGTGGCTGTCTTCAGCATTAAGGTTGGTGAGTCAATGAGAATCACAGGATATCTGTGGTAATGAGGGGGCATCCAGAGCCTAGGACATGGAGGAGAAAGCAGGGAGCATTATGGAGTGGCCAGTAGCTCAGCGTGGCTAAACCACAGGCTCAGGAATGTCAGTGGTGGAGGAGGTCAGGCAGGAGTGGGGTCACACGGGGGGTCGGAGCAGGAGCTCAGCCACCGAGACTGTTTCTGGCAAGTGAGAGTGTGCTACTGAGGGCTTAGACGGGCGGCGCGGCTCAGTGGAGGCTGGGGCAGAGGAGCCCTGTGGCATCTCCTCCAAGATGCCCACCTGGCCTGCAGTAGCTCAGGTTGTGAGTGGACTGATGGGGGCCCAGCTGCCCTTATGGGGATCTCGGCTGTGCCACTGAGTCTCCAGGCCAGAGCCTAGCAAGCCAGAGCAGCAGGTCACCCACTGTCCTGGTTTCTGACTGGAAGAGGGCGGCTTCCCTGAGGAGTCCCTTGACAAAGCAACCATTCTCTCGTCTCAGGGAAGGATCTGGGGGCTGTACCCCCCTGTTCCAGGGGCAGCCACTTGTCTTGTGGGGGTAGGGGAGTGACCTGCAGCCACCCCTGGGGGTTGACTCGGTCAGAATCCCTTAGGGCTGCACCGTGTGTGGCCCACATGAAGCAGCTTGGGAAGAAACCACATTCAGCTCCAGGAGGTTAACATCTACAAACATCTGAGTAAGAGAACTTCAGGAGTTTTAACTGGAACCCGTCTAGTACCATACCTTTCCCTGCCCAGCACCGAGCACCGAAGGGCTTCAAGGGCCCCTGAGAGTCTATGTGTATATGGTGTGTGTGTGTGCCCTGTGTATGTTGTAGCTAAGTATTATGTGTATTATGTATCTGTGTATAGTTGTGCATGTGTTCAGATATGTATGTTTAGATGTACACACATGTGCACATGTGGTATATACATATATAAGTGTGTGTACCTGTGTGCACCTGTGGGTGTGCATGTGCATGTGTTTATTTCATAGGTTTCACTGACTCATCATGTGAGATGTGATGCCCAGTCCCAGGCCAGATTAACAGCAACAGGAATCAGATTTGGCTCAGAACAAGCTGTGTTATGTGGCCCACCCCTGCCTAAATTCCGTGCACACTCATGTTTCCCAGGAGCACCCACATTTTCTCCTTCTGCCCCCTAATGGGCCTTGACCTCAGCCCTTGGGTGTCTACAGGCTTCTTAAGTTGAACTTCTGACCCTCTCCCACTTTTCCTTCTCTGCACCAACCAGGGCCCAGGACCTGGGCTTGGAGGGGTCCTCATGCACCAGCAGAGCCACATCTCACCTCTCAGTCCCAGCTGTTCCGGTTCGGGCCTGTCACCATTCTGTAGCTACTGCCCTGTTCGAGGGGCCACCATTGTTCTCCAGCTCCAGGGCCTGTTGCCCAGCCTCATGCAGCGGCCCCCCTGGCTGGGCCCACTGTACAAGTGGGCACCACACCCCTCAGCTCCTGGGTCTCCAGAGCTCTCTCATCCATGTCAGAGTCAAGAGCCAGCTGTACCATGACCACTGCTTCTGCCCAACACCCTTCCCTGGCCCGGCCCCCAAGCCAAGGTCCCTTCTGCTCCAGCTCTTTGCCGTGACTTTTCCGGGCCTAGAATGCCCTTCTGCCACCTTTTCCAGGCTGGTTCCCTCAACTCTGGGCAGAGGGGTTCCAGGCAACCATTGTGGCCTGAAAGTAGTCTGTTCTTCAGCAGCCCTGGGGCTGGCAGACATGTCATTGTTATTTTTCTGTCTGTTTTTGCATCCACAGTAGAATGTGAACCCCAGTGGGACAGGACATGGCTGTGTCACCTCCCCAGTGCCCAAGGTGGCTCGTGGCACAAATAGAACCTCTACAAATAGTTGATGAAAGTCCCCGAGTGAACGGGCCACCCTGAGATGTAGGCAGGACAAGCCCATCTGTGGGGATGGTAACTGAGGCCCAGAAGGCCAGCATCCTGCCAGTGGCCACACAGCTTCCATGTGGCAGAGCCTGGGCATAAAACAGTTCTTCCACTTCTAGGTCAGTACTCCACCTGGCATGCCTTGCTCAGTGTGGGCACTGATGGTTCTAGATTGTTCTTCCTGCTGGCAGCATTTAACTCTCAGGCTAGGAAGCCAGCTGGCTTCAGAAGCTGTGTGAGAGGGTCTCCTTGCTCTCCATGGGTTCTCCTGGCCACCCCTGCAGAATCCTGCTCTGACAGCTAGAAAATTCACCTCATCTCTCCTTAGGGAAGCCATGAGGCAGTGTACAGAGTTTGGAGTTTTAAAATACTTATTTTTCTCATCATGTTATAAACCTGCCTATGACTAAATAGCATGCTGTTTCTGGACATTGAGCGATAGCTTCCATGCTTGTCTGTTCTGTGGTTATCTTCTGGATGAAAGCACTTCCCCTCACCTTCCTTGTGTTATTATGCTCTTCTCCCTTATAGTTCAAGAGTTACTTTGTACCCTGCAAGGAAAATCAGTAACTTCACCAGAGTGGCAAAACGGAGTGTCGAGGGGGATCGCCTGATGGGCCTGCTCCTGGGGCAGCTGGTCTAGAGCGAAGCGAAGTCATTTGCACAACTCACTTCAAGGCAGTTAATGAATTACAACTGCATCATTACCTCTGCATGTTGGTTTTAAACACATATTTATTCTTCTCTGGCTCAACGGTTACCCTCCAGAGCGAATCAGGGCAGCCGAGTGCTTCTCCTTTGCCTGCTGTTCTCTGTCTTCTTCTCTGTCTTTTTCTCCTCCTTCTCTTTCTCTTTCTAGTCCCTTAGTAATATCTTCATTTCCACATAGCTATGCCTTCTCGCCTGGGACAGAGAAGCTCTGGCCATCCTAACAGGCACGGGCGGATGCTTTAGCATAAGAATGCTCCAAGTCTGTGTACACCCAGGTCCAGTTCCATCCTGGGCTCCGCCCTTGAGGGGCCTTGCTCCTTCCTTTCTTTCCAGCTTTCCCCGCTGTGGGCAGGGTGTGAACGGAGGAAAGGGTGGTTCCTTTGAGCATCTGCCTTCCTTCACCAGCGTCGTTTCAGGCTTTCTATTCAGTGGGTGTGGAAGGAAACAGAATGCACCTGAATTACTGTACAGTACAAAGGAATTTAATTAAGAATATACACATTAGAATTTCAGGGGGATTGCCTATTTAATGTTACTTTATTAAGCCTTCTATCAAACCCTTTTTTATGTATATCAGTTGATATACAATTAATCTGTTCTCTGGTGAGAAAAAAATAGCACCTGAGGTGGATGGAAAGTGTCAGATGGTAATAATTATGAGCAGCTGTTCACCTGTAGCACCTCTGGCCTACATGGGGGATGCTGTGAGCTACCACTCCTCACAACAGCCCACCTCATTAGACTTGACCTTCCCAGCTGGGGATTTCATTTGCATTTTTTTAATGGGTTTGTATACTGCAAATCACCACACCTTATGAAGACGGAGTCTTTGTAGCTATAACAAAAGAGAACTTGCGAGTTTCCAAAAAAGCCGCCGCTCCAGCGGACTGGCAGGGCACTGCCGTAATGCAGGTAACTTTCCAGCCACTGGCTGGGGAAAGGCGTGCCACCCCACGTCTCAGCTGAGATAAATGCCCTTCCTTGGCTTTGAAGCGCCTCTGCTCAGTGCAGCCAGCAGCAGTAAAAAAGTAATTGCGAAGTCCTGATTGCAGTCTGTAGCATGATGACAGCCCACTTACAGGCAGATCTCCAAATCCGCAGAAGCCCTGGTTTCCAGGAGCACCTAGGCTCCCGGCACAGAGCCTTTCTGCAGACACCCGAGGATGGACGAGCCCGCTGCAGCCATGGACCTGGCGCCAGCGGAGACGCAGAGGAGAGAAGCTGTGGAGGCGCCGTGACAAGGTGGGGGAGGCTTTGAAAGAACATCTCTGGTTTTCTTTTTGCCTTTCCATTTATGTTTGTAATAAACTCACTCTCATACAATTAGCCTCAATTGTTTCTATATCTTCAGAGGCAATAATACAGGCAGCCTGGGGAATACAGTAGTAAGCCGTATACCTGTGTTCATTTACCCAAATCACTATGGTTACAGCCAGGGCAAACTGTTTACTGTGAGGATCCACAAGCCTCTTTCCCGCTACTAATGACCTTTCTGTTCCTCCAATAACATCAACAAACCGGGAGGCTGCCCACGCCATTAAAGCCAATTGCCTCTCAAGTTACTGAGGGACTGGAACGTTTCCTCATTTATTTTCTCTCATCTGATGTAACTCACATGCCACTTTCTTGTCTTTAAAGAAGGGGAAAAACTGTGGATTATTGATTTGCTTCTGAACAGAAGACCAACCTAAAAGCCCCAATGAATTGTCACTCATTATTGAAATTACTGAACACTAATTAAACTGGCAGCTCAAATCCCAGCAGGCCACACTCGTCTGAAGCTGAAATTCAGACACTTGGGCAGTGCAGGAGAGAGAGCGTTAGCAACCACCGGGATTCTAATAAGCTTTGCATTAATTTTTGCTTCTTAAAGGCACACAGCCCTGTTTGTGGTGGCCCGGATGGCTGCTGCATGGCTAGGTTGTTGGGCCGGGGTCCCTTTTCTGGGCTTTTGCAGGAACCGGTGATTCGGGTCTGACATAGAATTTTGCAGTAAGACTCAGCCCTTGTTCCCGTGAGGGCAGAACACACAGCCCGAGAGGCCTGCTGCGCAGGGACCTGAAGCAGCGGAAGAGGCAGGCTAGTTGGCGCAAGGAAGGATGGAAATTCAGATGGCCCCGGGAGGGGAAACTGAGTCATACTGGCTGGAGAGGGACAACACAGACTTCCCAGGAAAGGAACAATGCCAAGCAGCATTTCCAATTCATCAGGTCCAATTTACTTCCTAAATTATGCCTTGGCCTCTTTTCGCGGCTGCACAAACCCCTTCATAAATCATGCATGATCGTGGCTAATCCGCCTCCTTGGGCTCTGCCTAAGCAGTAGCCGCTCATGTGCTCAGCTTCCAAAGGGGCTAGTTCTGCGGAAGGGGCTGGTCCAAGGCTGAAACTGAGAGCTAATGTCCTAGAGTCATGGCAACAAGCAGAGCTAATTGGGCCTCGAGAAGCCCCTGTGCCAGGCCAAGGCATGGCCGGGAAGGAGGTGGTGAGTTGTGGTCTCCTGGCTAGGTGGATTCAGACAAGGGTGTCTTGTTGGGGCTATTTCTTTCTTTCTTAAGACATTTTTTGTAAAGCAGAAATATGCAAAGTGCACAGCAGCTTTACCTGTAAGGGGCCAAAACTAAACAACCAAGCTGTCCATCAGCAGGCACATGGATAAACAGCATGAGCCACCCACACGGTGGAACACTTTCCAGCAATGAAAGGAGTGAATTATTGAAACATGAGACGGAACAGTTAGTTGCTTTTAAAACAGGGCTGCTTGGGAGCCATCATGCACACTGTAGTATGAATTGGCCTACCAGACTGCTTTCCTCCAGCATCACGAAAGAATGTGCATTTTGATAAGGATAAAGAGGATAGAAATGAAGGAGTTGGAGGCAGGGGACCCTACCAGTCGCCAACAGAGGACCCTGAGGGCAGGGATGGTGTTCAGGACCTGGGGAGGCCCTACGGGAGGAGACGAGGTGTGCTAGGTGGCCCTCCAGTGACAACTGCAATGGTCTTAAAAATGCGCTGCCCTGGAAATGTGAAACTGTTTGAATTCTTGAGTCTTTGTCAGAAGCTGATCAGTCCCACTGGTCATGGTCCTCGTGGTATAGTGGAGGCATGGGGTGTGCATGGGGCCAACGGTCACGAGGCAGGAGATTGTCACTGTGGCTGATTGTCCGCCCAGTAAGGTGAGCACGGCCTGATTCCTGGTGGAGCAGCTCAAGGGCAGCTGGGCCACCTGGGTCTTCTGAGCCTCACCTTCTTGCAGAGCAGTAAACAGTGTAGTGGAAAAGCTCTGAAAACCCTCATCACTCTCCTTGCTCCTACTGCACGGTTGGTGTTTCACTCCTACCAGGGCAAACTGTTTGGGGGCACAGTGGCCAGGCCTTGGGAGCACGGGGATTCCATGCACCAGGGCACAAAGGATGTGATTTCATCTCTTCATTCCTAGGTGGGTGTCCTGGCTTCTGAATTTCTGATAGTATTCTACTCAAAGGATTACATGGAATAATCTATATCAAACTATTAGCACAGTGTCCGGCAGGTGGTAAATGCTCAGTGAAACTTTGGGCTCTGGACCTTGACCCTGGGATTTTCTCTGCTGTGCTGATGGCCTGTACCAGTTATATGTAGGTTTTGCTCAGCATCTTAGTGTCATGCTACCTGACCAGCGTCACAATAGTTGTTCAAGTTTCTGCACATGCCACACACACGTTCTCCCAAAGAGTGGGACACTTGTGTCTTCTCCCTCATCCGCATCCTTCTCCATGAAGTTATTTATTTGCTTATTTGTTTATTCATATGTCTTGTTAGGAGCATGATAGAGATTATAACATGTCTTTCTTTTACAAGTCTCTATGCCTAGCTCTGTACATTCTATTCTTATTCAATGTTTACCAATAAATGCTATCACTAATTTACACTCCATCCCATCTGATTGCTTTTGGAACTTGCAAAACTGTGTCGTCCAGATGGTGGTGATGAGAGGCACATTTACTGAGCCCACCAGTGCCCTCCATGCCCACCAACTCTGAGTAATGCACACCCATGGGTACACAGACAGGCACACACACACACACAGCTCATTTCATCCTAAAACACAGGTGCTATTAATTACTGTAATTTTATGGGCATGAGGCACAGGAAGGAAAATATCTTGCCCAAGGTCACACAGCCAGTAGATGGGGAAGCAAGAAAAATAAACAAGGTAAAGACTTAGATCAAAGAGAAACTAAATTTTGAAGAGCAAAATGGAGCCACATGAAAGTAGGGTAAATGGATCTTGTACTGACTTTCACAGTCACTGGAGTTAGCTCATAAATAAAGATCTTTTTTTCCCAGAAACCAAAGCAATAAAGAGTGTGTGATCAGTTAGAGTTTCATCTTGACCATAAAACGCAAAGATCCTGGTTTCTTGGGTGCAGGGCAGATTTTTGGTGTGATCAGTGTCAGGATTCCCACATGTGTACTGATTTGTGGGATTTTCACTGATACCCTAACAGGGGCACTTTGGACATGTTTGTATTTCAAAGCCAGAGAACGGACAAAGCAGGGCACAGTACCTAATTATACTTAATGTTATTTCTCTACTCTTTCTAAGAATAATTATATCTTTAAAGTCAGATATTTTTTCTTCATGCCTAACTGTTATCTCCAGGTGACTGTAGTATTTTATATTTATTTTCCATGGAGTGTATTCAAAATGTGTCACATTATTGCCTGTTTATCCAATCTGTATATACTCAGCTCATTTTCTCCTTTACCGAATGGAGGTAAATATCTTTTATATGTCATATATAAGTGATAAACCTTAAAATTTGAACACACAGTCCAACAAAGATTCAATCTGAATGGGCAAGAACCTTAGCATACTTTTATTGCCTCCTAAACCTTCTCCTAACTCCCACATTGTGACCAGGAAGTTTATTTTGAGCTTTTTGACATGTGCTCTCTTAGTCAGCTTGGGCTGCCATGACAAAATGACACAGACTGGGTGGCTTAAAAAAAGACATTTATTTTCTCACAGTTCTGGAGGTTAGATGTCCCAGATCTGGTCCAGCAGGGCTGGTTTCTGGAGAGAGTGCTCTTCCTGGCTTGCAGATGATCACCTTCTTATCATGGCCTCATGTAGCGAGAGAGAGAGAGAGACAGACAGAGACTGAGGAAAAGAGAGAGAGAGAGACAGGGAGAGAGAGAGGGCTCTGGGGTCTGTTCTTATGAAGACACTAATCATATCAGATCAGGGCTCTACATTTATGGTCTTATTTATCCTTAATTATTTCCTTAGAAGCCTCATCTCCAATACAGGCACACTGGGGGTAAGGGATTGGGGGCAACCATTCAGTTCGTAACATATTCCTGGAAGTTAACACTTTTATTATTATTCTATTTTAATGTCTCTTATTTATTCATTGACTTACTTATATTTTTGCTGTTCACCATTTATTCCTAAATTTCAACTCTTTGTGGGTTTCTTGTTTTGGTTTTTTGCTTGCTTGTTTGTTTTGCTACAATGGATTCTTAAGTAGTTTGCACGGGGATCTGACTTTCTCATTCCTTGTCTGTTTGAAAATGTCTGTATTTTAACCTCATTCTTGAATGGTAAGTTGAATCGACATAGAATTTTAGGTCCGCAGTTATTTCTCTTCAGCATTTTGAAAATGTCATTTCATTGTTTCCCAGTCACTGTTGAAGCTGGTGAGAAGTTTGCCATCAACTGGATTGTTATTTTGTAAGCAATTTGTGTTTTCCCTCCTGTAGCCCCTTTATTTTCTCTTTATCCTTAATATTCTGCAATTCTGTGATATGCCTGGATGTCGGTTCTCTTATTGATCCTGTTTGGCCTTTGGTTGGATTTTTAGTCCTGGAAAATTCTATCATCACCAGTCAAATCTTGCCTTGCCATCATTTATCTGTTCACTCTCCAAACCTCAAAGGTGTACGTATGTTGGACCTTCTCAATCTATCTTCATTCCCCTTGACTGTTTTTCATAGTTTTTGCATCTCTGACTCTCTGGGCAGCAGTCCAGGTAATTTTCTTGGTTCTGCCTCATAGTTTATCAATTGTTTGTTATCAGTGACTCATTAGCTATGTGGTCATCTATTGGGTAAACTTTCCATTCCCACAATTTCTAATTGGCTTGATTTTTCTTAACTATGTCTTCTTGTTTTATAACCACCTAGTCTTTTTTTTCATAGTTACTGTTATTGTTTCACATATGCTAATGTAATTTTTATCTCTCAGAGGCTTTAGCAACCAGTTATTTTGAAACCCCTCTCAGTCTGTTCTATTATCTCCTGTTGGTGGAGTCTGTTGACTCAATCTCAGCATTGGAATCATGCCTAACTGTGGTTTGGGAAGTCACCTTCCATGGGGTGTCTTTTTTTGAAGCCCTGAGCTATGACAAACTCCTTGAGGAAGGGACTTTATACCTCTTTTACCCACTTCGCATCCTCTTGATTCACCTGCTACTCCAGCCACTGCTGACACAACTAGCTGTGGCTGCTGGACCTGAGAGCACCTGTCCTCAGCTGCTGCAGGCACCTCTTGCTTTCTGCCACCCTGCATTGGACACCTGCAGAAACTCACTCATCCTTTCTAGTCCATGCACCAAGCAGCTAGTGTGAGGGAGTTACCATCCCATGAGGCAAATCCTGATAAATTGGGGATGGAAGCCAGTGAATGAATACCATGTTTTTCTTTCCAGCAGGCAGCAGATACTAAGGTACATTCTTCATGACCTCTCAGTCTTCAGGACTGAGTCCCTGTTGCTCACACTAGGGACCAGCTCAATGACACACCAATGGATTGGCTTTCAGGTGACTAGCCTCAACTTCACTAGCAGCTTCCTGGCCTGAGCAAGCTAGTCACCTGGGATTGGGTGGGCCATGGGGTGTGGTCAGTATGGCCACCTGCTCGGTGTTCAGAGTCCTCTTCATCTGTGCCTCCAGAAGTTACCTGTAGGCCCCTGTAGCCTCCCATTTGGGCCTGATCTGAGGCACAAGGTGGGAAGAATTTGAAGACAGTTTATTTGGAAACCACCTTCCAGGACACAGAAAAATCTCACAGCATTTAAGCAAGGCAAGGAGTTGTGAGTCATTTTTTTCTGAATGTCAGTTACTTGTCTTCCATATACCCATTGTCCATTTGACCCTCAAAGGCCCCCTGGGGTAGGAACATTCTAGTGGTTTTCTGACTGTAAAGAAGAGACTCAGAAATATGTGACTTTCCCAAGTCCTGTGGGTAAACCAGAGATGTGCCATCCATGCTCCCTCCATCAGCTCAGGCCTCCTTGCTCTCAATCTTCAGAAAGGACATGTCCAAACTCTATGTGCAGACCTGCACGAGGGCAGGCATATGATGTGGGCCCTTCCCACCAGGAACGTGCAGTCCTACTGGAAGAGAAAGACTTACATGCACAGCAAGAGTACTGCACGTCTCACGTAATTAAGAGGTGAAATGCATGTGGCCTCCTCTGGTTTAAGTTGCTAGAGAAACATCTGAATGCCTGGTGGCTCACAGTGTAGGTGGCCTTGGGAAATGCCTATGAACTGTCTTTGGGGGTTGATTCTCTCAGGTCCCAAGATGCTTCAAGGGATTTTAAAGTATTGCCTTGCTTTCTTTCTTAAATGAGAGAGGCTGGCTGAGAACCAGTTCATCGATAGGAAGGCAGGACCACAGGGCAAGGCTTGCTGCTGAATGAGCAGAGGTGGACCCAGAGCACATCCAGAAAGAGATTTTCAAGGTTGATTTAAAAAATTAAGATAAAATGCAGCTCCAGCAGCTGTTCTACGCAGCATTGACAGGAGCCTGGAGAGGTGGTTATTCAAGCACTTGAGAGAGACCAGGGCTTAAGCCTAATCTCTGCGCTGTGCCGAGACTCCCAGCAAGCTCTGCACTGTGGGCCGTGGGCATAAGCCAAGGCACAGTGTGCCACTGCCCAGGCTACAAGCTTGGGATGAGTGGGAACCCAGCCACACCCAGGGCCCAGGCCAGCCTATCCTGGCAGCCATGCCGCGGCATGCCTTGGCAGATAAAAAGCTCCTTGGGAACAGGCAGTTCCCCCAGTCCCCCAGAGCAGGTGGCCTAACTGGGTGCCACGTGGAGCCTCTCCCTCCCTAGGACTGCTGCCGAGTGAGATTTTAAGAGACCAAGTTACTGACCGAAGTTATCCTTTGAGCTTAAAGGGCATTGCATCCATCTCTGTTTTCCAAAGAACCTGATGGCTGCCTTTAACGTGAGAGTGAGGGTGTGCTCAAAAGACTAGGAGGAAAGGACAAAACAGCCTTTCAGAGAAAGAATCCTGGGGCAATCTAGAGAAAAGAGGAAATAAAAGATTCTTATGGGTCCCAAGAGACAGAAGATCATAAGAAGCTGCACTAAAGTTCTCCCAGGGCTCCTTAGTGAGAGGGGTACCCGGACCCTACGACCGCAGAGAAAAGCATCTAGAGGCCGGTCAGATTATGGACTTGCGGTGGTGCTGCCGAATTGCAAAAGAGGATGCTTCATGCATCTGCCACCCGCAACCTAGGGTTCCCTGACCCTCTGCTGGAGGAGGTCAAAGGGAACTATGTCGGGAGGTGTCTGGAGCCCAAGAAAGAGCAATATGAGACAATTTCAGCCTCTTTTGTCCTTAGGCAGCCTGAGTGAGACTGTTTGTAACCTGCCTGCACACCCTCCCACAAGGAGGGGCCGAAAGAGCTTGTTTAGCTGTCTGGCACCTCACAGCAGGACAGCGGTGGGCGCCGGCCTCCCAGGCAGCCTCTCAATCACTGGGTGGATGACTGTGTCTCCACTTCCAGGAGACTTGCTCAAGGCCACGTGGGCAAAGCCAGCACCTCCCACCAGCCTAACATCACCGACTCACGGGAGGTGCCTGCGAATCCTTGCCCCGGTGCCATTCTCCAGCAAACACGCACTTCTGCTGTCATTGTCCCTATTCTCACCCTGATCCTTCGCAGTCAGGACAAAAGTCTGAATTGGGGAAAGAATCAATTACGTTTTTCCATAAAGACACACACACACACACACACACACACACACACGCAATGTCCCCTGAATATGTTTAATGATTAGACCTGCAGATTTTGACCTTGAAAGCTCTGTTTTCTAAGACATGAGCAGATGAGAATTTTAAAAGAAAGCTGGCTCCCGTGAGCCCAGGTGGATTTGGGGCCCACCCTGCATTGTGGGTGACACGCCCTTGCTCTGGCTGCCAGCTCCTGGGGGCAGGGTGCTGGGGGCTCCCGGGAAGCCCTGATACGGCCAGGAGGCCAGTTCCCTGTGAGAGCCCCTCAGGGAGTCAGGACCCTCCCTGGGGCAGGTTCACATGGGAACCTCCGACAACTGCAGTTCTGTCTTTTCCTCCCACCGGCAATATTATCAGAGAGAAGTCCCTCCAGTCTCCTGTAGCTGGGCTGGGAAAGGCCTGCAGGGCCCTGGATCTGAGCCCCGCTTTGGATCCAGAAAGCAGAACCAGGGTTTCTTCACTCTCATGTCAGGGCTGAGTCAGGCGGGGGTAACCCAGAACACAGAGCACCCGCGACCTGTGCTGTCCTGTGAAAAGGTCACCCATATGATCTTGTATTTCTCATAGCCTTAGTGCAGGAGGAAAAAGAAACATGGGGAATTAATTTCACATCGTATTTAATTCAATGTATATAAATATTATCATGTCAGCATATAATCAGTATAAAAATCATGACTGAATTTCTTTCTTTTTTCCATATGAAGTTGGTGGAATCTGGTGCCACTTACACTGAGGGCATATCTCAATTCCACTAGCTTCAGATCATGTGCATAGGTTAGGGGCCACCACGTTGGCCTGGAAAGCCCCAGAAAATGCTGCTATTAATACTCCACTGATGTTGCTGTTTTCCAGGGGGTCCCCTGGACTTGACCTTCCAGGCAGTCCCGCTCACCACTTTCTCTGGCCACAAATAGAGGAGAAAGCTCTGCCCCAAGGTCAGTGATGCACATTTGCATGCTGCGGTCTCAGGGAGACCTGGGCAGAACCTCTAAATTCCTGTCCTTCCCATGTAGTCAGATGCTAAGTTTATTAGACCACAAAGTCCTCCTATCATGAAACACCTGCTGACATTGCACAGAACTAGCGCTCTGGAACACCCTTCAGGCGCGTGTGTTTGAGGGGAGAGAGGGTGGGGAGACCTCTAAGTGAACAGGCTGCCGCTGCCTCATCCTTCTACTCTGAGAGCCCTGAGGTGCTGCTAACAACAGAGCCCCGCCTGCTTCCTCCCGCAAGCCTCAGCTGGGCTTCTCTTTGGGTCAGGTGCTGTCCAAGGTGCTGGGGCACACCGGTGGAGGCTCTAGAGAAAGCCCCTGCCCTCATGGGGTGTCCGGTCTGGCCAGGGACATGGGTGACTGTGAATACATGATGCAATTATTATATGTGCATGGACAAGAGCATGGAGATTTCTGGAAAGGAGGTGGGGCCGCTCCTTTATGCCAGGGAATCAGGATACCCCCTCTGTGAAGGTTAATTCAGGCAGACTGAGGAGAGGGGTGGGGTGGGAGGGAGGGGACATCTGGGTAGAGGTGCTCAGGAAGAGGGTGCCACAGGCACAGAGGCCTGGAGGAGGGAGCCTGTGTGGCGGAGGGTGTGCTGACAGGGCCGCTGGGCCATTCCTGATGCCCCAAATCACTCCACCAGGAGCACCATGGGCTCTGGAGTCCCTCCTCCCAGCTCCTGGTCCCCAGTGACTCCTTTTTCCAGACAAAGCAGTTCAAGTGACTTGGAAGCCAAATCAGACCCTCAGCACTGGGAAGGAGCCCAGTACGGGTGAGAGTCTGAGCGGAGCACTCCCTCTTTTCACTGCTCTGAGCTCCCGCCTGGAATCATAGTGACTTCTGTGTGGCAGTCTTTGTGCCCTGGAAGCCGTCTTTTGTTTTCCTCATTTTCATGTTTTCCTGCTATACGTATTACATAATCTGTGTATAAATTAATATGTATATAATTTATATCAGGTGTAAGTTATTTATCCTTACACTTAGAGTTTACATAGTACCAAGCATTGCTGATCCTGTCTTTATATAAAATTTTGATGTTTTAAGTTAAAACATTTATTTTGATATTTATTTATTTTTTCCTGTATTTCAATTTCCTAAGACACTGCATTAAATATTTGTTTTGTGCCCTGTTTTGTATTTCCTTCTTAACTTCTCTACCTGAGGTGAGCTCTTCATCTGCCTCGCCCCAAGTCTGGTCCTGCTTCTAAGAGCGTTCCCTCTGCTGATTCATTTAATCCAAGGTGCTGTGGGCCCTGGGCCAGCCCCTGGGGAGTAAGAGGGAGGGACCTGGGGGCAGGGTCCCATTCTGCCCCTAATTTACTGTGTCACCTCTGTGTCATCTCTGACCTTCTCTGATGCCAGGTTTTTCATATGTACCAGGAGGTCGGTCACAAGAAGTTGCTGCTGAAACTGTCCCCCAGGATTCTGCTGGAGCTGTCCTTCAGCAGTCACCCTTAATTGAAAAGGCGAGGTCAGTACTAAAATTGCACTTCTACCAGAGAAGCCTTACCTGTAGCTGGGTTTTATGTTGAGTTTCTACCTCTGATGTTGGGTTTGTAAAGGTTCTGCTGTAATGATGCTGACAATGACACTGGTGATGGTGGTGGTGACGATGGTGAGATTATGGTGATGACAGTGATGGTAGTGATGGTGGTGCTGGCGGTGAAGGTGATGGTGATGGTGATGATGGTGGTTGGTGGTGGTGATGATGGCGATATGGTAATGACAGTGATGGCAGTGCTGGCGGTGAAGGTGATGGTGACAATGACGGTGGCGATGATGGTGGTGGTGGTGAAGGTGACGTGACGGTGATGGTGGTGGTGGTGATGGTGATGACAGTAGTGGTGATGCTGACAGGGAAATAAGGACACACCAGGTCCTGTGAGTTTTAATCTGTCTCTTATAAATAAATGATTTTGTTTTCAAGCAGGATATGCAGGTGCACTTACCATCTCAACAGTTTTACTATTTCAAAATAAGAAATGTGAAGATGCCCCTAAGAAAGTGACTATCATAAGGGATAATTAAATGTTATTGAGAATATCAGTTATAAATTAGGGTGAATTCAGAATGTATCCCCTTTCTCCTCCTTCTCTTTTTCTTTCTTTGTTTGAAGTTTCTCTGCCTGGAAATGAGTCTTACAAATTTAGTGAATAGACTCAACAAATGTCTGTCGGTTGCTTACTAAGAAGCAGACGTCATATTGTACAAGCAGTTTTGACGTGCATTCATGTGCAGACATTAAGTTCAGACAAATGTCCTCATTACTAGGCAGCATGACGAAGGGGCCTGCATTGTTCATTCTTTTTCTCTCTGCTCCCCTCAATGGCTGTGTCATTGCTCACAAGGCCTCACCCATGGCCTTTCTCTGACCCCCTCTGGTCTTCCTTTGAAAGCTAGGACTTCCATCTGGGTAAGAGGCAGGAGAGAGATCTCCCCACACCAGTCCTGTTGGATCACCAAGACTTGCTTCAGCGTCCAGCAGCACCCAGTACTTAGTGTCCTCAGGGGGCGAGGAGCGTGTTCCTGAGGGGACAGGTGTCTGGGCGCCTGGTGCTGAGGGCTGAGGGGCCCACAGCAGAGGCTGTGCCAACCAGGACGGGAGCAGCAGGTCGCCTCAGGATGCATTGGGCCCACGAAGTTCCCTCTGACTAGAGGCTCAGGGAGCCTTACACGGACTCCTGTGCCTCCTCTTGGGCTTCATTAAAATGGAGTCAGACAGTGATGGGAGCTCCTTCTCCCAGGGCTGTGGTTGGCAGCAAGCTGGCAGGATACAGTGGCGGCGCCTGAGCGATAGTGTGGGGAGCGCAGCCTGGAGACCTCACCCTTCCTAGAAGAGCCTGCATGTGCTGGCTCTGAACGTCAGCTGTAGAGGACACCTGATCGTCACTTTGCAGGGGACACTGGCAGTTTGCGAGGCTCTGACAAGGGGCTGGGGGAGGCCGTGGAGCAGGAGAGGGAGGGCGGGGTGGGGATGGCTCAGGGCTCCCCACCCGCCAATCAGGGTCTTTAGGGACTTGAATGGACAGTCGTGTGCATTGTGGGAAGCCCTGTGTTCCTTTCCCCCAGGGAAAGTTCAGGGCCCCAGGACCCATCCTACCCCCAACTCCCATTCCAAATATCTCTGAGGTCAGGCAGGGCTGTAGGTGTGCCACTGATGGCCTTCAGGAGATACTCATTGTCTAGTTTAGTATTTCTGGCCAAGTGGCATAACTGCAAAGCATAGTGGGAAAGGCACGTGCCCTTGAACCAGACTGTCTGGCTCCCTCACTTGCTGGCTGTGTGAGTCTGGGTCCGTCACTGGCCCTCTTTGCCTGTTTCCTCATTCGTGAACGGGGGTGATCAGAATCTCCACTCTAGCAGGGTGTGCCAAGTGCTCAGAGCAGATCAGGCTTCATGGGCACCTCCCCTGCCTGGTCACCCAGGCCCTTGCGTCCACAAGGGCTCATGCTCTGCTCTCACAATCTTAAAATTCTTAAAAAGTTTGGAACAGGAGGTCCTGTGTTTCCACCTTGCATCGGGCCCTGCAAATTATGGAGCTGGTCCCCATTAAAGGAGTGAATGTCCATACAGTGCATAGCACTGGCCTGACACAGGGCGAGCCGCTGTCTCTCAGTAAAATTTTCATGGTTATCCCATGGCAAGGCACCCAGCCACCAGTGGCCTGGGCCCCTGGGCATGCAAGGGAGAGATGGGGCACTGCAGCTGCTCCAACAGAGGTCAGAGGGCTCTGCCTGGGAAGCAGCAAGTGTTCAGGCCAGAGTGGCCTCCAGCTGAGAGCTGGAAGCAGTCATGGGCTTCTGGCAGAGTGCATTGGCATGGTTTTTAAAGATGTGTGCTCCCAGGTGGGGTGTGGGGAGCAATTCCGGTTTTGGTCCAGAGGAGGCCGAATAGCACCGTATTGCTCCTATCAAACCTATCGTAAGACCAGACGGGGGGGCTGCCGATGCCGACTCAGAGGAGGCCACCTTCCTTGGAAGGCTCTGCTGTCACCATGTGGGGCAACAGCTGCTCACAGGGTGCTTTGCGCATTTTAGGGTAAGATTCTTCCTCTCACAACAGTCCCCTGCCGCGGGGCCTCGGCTAGGGAGCAGATGTAGGAGGGTTTGCAAACTGCAATATCTCCGTGTCTGCACCCTCAGTGGGGCTCCTGGGGTGCACAGTCCTGGTCAGCTCCCCACCCCTGAGCAGGGCAAAGTGGAGGCTGAGCTGGGATAGAGCTGCCATTTGCAGGGACCAAGAACTGTGAGACCTCAGGTCTCAAAGCTGGCCTTGGGCTTTCCTTGCCCCTGGACAGAGGGTGTGGTAGCCCTGCCCTGGCTGGGAGACCGCTGGCCAGGCACCTATCGCAGGGCACTGGACGCGTGCAGGGGAGGGAGTGAGGGAGCCTGCGCATCGTCAGGCTGGGTACGCGTGCGGCTCCCTTCTGCTGCCCACCGGCTCCTGGCTGCAGAGTCCAGGTGCTCACCACCCAGGCACATTCGGTTACAC
>JAVSCE010017971.1:45000-330000 GCA_032199065.1 Smutsia gigantea
CCTCTCCCAGACTGGGCTTGGGTCCCTTCTGTTCTGCCACTATAGATAAATTCATCGAGTAGGCTTAAAATGATGAATAGCAACTGTGAATTTGGTCCTTTGATACACCAAAAAGTTATTTTTAAAGGTACATGTATGCCTATTTGGTGGTTTCATACATTTTAATACAGCCTCATGGACAACAGTTGGCCTTCTGAGGACCAAGCGTGTCCAGCGAGCCCCCGGCTCAGCTCACTGATACCCGGAGGGTAGTGGCAAAGTGCCCACATGTAGGCGGACAGTGACGTGGGAGAGAACTACTCCTATTAACTCTGTCGCCTCTCCCAGTACACCGGTTCCTCTCTCCAGTTGTGGGAGACATAAGCATGGATCTGTACTGGAGAAGGGAGGCCAAGTTTCTGAGACACCTGGGCGTCAGGAACTCCCCTGGAGCTCTGGGGTCGAAGCTAATGTAAAACGGAAGATCTGACACTACCAGTCCCATGGGCCTGGTTGATTCCCATGCAACCCAGAGCAGAAGGCACCTGGGCCATAGTCCCTCTTCATAGAAGGGGATGGAGGTCCAGGGGAGTGGGGGAAGGCCAGAGAAGCCACGTTCCTTAGTCCCTTCTGCTCTGCTGGCCTGTGGCTTAGTCATAGCCCAAGAGCACACAATCTGAGTGTAAGGGCCATTGTGACCCTCAGGATGGGATCCCCAGGCCTCTGGGAAGGCCCTTCCACCCCAGAAGTGGGAGGACATGTGTGAGCCTTACAGTGTGGCTGCGGGTCCTGTAAAAGGGGGATGTGTCTCTTCTGCATGGCAGCTGGAAGGATGAGGGCATGTGCACGTGTGCACACATGTCATGTGTGTGTGCACATGCATTCTGAAGGAGTGTGGGGGTCTGCATGGCTCTGTGTGTGTCCTCCTCCTCCTCTGTGTCATCTCCTCCTTGTTCCTCCTGGAGAGAGGGGGTGCTGGGGGCAGGGAAAGAACCAGGAGCCAGAGTGGGCTGGAAGGGCCCAGAATGCGCCGTCCCAGGAGCTGGCATTCACAGGCTCTGACCTGCGGTGGCAGCACAGGTCTCGGGGCCTCAGCCAGCCCAAGGCTCAGGAGGCTGTTGAGGGGTCTTCCTGCCCTGGGCCCACCTGGACCCCAGTGCCTGGTGCCAACATTCAGGAATTTATCTATTGCTCCAATAGGTAGGCACAGATCACCTCGCAGGTGTCTCCCTGGACTACCTGCCCCACACCCCAGGTCGGGGCCTGACAGAGGGAACTGAACACAACAGGGGAGAGTAAGTGTGCATGTGTGAGCCTGGGAGCCTGTGTGCACGATGGTGGGTGTGTGGCTGTGCTGGGTGTGACTGTGTGCAGCAGCAGATGTACGAGGCAGAGTATATAACAAGGGTTAGGTGGTGGCGGATGTCCTGCAGGGAATGCAGGTACCATGGTGAGGGGTAACAGGAACCAAACGTCCCTTCAGTCACGCAGGGGAGCAGGGTGAAGCCGTTGAGCACAGCGCTTGCATAGTGGATGGGTCATGCCCCAGGATCCCACAGCCAGCTAGGCCTCCAAACAAGTGACATGCGTGTCTCCTCCCGGAAGCCACAGGCAGCATGCGCCGTGGGAGGTGCCTGGCTGGCCCATGCATCCTGGCTTCACACTCACCAGCACACTGGAGCCTATTGCTTTCCCTCTCATAAGAAGCACCACCTGCTCCCTGGCGGCTGTCTTCAATATTAAGGAAGATCTTGTCTCTAAAGAGCCACCCAATGAGCTGGGCGTCACAGGCCCTCCATGGAGTCAGCTCTCTTCCTGCACTCAATAAAAGCTTTCCCTGCGCCATCAATACCCAACTAAGGGACCGGAGATCTCCTCCCTGAAGGCGCGGACCATGCCAGGGGCAGGCGCTTGAGATAGCGACTCAAATGCACAGAGACTCAGCTTGAGTGTTGGGGGGCTCTGACCTCTGCCCCCACATGAGTCAGCAAGAGATGGGATGCAGGGGCACTGGAAGGAGCAGCCACTCTGAAGATGAAACATGACTCCTCCCCACTGGGCGGTCCTGAGCCGCACCGATGGACCCTTGTCCTTTCCAGCTTCTGGTCTCAAAGCTGAGCATCGCCATGTGTGTGTCCACAGTGCCTATGGAAATAAAGGGGCTGGCGTTCTGCAAGGCCCAGGTCCAGGGTTAGAAGTGCACACAAACACAATGCACCTTGTTTTCAGGGACTGGTTTTTTTTTTACTGCCATGGATGACAATTCTGTTTTAAAAATGAGAGCTGTGCTCTGCGTGGATGTCGGTGCAGGCTCCGATGAGGCTTCTCAAGGGGGGATGGAGGACCCAACGGTAAGGTGAAAGCTGAGGGGCTCAGCTCAGAGAGATACGTGAGGTTGACAGGAGGATGCAGGTTCTACTTGAGCAAGTCTATGGTCAAAAGAGAGGGAGGGAATGCTATCCTCACAACAGGAGAAATTCTTCCTCATGTATATTCTTCTTAACTTTGTCCATAATGTACTTTTTAAAAAATTGACAATTTCTCTCCAAATTAGGTCATGATGCATATCCAAGGGGTGTAAGTTCTTCACTGCAAAATCAGTATTTCCTAAATGCTCATTGAAAAACCAGCTAAAAAGTATGGGAAAAGGAGCTATCATCTGCCATCTAATTTCTGGGTTAATCAGTAAGTCCTGATGGATTTACCCTCCCTTGGGGAGGCAGTCAGGGCTGGTAGAAGGAGGCTGGACCTAGATCTCTGACCCCCAGCCCTAGAGCCTGGCACACAATCTACACTGCGGAACCCTATAGGCCTGGGGCCTCACTGGCCTGAGGTCCTCAAGGACCTCTTTATGGGTCCGATCAAAGCAAGCCCTCCCTCCTAAGAGGAACTCGTGTCCATGCAAAACACTGCACGTAAAAATGCAGTGACTGGTTGGACTTTGCGGAGCTCTGGAGAGGACACATGATCCCTGATATAAACCCTGCTGAGGATGCTAAATGGAGCAACCAACTCTCCCAGGGTCGGAGGAGGGACCTACATGTCACTTAGCCTCAAGCCATGTCTCTCTCTCTTTTCTTCGTCGGCACCTCAAACATAGGAAACCGCAGGATCCCCGTGTGTCAGCACACGCACATGTGCACTCCTGCACAGACACACACACGCACACACACACACGCTACCCATGAGCACACATTCACACACATACCACTTCCTAACCATGGGATCAGATGTGCAGGAAAACTACCCTTGGCTTTAGATGTAATCACCCTAGTTTAGAGAATGACAGCTTTATTGTTCAATAAAACAAATTAATTGATTCAACTATCTTCACTAGTGGATAGGAGGTGTTAAATATTTATCTGAGAAACAGGAGATTGCTGAAGGATGGGAGAGGAAAGAGCTCTCCTTGTAAGCAGAATCCAAGCTGCTGCATGGATGGAGCAGAGGCCACAGCCCTTGACTTTGTCCTGTTAGAATCTTTGGCCCTGGCAACACAAGGGCAAAAAAAAAAATTAAAATAACTACCGTCAAATGGGGACATTCACAGGGGCTCTTTAAAAATCCTTATGTGGAGGAAAACAGAACTGTCCCTTTTTAAAACCCTCCTCTCTGGCTTCTCCTTCTCCCCACAGTTTACCCTTTGCAAACAGACAGGCTCCAGCCTCTGGAGTGGAAGAAAAGGTGCAGAGAGCATGTGATGAGGCAGAGGGAGGAGTAATTTAATTGTCTGGTTCTTTCTGTGCTAGAGAATATCAAACAGATGAGGAGGATAAAACAGGGAGCTCAATAATTAATTTTCATGTTCCTCACTAGTGGGGCTTCTCCGGGCCCTGTGCCATGATTATAGGGAAAGGTTGGATTCTGAAGTTTCACTCATTAACTACGTATTGTATGAAAATACCTGTATTTTCAAAAGGTATAGTGACAGGAATGAAAAATTTCAGCTATTAAAAATTTCCTGGTGTCAGGGACTTTGGGGAAAGAACAAAAACTGTCTGATTCCCTCAGATAAATAATGAAACGCATGGTTGTTGAGAGGTTAAAGGTCAAAACTTCCCTGTTGACTAAAACACAAGGTTGACTTAAAAGATTTTCAGAAGTTATTCAGGGAGCCATGCAGCAGACTGGAGTTTTTCTTCCTAATGAAACTAAGTGGGCTCCCTTAAATTTCTGCCTCTGCTGCATTCAAAGCACACAGGTTTTAATGGGCTGGACATCAGCTTTGACACTGGCCCTGCAAACTGCATGTATAATAGAGAACCTTTGTGAATAATTAAGTGTTGCAGTCCTAGACTCTGAGTTTATCCAAGGGTGAGTATTAAGATTTAATTGATTTCAAATTAACCATTAAGTTCTCCATCTAGATCGGTGGACAGTGGGACCATCAGCAAACTCAGAGCCTCCAGAAAGCCCAGGGTTGTCTTTGTCTACCCAGGCCCTGTCCAGGAGCAGGAGAGGGTTTTCTTCCTGGAATACTGATGAGCCCAAAACGCATTTGCTCACAAGCTTAGGATTCAAACCTGGGTAAAGTAATTTTTAGCACAAATTGTTCAATCATTCAAACACACAAACATTTCAAGGTAATTTCTGCAAATCCCCATTGTGATCTAATTTCTTATTAAGCAGAATAAAGCTGTTTGGCATTGCAATTAATCAGTTTGGGGCTCCATGGAGCATTTGCTGCAATGAGCTCCCTGTTTTACTTTTAAAGGAGTATAATGTTCCCTGGGTTTACTCCCTGTATCCCTCACATGCACACACACCCGTATGCATGCCCAGCCACACACCCATGTTGACACTTGGGCAAATGTGGCCAAGATCGTCATCAGAGAACTTAATTTTCACCACATTCCTTTGTGTACATGTACATAAACCACTGCCAGGAAAATTACTAAATTTGCATTTTATTTTAAAAATTCAAAGGTTGAAACACTGTATCAGTTATAAAATTACCCAGTGTCTAAACATTAAACATAGCATAAATCATGTTTTTCATGTCTTTTTTCATTTCGTTAGTCTCTTGTCCAAAAAATGGTCCCTTGTGGAAGCAGAGGGAGCAGTGCCTCAGAACAGGATGTGGGGACAGGGGACGGGGACAGAGGAGGGCTCTGGCTTGGCATTCCCACTTCTGACTGCTTTGCATAAACAACAGTCATCAATCAGGAGCCTCAGAGTTGCCAGGACTGACTGTCCCAGGGCTGATGGTTCTCAAAGTTTAACAATTACTTTAGAAGATTTGGACCTAATTTATACTTTCAACTTATCAATAGGCAATTTATGAATGACCAACATCATTCCCAAGGGCTTAGAAAGATAGTGCTTGGCAAATCATCCTTCACCAGTAATCACAGTTCCAAAAGGCGGCACCACAGTTAGTAATTTAAGAGGCAGAGCAAAGCATGTGTTTTTATTTAACAAGAAAGATCTCAGGGCAGATAGGGTTATTATTTTAGAAGCTGAAATGACTGTCTTCTGAGCAGAATAAATGGGGGGTCATAATTCTTTAATCTGGCCTAATTTTAACAAAGGAAAATGATCTGTTAAAATGTCCCAGAGATAATACAAATTAGACCAGGTCAACAGTAGGTCAAATAGACAGGGTGCTAAAACATCCTTTTTACTGCATTGTAGCATTTTATGCTAATTCAGTTCCCTTCTCTGTGATAAACAAAGCAAGTGGAAAGTAGCTAGCATCACACAGTGATGGGTCCCTGAGCTACAATTTAATACAAATCTAGTAATTCCATCGCACAACATATCTAGTTCATTCAGGAAGCACACATACTAAAGGCGTACAAGATTGGACTGCTTGCCCCATACTGCAGGTATGTTGCCTTTAAAGCACCAGAAAATGAATACGGTTTCAGTGGATAAGCCTTCTGTGGAGTTATGTGGACTAAATGTTGGGAGTAGGCATTGCGTTATCATTAGAAAAACGTTCCAACTCAGAAATGCTGGAGTGATGGTGGGTCTGGACGTAGACCTCACAGCTGCGCAGGGCCTGGGGGATGCTGACAGCTGCTGACGCTGGGCAGCATTTCCACCCAAAGAGGGAGGATCTGGGTTCCATGCCATTCATATGTCATCCGCAGGACTTAGCAGAAAGGAGGAGGGGGGTGGAGGTGCCGGCTCTGTGCATCCCTTATGACTCACGGTGAGCTTCATAAAAGACTCAGCCAGGAGAAGTAACTCTACTCTTTCCATGCACCATCAACCCATTAGGAAAATTTCCTCTCCTCTGCACTGAAAATGAAACCCTATGCCCTGCAAAAGTTGAATTACCTATGTAGATGATTTCTCTCCTCCTAAGAGAGGGTTTTGTTCACTGTCATTCATTACCAGGTCAGGCTGAAGGATTAGATGGTTAGGGGTGTGAATTAACTGAGCCCGTTAAAGCTATGGCGTACCCACCAGCTTCCCTGGGATCAGTCTGCCTCCTTGAGCACCTAATTTACAATCCAAGGGTGACTTGGGCCTTGGGGGAAGCGGAGTCCTTCAAGCATGTGGCCTGTCGGTGCCTTTTGGTGGGGAGACCTGGCTCCTCTCACATGAAGAAAAGGAGGATGAACTGGCTAAGACTTCCAGTTAAAAAAAAATGCATTCAGGTCTTGAATTGGCAGTAAAGATAAAATTGGTGGTGGTTTGAATCCCTAAAGGGGTGACATTTGGATTTGATTAAATTCACCATCAGAGACTACATCGACATGCACAACTGCTTCTTCAATTTTGATGAAATTGACTCAATTCAGACCAAAGAAAATGGCTGATTCAAAGAGCTGATAGAAAACTCGTGCAAACTTTTTTAAGTCTCTTGGGATTGCTAAATAGTCTTTTGCATATGCAAGGTACAATATCTTAAATTCAGTATTTTGGCAAAAGCAGTAATGACTTCTGCAGACTCACCAGTTCTCATCTAATCAAGAACCTCTATGGAGGCATTTGCTCCAAACACCCAGGAAAATTCCTTCGCAGACATGAAGGTCTGTATCTTTTACCCAGCCTCCTACTTACCCTGCAGATATCTCCCCAAATCAGGTAGCATCCTGTCTAGAAGCATTCACCATTCCCTATGTGCTGGGTGCTGGGTTATGAATCCCAACCTCAGGATTTATGGTGTAGGTGGAGGGCTGAGGAGAGCAACAGGTCGCTGAGAGCTGGCTCCGAACGGACTAAGCAAGGGGCGCACAGGGAAGTGGGGGTGCCAAGCTGGGTGGACGGGAAAGCTCCATGGACTTAGAGCTGTGTAGGTGTTTATCAGGCACATTCATCAAGTGCTGACCTGGGCGATACTCACTCAGTAACCACCAGTCACCCAGCAGTGGGATGCAGTTGTTGTTTACAGAAGAGGAAACTGAGGCACAGAGAAGTCAGTAACTTTCTCCAATTGGTGATACAGTCAGGACGTGGATGGAAGCCCAGGCCCTCTGGCTCCAGAGCCTATAGCTCCAGCCATTGTCCCCAACTACCCTTGTGGACACAGTAATCGAAGGCTCAGAGGCAGAGGGAGAGGGTTCCCCAGAAAGGGAGAAATCATTACCCAGGAGGCAAGAACAGGCTTCTACCACTGGAGAACAGGGCACATGGTGGTCATTAGTGAGGCCGGGTCAGGAGTGAGAGCATGAGAACCTTGCCCTTTGTCTGCAGGTGATCACAAGGCATTTCATGTCATATCAGGACTGAGTGTCTGGGATTGTATCTTAGGCAAGTTCTTCTGGATGCAGGGTGGATGGTAGGAATGAATGGAGCCCCTGGAGGAAAAAAACATATACTGAGAATTCAGGAACCTGGCCCAGGAGGTGTGTGAGCTGTCGGGGCTGGTGAAGAAGATGCTAGTGGTAGAGCTGCCATAGGCGGGAGCCTGGGCCATGTGGGGAGAGTCGGAGTGCACCTGGAGGAGGAGAGTATGGGAGAAGCCCCCCTGGCCAGGCGCCCCACACCAGGGCAGCAGATGATCTCTGGAAAGGCGACCAGCTGACTTTGAGTTGTGCTGATTCTGAGACAGGACCTCAAGAGAGTGGGTCATCTCTATGTAGGGACCATCTAGCTGCATGCTGGGGTCTCTCATAACAGATACAGTGTTGTTTCTTGGGCACCCAGCAGACACTCAACTGCTACTTTTCCAGTGACTGAGCTGGACTAGAATTTCTTTTTTAAGGACAGTATAACGACATACAGGTGGCCAACAGGCACATGAAAAGATGTTTCACATCAGTAATCATCAGGGAAATGCAAATCAAAACCACAATGAGATATCACCTCACACTAGTCAGAATGACCACCATCCAAAAGACAAGAAATAACAAGTGGAGCCCTCCTCCACTGCTGGTGGGATTGCAAATTGGTGCAGCCCCTATAGAAAGCAGGATGGAGGTTCCTCACAAAACTAGAAATAGAAATACCATATGACCCAGCAATTCCACTACTAGGAATTTACATGAAGCAAACAAAATCCCTGATCTAAAAAGACATATGCACCCTTATGTTTATTGCTGCATTATTTACAATAGCCAAGATATGGAAGCAACTGAAGTGTCCATCATGAGATGAATGGATAAAGAAGACATGGTACATATACACAATGGAATACTATTCAGCCATTTGCAACAACATGGATGAATCCAGGTGGTACTAAGCTAAGTGAAATAAGCTCGGCAGAGAGAGACAAATACCATAGGATTTTGCTTAAATGTGGAATCTAAAAACAAAACCAAACAGAAGGAATAAAACAGAAATAGACTCAAAGACACTGAGAATTGACTGGCGGTTACCATGGGGGAGGGGTTGGGTTGGGTGCATGAAATGGGTGAAGGGGAGAAGAGGCACAAAAAAAAATCACCACTTTGAGGGTCAGTAAAAAAGAAAAAAAATGACAGTATATAGCCTTCCCCACCCTTATCAGGATTTTTCCCTTATTTCATTAAAACTTACTGATTGCAGATTTCTTTCACTAAAATTATGTATAATTTTAATCTGAAAACATTTCTTCTGTAATTTTTACTTTTGAGAGAAGGGGGTGGGCAGAGTATTTAACATCATTTTCTCAGGTGTTCCCAGAATCACCTCACCACTATTTGCATTAAGTTGACTAACTATGAAAATCTTTGTCAGCTTTCCTTTCACACCATCCTGCCTGTGGTGCCCTTGAGAGAAAATTCCTGTTGATTTTCATGGTTTTCTAGCTTTTTGGTGGAGATGGTCACCTGATTAGTTGGCTATAAAGCCAAACAGGAAAATATAAACCAGACACCCAAGCGCACCTCCTTGTGATGTATTACTCATCCCCGCAGCGTGACCACATAGGGCGGGAGCCTTTGTGTGAGTGTCTCTGGCAGGGTGTTGCTTAGCAATGCATTTGGTTGCACTACGGACAACTCAAAATACACACTGAGTGCTGGTTTTCAATATTTTCCTTTGGCTAAATGAAGAGATAAAGAAATATAATGAAGCCGGATGTCCCCAGCTGGAGAGCTTTGCCGGGAGTTTGCGGCATCCCATCCCGGGAAGGAAGGAAGCCGTCTGCTGGTAACTGGACGAGGGTATCATGTTCCGTCCCTTCTACCATCGGCGAACCACAGGATTCGCGCGGCGCTGTCAAATTCAGGTGCATGGCCGCTGAGTTAAAAAAGATGGTGGAGCTCTGAGAGAATACACACATATTTACCAGGTACCTGTCATTTTTTAGGACATTGGCAAAATTTAGGTGTTAAATGAGGAACAGTATGACACAGGCAGCCCTATTGCTGAGGGCCCAGGAAGGGGCTGGGATGGGGAGGGTAACAGGTGTAAGAGGGATTGGATTTGTCCCTTCTGATGCTTCATTAGGCTGTGGGAACCAGGGAGGGTGGCAAATGCAGTCTCCGCTGTGCCTGTGGGATGCTGCTGGGATGAGAAGCCCTCTCTGCTGGGGTCCTGCAGAGAACAAGGGTGCTTTTCTAGCTGAAAAACACAGAACAGACACAAAGAGGACAGCAATTCCAAAGTGGAAGACAGCCCTTAGGGAAAACACAGACATCACCCAACTCAGCCGGGGAATGAATGAAGGATGGAATGGATCCCTGTAAAGGCCGCTTCCGCTGCACTTTCTCTGCAGTGTCCCCTGACCCCCTTTCCCACCAAGCCACGCAGCTTTGCCTTGAAGGCCACTTTATCTTCAGAAATACTCTTCAGAAGTTTGTTTTAACAGAAGGAATTTTTTAAAGGCAACTTGCGCATTTCTTGGAGTGGCACTCTGGGGAAAATGGTGTCTACTAGGCCACCTGTTGGAATGAAGCCCAGAAAGACGGCTGAGAGTCAATATCAAATCGATAGTGTCACACACAGTGATGCATGAGGAAGGGATTGTATCTCTTGCCTGAAATCTGTTTTGACAGGGGGGCACCATGGAGTCGTTTATGACATGGAAATGATGGGCTGGCTGGTTAGGCAGTCTGCTTGCAAACTGCCTTCTTACTTGACAAGGCGGGAGAAGCCCTCATGGACTCTCAGTGAGAGAGCAGCTCGGCTGTGCGCTGACAACTGGATACGAGCCTCATTAGCACATCAACAAAAGGCTTGGCCACTTTCAGGTGGGAATACAGCTCACTCAGGCCCCTGCGAGGAAACTCCGTTCACAGCCTGGCTGTGACTTGGCTCTGTGACAGGGTGTCTATGATAGCACCCACCAGTGAGGGCCAGTCCTTCCCCACCGCGAGCTGGCTGATCTCTGCAGTAAGATGAGTTACAATCCGGTTCTCTGTCCAATTCCCCATAAGCTAAATGGCATAGCCAGCTCACAAATGCAGGTCAAAAGTCAACTTAATGATACCGCTGACAGGAAAAGGGTAATAAATTCCTAAAACCTGGAGGAGATGTATGTCTTAATGCAAAGTTAAAGACAGTGTTTATCTTAGATGGGCCATTTCCTAGAATCCCAGTATCTCCTTGTTCTCTTGCTTAGGTGACATCATCACGAATAGGACAATAGTGAGCCCAGCTTTCATTGTTTTCCACACAAATTTGCTAATTTTATAGCAATAGCAACACATGTAGGCTCCTAGTCTGCATGAGAGTAAGTCAAGGCTGGCACTCGGACTTTTCCTCTGTCCCCCTGAAGCACTTACACCAAGACCCCAGGTCTCTGTAAGTATTAGTTGAATGGAAGTATGATTCTGTCACATTGAGTACAATGTGAGTAAACCTTTAAGTGTTGCAGTTTACAAAGTGCCTCAGAACTATTTCATTTAATCCTGTCACAAAACCTATGGGGCTAGTATTCTTTGAGCATTTGACTCAGAGAAGTTAAGTGACTTGTCCAAGGTCACACAGCAAGCAAAGCAATCATGGCACAAGGGATTCCCTGGTGATGCTCTGGGTCCCAGAGCACTACCCATCTCCCACACCTGGCCAGACAATTTTACCCTTAGAAAAGCAAAGCTCTGCATGCCATTTGAGTTCTAGAATTCGTTTCTTTGATAGGAGTTATTTCCAAATTATAACTTAAGGTTGGAGTGTAAAATAGATTACACTCTGCATTTGGATTCCTCAAATCCTGACTTCTCTATTCACAACCCACCAGGGCCCCCCACCGTCCTCATGTGGTTGCAGGGACTCAGCATCAGGGGACCCCACCTCATGGCATCATTTGTGTGCAAGGTGGCCTGCTGCCTCGTTGTCTCCAGAGGCCTGGGCAACAGGCTCCTCTGGTTGACTGCTGAGATACCCCTGGAACTAATTTCAGGGTGAGTCAGGCCGATGAAACAGAATCTTCCGATCACACAGTCTTTGGGGGCTGTTGATCCCCATGGAGATCCTACAGCGTGATGAGATGCGCCTGCCATTGGCCCCAGCCTGGACCTCTCCATGTGCCCACCCATGGGTGCACGAGGCCTCTGAGCTGTGAAGGGTGTCCTGGTGTTTTATTGCAGTCACCTGTACGAGGTCAAACAGGGTGCAGCTTAGATCTCATGCCCCCGGGATAAAGTCCCTCTGGAAGGACAGCAGCCACCTCTCTGGATGTTACCTTTCCATCCCAGATACTGATGTCCTGCAGCTCACATGCCTGCACCCACACCTGCCCCAGGCCGGCAGAAGCCCAGGGCATAGGGCACATGAATCCCAGCCAGGCCACCCTGCCAACATGGGCTTGCCTTGGGGTCCCCTTCTAGGACAGCTGGGAGGGACCTGCTAGTACAACCAGATGCTCAGTGTGAAGGACCTCCGCTGACTTGAAGCGGGGCCACAGCTGATATGTGGGAAGGGAAGCACTGAACCCATGCTTCCTTTTGCTCAAAAGAGATTTGCAGATGGTCCCGTTCTCTTCCCTTCAACTTTTTGGGTTACTGTTTGGGGGTTCCAGCAGCAGTCTCTTTGTTTTCCTTCATACCATAGTTGAGTATGGCCAGATTCTGGCATGTCTTGTTTTAGGGCTAGAAGCTCCCTGAAGCAGCTGTGCCCTCCCAGGGAAACGATGGCACAAAATGACTCTTTGCACTTACAGAGAGTTTTTATTTCCAGAGCGTTTAAGAAACATTAACTAATTAACAAGTCTCTTGAAGTTTTGAATCTCTTTTATCTCTATGGAAATTCCTTTTAGATTTAACAATTTATTCCACAGTGGAGAAAGGTAGCATGCCTAATATAATCATTTGTTGGGTCAATAAAACTAAATTAAGATGTGTTTGAAATTGCAAAATCCAGGAGCTAGGAAACCACACACATTCTCCTTTTTAAAGAAATATAACTTGCTGGGTTAATGAAAGAAGTCTAAGTGAGTGGTCAACGTAGTTTGTAGTGGAGCAAGGAATGGAGAAAGCCCCAGAAGATTCCCTTTCAGAATCTCAATAACCAAATCGAACTCTCCCTCTTTTAAAAAAAAATTTTTTTACAGGAATGGTAGACTCTGTGGAATTACAGCAGTGAGTTGCAAATGGTGCACAAAATACAAGTCCCATAGCAGTGCACCAGGAGCTGTTTGATGTAAGTTGCAGGGTATGTCGTCCACGTTCATGCTATAAGATTCACTGTATTCTGTTCAAACACATTCGAAACAAAGTCCATTGAGCCCAAACATTTCCAGATAAAAAAGAATGAAAATGTTTGTTGGCAGTTTTTAAGGCTTCTGATTTTTCCATTTCCTCCCTACACAGTACATACTGTACAAGGGAGCTTCAGGGAGTGTAATGCTTCCTCTCATGGACTTCTGCCTTAGAAAAAAGGCCCCACCAACCTTCAAACTATTTCCAAAACAGAGTTTGTATATTTTACTATGTTTTGATGAAATGGATTTCATGCTGCTGCACGGGCACTGAGCGGTCTGGGGGAAAGGTGCAGGAAAAGCTCTGGGGTCCGTCCTAAGCTCTTCCTGAGTCAGAAGACAGCTTTATTGATGGGAAGGCTCTTTTCAGGGAAAAGGTGATCTCGAAGCCTGGAAAGCCAGGCAGGATGTTGAGCCAGTGAGTCCAGATGCTGAGCATTTAACTGTATGTGCCTCTGTCCCTATAAGGCCTTGCCTGGGGGTATGGCTTTGCTGGTCCAGTGATAACACCTGGGGAGGCCGGTTTGCTGTCACTCGCTCCATCCAGCCCCCCGACAGCAAACATGAGTGGGTGAGCTAAACTGAAGTGGGCATTTCAGAATCACCTTCACCACCATCCAGAGCCCCAGAATGGAGAGAGATGCTGAAATAGAGTGGGGAAATGGGACAAGGGTCATGCCATTATAAAATCTACTTAGCCTGTGAAAAAGCACCAGCTTATTCTGTAACTTAATCTATACACTGTTCTTCCTCTTCTTCTAGTCACCTTAATCAATTAAGTAACTTTGTAACCAGGATGAGAGACAGACCTCTGGAGCATAAATGAACCTACATGGGTAAAGAATGCCAAGATCTGGATTAACACACTCACCTAAAAACAGTATTCTTAATACGAAAATTCAAAGGAATTATTAATCACCTATATACACCATGTCTTATGCTGACCTTTACCCAAAAGACACTATAAAACCCCAACCCCTAAACCCTTAAGCACACCTCCTCCCTGAGGTCACCCACACTCCTGTCTGAGTTTGTATTGTCATATCAAATAAACTTTCTGGCTGCTTAAACCTACTGCACTTTGTCTCTGAGTTCTTTTTCACAATAAAGATAAGAACTCTCTGACCTCCACCTCTGGTGGTAAGTGCCTTTGACACTTGGCTGCTTTATCCAGTTTTTTAGTCTTAAACACAATCTCTCTCTCTCTATTTTATTGCAGAGCAGTAGGGAAGTGGAAGATCTCAGAACACAGTTTCACTCCATCCAGTGCTCCACAGCTCCTCCAAATTTAGGGGTGGTAAGGATTTAACTCCTTAACCATGCAGATCAAGTGGACACTGGATGCCAAATGAACCTGGCTTTAGGAGTTGGCAAGGGATTTGTCCTGTGCTGAGCAGGAGTTCAGTGAACATACTTCCCCCCCCCTGCTCTTTCTGGCTCTCTGCCTTCATGGCTGCTGACATTCACTATTTCTATTGCTTTAATAAATTTCTTTCTTGCTGGCACTTGTTCAACCTGATCGAGAATTCTTCCCTGATCAAGTCAAGAGCCCTCCCATGTCCAGGTTGAAGTTTCACCAAGTGCACAGGGAGAGACCTTCCCAGACAGGCTGCCTGACCACAAAGTCACTAACAGAAGGAGGGATGAGCAAACCCATCCTTTGCTTTGACTTCTTCACTCATTTGATCGCCTTAAAAGCACTCAGAATGTGCTCTTCAAGCCTGGGGACCTCACAGGTAAACACTGGGAGTTTTCATGGCTAAAAATGACCACCTCCTCATGGCTGAGGCCCCAAGTCACCCTAGATGCTGGTTGGCTTTAAAACCATGAGAGGGAAGGGCATGTTTCTTCAGTGATCAAGTTCAATAAAATGTTATTATTAAATCAACAGGAAGACTACACAAGGATTAACACTGCATCCGTTCTCTTATTATGTCTGAGTCTCACAAGAAAGAGTAGGTGGGAGAGAGCTAGAAGTAAGCTAAACTAAAACCAAACCCAAGCACTTAGATTCCACTTTCTGTTATGGCAACTACTAATCATGTGAAATTGGATAAGTCCTTGAACATTCTAAATAAAATTGTCTCATTTATTAAAAGATGAAAAAAATCCAAAAAAAGTAAATATGAGTTTTAGTTAGTGTAATAAAGCAAGAAAAAGAATTAAAGGGCATATAGATTTGAAAAATAAAACCTGTCCTTATTCACAGACAACAAAGATTGTTGTCATAGACAATTCACAGATTGTTTATGTAGAAAACCCTGCAAAATCTATAGAAAAAAACTCCCAGAACTAATCAGTAAGTTTAGTAAGGTCAGGGGATTTAAAGGAAACATTTAATGATCAATCATATTTCTAAGTGCTAGCAATCAATAATTGGAAACCAATATTAAAAAAGAAACATTTACAATAACTCTGAAAGCTAAAACACTTAGGTATAAATCTCACAAATCATGTAAAGTCTCTGGCAACAAAAACTACAAAATGCTGATGAAATAAATTAAAGATGACCTAAATAAATGGAGAGACATACTATGTTCATGGATAGAAGACTAAAGCTGCTTAGCACATCAGTTTTCCCCAAACTGTTCTAAAGACTTATCACACTTCCAATAAAACTACAATAGAATTTTTTGTAGATATTGACAAGTTGACTGTAAAATGTGTATGAAGGGACAAAGGAGCCAGAATAGCCAAGACAATTTTGAAAAAGAAATGAAATTAAAGGGCTCACATTGCCCAATTTTAAGACTTCACATAATCTACACTAATCAAAACTGTGATACTGGTGAAATCACAGATATATTTATCAAAGGAACTAAATAGAGAGTCCAGAAATAGGTCTACCAAAATACAAAAAATTGATTTTTTTGAGGACTTAATTTTTTCAGAAAGTTTTAGGTTTATAACAAAATTGAGAGGGAGGTACAGAGACTTCCTATATACCCCCAGCCCCCACACATGCATAGTCTTACCTATCATCAACATCACTTGCTAGAGTGGTCCAGTTTTTACCAAGGATGAACCTACACTGACATACTATAGTCACCCAGAATCCATAATTTACCTTAGGATTAATTTTTGATGTGGTACATTCTATGTTTTCGGACAAATATATGATGACATATATCCATAATTATAATATCATACAGAGGAATTTTCACTGCCCTAAGCATCCTCTGTGCTCTGCCTATTCATTCCTCCATACTTGCCCACCCCCAATGCCTGTTAACCACTGATATTTTTGCTGTCTCTGTAGTTGCACCTTTCCAGAATGTCATATAGTTGGAATCATATAGTAAATATCCTTTTTAGATTGACTTCTTTCACTTTCTAATATGCATTAAAGTTCCCTCCATGCTTTCCATGGCTTGGTAGATCATTTTTAGTGCTGAATAATATTCCATTGTTTGGATGTACCATGTTTATTTATCCATTCACCTACTAAAGGACATCTTGGTTGCTTCCAAGTTTTGACAATTATGAATGAAAAATCAATAAACATCAATGTACAGGTTTTGTGTGAACATGCTTTCAACTCCATTAGGTAAGTACCAAGGAGCATGAATACTAGATTATATGTAAGAGTATGTATAATTTTGTAGGAAACCATCACACTGTCTTCAAAGTTGCTGTACCATTTTGCATTCCCAAGACAAATGAATGAATGTTCCTCTTGTTCCACATTCTTACCAGTATTTGGAGCTGTCAGTGTTCTGGATTTGGGCCATTTTAGTAGGTGTGTAGTAATAACTTGTTGTTTAATTCACATTTCTCTGGTGACATATAATGTGGAGCATCTTTTCATATGATTATTATTCATCTGTACATCTTCTTTAGTGAGGTATCTGTTAAGGTTTTGGCTCCTTTAAAATTGGGTTGTTTTCTTACTGTTGAATTTTAAGAGTTCTTCATATATTTTGGATAACTTTTTATCATATATGTCATTGGCAAATATCTTCCCCCATCTGTGGCTTGTCTTTTCATCCTCTTGACATTGTCTTCTGCATAGTAGAAGTTTTTAATTTAATGAAGTCCAGCTTATCAGTTATTTCTTTCATGGATTGTGCCTTTGATATTGTATCTAAAATGTCATTGCCAAGCTAAAGCTCATCTAGGTTCTTCCTAGGTTTCTCTTCTAGGATATTCAGAGTTTAGCATTTTACTTCTAGGTCTGTGATCCATTTTGAGTTTATTTTTGTGAAGGATATAAAGTCTGTGACTATCTAGATTTGTTTTTTTGCATTGTGGATTATCCAGGTGTTCCAGTATCATCTACTGAAAAGGCCATCTTTTCTTCATTGTATTGCCTCTAGTCCTTTGTCAAAGATCAGTTGACTATGTTTGTGTGGGTCTATTTTAGGGCTCTCTGTTCTGTTCCACTGCTCTCTTTGTCTATTCTTTCAATATTATCACACTATATTGATCACTGTGGCTTTATAGTAAACCTTGAAGTTGAGTAGTACCAGTTCTCCAACTTTTTTCTCCCTCAATATTGTGTTGGCTGTCTGGGTCTTTGCTTCTCCATATAAACTTTAGAATCATTTTGTTGATATCCATAGAATAACTTCTGGTGATTTTGATTGGGATTGCATTGAATGTTTAGATCAAAAACTGACATATTGACAATATTGAGCCTTCCTATCCTTGATTATGGACTATATTTCCTCTGAAGTGTTTTTTTTTTATATCCTTCATCAGAGTTTTTTAGTTTAACTAAAATTGTTCTTATATATATTTTATTAAATATATACTTAAGTGTTTCAGTTTTGGGGGTGCCGATATATCACCCAAAGTGGTATTGTGTTTTGAATTTCAAATTCTGCTTGTACCTTGCTAGTATATAGGAAAGTAATCAGCTTTTTTATATTAATCTTGTATCCTGTAACTTTACTATAATGCTTATTAGTTCTAGGAGGGTTTTCAAAAATTTTATTCTTTCAGCTTTTCCGCCTATATGATCAGGTCATATGTGAACAAAGACAATTCTATTTCTTCTTTTCCAATATGCAGATATTTTACTTCCTTTTCTTATCTTATTTCATTAACAAGTATATTCAGTCCAATGTCAAAAAGGAGTGGTGAGAGGGGACATCCTTGCCTGGTATCTGATCTTAGTGGGAAAGCTTCAGGTTTCTCATTATTAAGTATGATGTTAACTGTTGAGTTTCTGTTGATATTATTTATCAAGTTGAGAAATTTTCCCTCTATTCTTAGTTTACTGAGATTTTTTATCATGAATGAATGTTGGATTTTGTCAAATGATTTTTCTACATCTATTGACATGATCTTTTTTTTTAGTCTGTTGATATGTTGGATTACATTGATGTTGAAAGTTAATTAGCCCTGCATACCTGGCATAAATCCCACTTGGTTGTGGCATATAATTTTTTATATATTTTTTTATTCGATTTGCTAACATTTTGTTGAGGGCTTTTGCGTATATATTCATAGAGTATCAGTTTGTAGTTTTCTCTTCTTGTAATGTCTTTGTCTAGTTTTGGTATTAAGGTAATGCTGGCCTTATAAAATGAATTAGGAGGTATTCCTTCTTTGTCCATCTTATGGAATAGATTGTGGAGAATTGGTATAATATTTTCCTTAAATGTTCTATAGAATTCACCAGTCAACCCATCTGGGAAGTTAACTGGTTTTTGACCAAATTACAAAAGCAATTCCATGTAGAAAGGATAGTCTTTCAATAATTATACATTCACATGCAGAAAATATTAATTTCATCATATATCCCATACATTATACAAAAGATAACTCAAAATAGATCAAAGACATAAATATAAAGCCTAAAACTGTAAAGTTTTCAGGAGAGAACATTGAAAAAATATTTATGATTTTAAGTTAGGTGAAGAGTTTTCTGATATGATTTTAAAAAGAATTAAAAGACAAGCTACAGGCTAGGAGAAAACATAGGCAAAATAAATATGTGAGAAAGGAGTTGTATGAGAGTATATAAAAAACTCAAAATTCAATGATAAGGCAAAAAGCAACTCTATTTAAAAAAATGAGAAAATGCTTTGAAAAGACACTTCACCAAAGAAGAGGTACAAATGGCAAATAAGCCCATGAAAAGATGCTGAACATCTTTAGCCAGTAGAAAAATGCAAATCAAGCCTGCAAACTACACACCCGTTAAATGGAAAAAAAACAAAACAAAACAAAACAAAAAACCCACAGAGCACAAATAAACAAAAACACACAAACACTTTGACACTACCAAATACTGGTATGAGGTGAAACAACTCTCTCACATTGCTGGTATAAATGAAAAGTAGTGCAGCCCCTCTGAGAAATTTTGACAGCAACTTATAAAGTTAAACATGCAATTACCATTTGAAACAGAAATCCTACTCCTAGGTGTTTACTCAAGAGAAGAAAAACATACGTTCACACATAAAACTATATGTGAATGTTTATAGCAGCTTTATTCCTAATCACTGAAAACTGGAACTAACACAAAAATTCTTCAAAAGATGAATGGATGAGCAGATTGAGGGTCATATATACAATGGAATACCACTCAGCAATCAAAAGGAATAAGCTAATGATGCCTCCAACATGGGTGATTCTCAAAAGTATTTTTCTGGGTCAAAGAGGCACCTCTCCAAAGGTTATACACTGACTGATTCAATTTATATGCTGTGCTCACAAAAGCTGATCTACATAGACAGAGAACATATCAGTGGGTGTCTGAATGATTTGGCTACAAAGTGGCAGCCAAGGGAATCTTCTTGGCTGATGGAATTGCTGTGTACCCTGGTCACAGTGGTGGTTAAATCAATCTACATATAGATGTTTAAACACATGGAATCATACACTAAAAACACTCCAGACAGATTAAAGATGGCAGCGTGAGAGGTGAGACAGAGGTTTCCTCCTAAAACCTCATATAATATGAAAATATAATTAATACAACTAATCCTGAAAGAGCAACAGGAAAGGGGACTGTGCCAGACTGCATACACCTGGAGGAAAGAGCAGACCTCACAGAACAGGGTAATGTACCAAAGCTGTGGCCTGGCGGGACCCAAGCCCTTCCCCCACACCCAGCACACTGGCAGGAGGAAGAGAAGCTGAGCAGGGAGAGAGTGTAGGCCTGGGACTGCTGAATACCTAACTCCGGAGATCTGCTCTGGGAGCACAAACCTACAATTCATGGTGCTTGCATAATACTCTTGTGATTATGGGGTTGGAAAGCTAAGACAGGCAGAATTCCTGGAGAGACTGAGATTCCAGCTACTTGTGGAAAGCAGGGATTCATATCTGGCTGCTCTGGGACAAAAGAAAGGTGGGCAGTCTGAGAGACTTCCTAACAAGGAAGCCCTTAGCAAGAGGGATGCTAAAGGGGCAAGGATTGCACAGAGCTTACTGCTCAGGAGAGAGGACAGGTAGACAAAATTGTCCAGGTACACTCTGCCCAGCAGGTAGGGGGCTTTGCCATATAGACTCTCATATTTAAGGAGGAAAAAGAAATCGTTCTCCTTAGATGATCTTTAGGTGCCCCAGCTCACTGGCTGGCTACACAGCTCCAAGGACCCCTCTGTGATACGCAGCCTACTGCACCTTTCTCCTGGCCAGCCCCACCTGGCTCATAAACTGGCAAACCCTACCCTGGCGTTAGGCCAGCGAGAGGGAAGATCTGTCTACAGCAATTACATACGCAAAGCATAGAGGCTTATACCTGTGTGCTCAGCCCACTGGTTCAGGCAGTTGAGACAGGCATAGCAGCTGGGTAGCAGGAAACAGCTCTTTCCTCCTCCCAGGCACCAATACCACTCCCCTGTGACCCCCAACATTGCTTCAGGGGCTGAGCAGCTCCAGGGAGTAGAGCTTCTGGGCACTAGAGGACACCATATACGAATATGAAAGGCCAAAGAATCTGGTTCAGAGTAAAATTATTAAAACCACTCCTGAGAAAGATTCAAATGACATGAACCTCATGACTCTTCCTGAAAGGGAGTTCAAAATAAAAATCATTAACATGCGCATGGAGGTATGGAAAGATATTCAAAAACTCAGGAATGAATTCCGGTCAGAGATCCAATCATTGAAGAGCACAATGGATGGTATTAAAAGCAGATTGGATATGGTGGAGGAAACGATAAATGAAATAGAAACTAGAGAAGAGGAATACAAAGAAGCTGAGGCGCAGAGAGAAAAAAGAATCTCTAAAAATGAAAGAATATTGAGAGAACAGTGTGACCAATCCAAACAGAACAATATTTGCATTATAGGGGTACCAGAAGAAGAAGAAGAGAGAAAAAGGGACAGAAAGTGTCTTTGAGGAGGTAATTGCTGAAAACTTCACCAATCTGGGGAAGGAGATAGTCTCTCAGGCCATGGAGATGCACAGATCTCCCAACACAAGGGACCCAAGGAAGACAACACCAAAACATATAGTAATTAAAGTGGAAAAGATCAAGGATAAGGACAGACTATTAAAATAAGCCAGAGAGAGAAATAAGGTCAAATACAAAGGAAAGTCCATAAGGCTATCATCAGACTTCTCAACAGAAACCTTACAGGCCAGAAGGTAGTGGCATGATGTATTTAATGCAGTGAAGCAGAAGGGCCTTGAACCAAGAATACTTTATCCAGCAAGATTATCATTTAAATGTGAAGGAGGGATTAAACAATTTCCAGATAAGCAGAAGCTGAGAGAATTTACCTCCCACAAACCATCTCTACAGTGTATTTTGGAGGGAGTTCTCTAGATGGAAGTGTTCCTAAGGTTTAATAGCTGTCACCAGAGGTAACAAAACCACAATAAAGAAAGTAGAACAACTATTACTAAGCAAATGCAAAAGCTAAAATAACTATCTCCAAAGTCAGTCAAGGGATAGACAAAGAGTACAGAATATAATACCTAATATATAAAGAATGGAGGAGGAAGAAAAAGGAGGAAGGAAAGAAAAAAAAGAACCTTTAGACTGTGTTTGTAATAGCATATTAAGAGAATTAACTTAGACTCTTAGATAGTAAGGAAGCTAACCTTGAACCTTTGGTAACCACGATTCTAAAGTCTGCAATGCCAATAAGTACATACCTATCAATAATCACCCTAAATATAAATGGACTGAATGTACCAATCAAAAGACATAGAGTCACTGAATAGATAAAAAAAAAACAAGACCCATTTATATGCTGCCTACAAGAGACTCACTTTAAACCCAAAGACATACACAGACTAAAAGTGAAGGGATGGAAAAAGATATTTCATGCAACTAATAGGGAGAAAAAAGCAGGAGTTGCAGTACTTGTATCAGACAAAATAGACGTCAAACCAAAGAAAGTCACAAGAGAAAAGAAGGACATTACACAATGATAAAAGGGTCACTCCAACAAGCAGGTATAACCATTGTAAATATCTATACGCCCAACAGAGAGGCACCTACATATGTGAAACAAATACTAACAGAATTAAAAGGAGAAATAGAATGCAATGCATTCATTCTAGGAGACTTCAACACTCCACTCACTCTGAAGGACAGATCAACCAGACAGAAAATAAGTAAGGAGACAGAGGCACTGAACAACACATTTGAACAGATGGACCTAACAGGCATCTACAGAACTCTACACCCAAAAGCAGCAGAATACACATTCTTCTCAAGTGCACATGGAACATTTTCAAGAATAGATCATATACTAAGCCACAAAAAGAGCCTCGGTAAATTAAAAAAGATTGAAATTGTACCAACCAGTTTCTCAGACCACAAAGGTACAAAACGAGAAATAAATTATGCAAAGAAAATGAAAAATCCCACAAGCACATTGAGGCTTCACAACATACTCCTAAATAACCAATGGATCAATGACCAAATAAAAACAGAGATCAAGCAATATATGGAGACAAATGACAACAATAATTCAACACCGCAAAATCTGTGGGATGCAGCGAAGGCCGTGTTAAGAGGAAAGTATATTGCAATACAGGCCTACCTCAGGAAAGAAGAAAAATCCCATATGAACAGTCTAAACTCACAATCAATGAAACTAGAAAAAGAAGAACAAATGAGGCCCAAAGTCAGTACAAGGAGGGACATAATAAATATTAGAGCAGAAATAAAAAAATTGAGAAGAATAAAACAATAGAAAGAATCAATGAAAGCAGGAGCTGGTTCTTTGAGAAAATAAACAAAATAGATAAACCCCTAGCCAGACTTATCAAGAACAAAAGAGAGTCTACTCACATAAACAGAATCAGAAATGAGAAAGGAAAAATCACAACGGACACCACAGAAATACAAAAAATTATTAGAGAATACCATGAAAAATTATATGCTAATAAACTGGATAACCTAGAAGAATTGGACAACTTTCTAGAAAAATACAACTTCCAAGGCAGATCCAGAAACAGAAAATCTGAACAGAACAATTACCAGCAATGAAATTGAACTGGTAATCTAAAACCTACCTAAGAATAAAATGTCTGGAACAGATGGCTTTACTGCTGAATTTTATCAAACATTTAGTGAAGACCTAATACCCATCCTCCTTAAAGTTTTCCAAAGGGTAGAAGAGGAAGGAAATACTTCCAAACTCATTCTATGAGGCCAGCATCACTCTAATACCAAAACCAGGCAAAGACACCTCAAAAAAAAAGAAAATTACAGACCAATATCCCTGATGAACATAGATGCAAAAATACTTAACAAAATATTAGCAAACTGAATTCAAAAATACATCAAAAAGATCATCCATCATGATCAAGTAGGATTCATTCCAGGGATGCAACGATGGTACAAAATATGAAAATCCATCAACATTATCCACCATATCAACAAAAAAAAGGACAAAAACCACATGATCATCTCCACAGATGCTGAAAAAGCATTTGACAAAATTCAACATCCATTCATGATAAAAACTCTCAACAAAATGGGTATACAGGGCAAGTATCTCAACATAATAAAGGCCATATATGACAAACCCACGTCCAACATTATACATAACAGTGAAAAGCTGAAAGCTTTTCCTCTAAGATCGGGAACAAGACAAGGATGCCCACTCTCCCCACTCTCCCCACTTCTATTCAACATAGTACTGGAGGTCCTAGCCATGGCAATCAGACAACACAAAGAAGTAAAAGACATCCAGACTGGTAAGGAAGAAGTTAAACTGTCCCTGTTTGCAGATGACATGTTAGGTACATAAAAAACCCTAAAGAATCCACTCCAAAACTACTACATCTAATATCTGAATTCAGCAAAGTTGCAGGATACGAAATTAATACACAGAAATCTGTGGCATTTCTATACACTAAGAATGAACTAGCAGAGAGAGAAATCAGGAAAACAATTCCATTCACAGTTGCATCAAAAAGATAAAATACCTAGGAATAAACCTAATGAAGGAAGTGAAAGACCTATACTCTGAAAACCTATACAAGACACTCATGAGAGAAATTAAAGAAGATACCAATAAATGGAAACACATCCCATGCTCATGGACAGGAAGAATTAATATTGTCAAAATGGCCATCCTGCTTAAAGCAATCTACAGATTCAATGCAATACGAGCAGCATTCCTCAGTGAAGTAGAGAAAATCATTCTAAAATTCATTTGGAACCACAAAAGACCCCAAATAGCCAAAGCAATCCTGAGAAGGAAGAATAAAGCTGGGGGGATTATGCTCCCCAACTTCAAGCTCTACTACAAAGCCACAGTACTCAAGACAATTTGGTACTGGCACAAGAACAGACCCATAGACCAATGGAACAGAGTAGAGAGCCCTGATATAAACCCAACCATATATGGTCAAATAAAGGAGCCATGGACATATAATGGGGAAATGACAGTCTCTTCAACAGCTGGTGTTGGCAAAACTGGACAGCTACATGCAAGAGAATGAAACTGGATTATTGTTTAACCCCATGCACAAAAGTAAACTTGAAATGGATCAAGGACCTGAATGTAAGTCATGAAACCATAAAACTCTTAGAAGACAACATAGGCAAAATCTCCTGAATATAAGCATGAGCAACTTCTTCCTGAACACATCCCCTGGAGCAAGGGAAACAAAAGTAAAAATGAACTCATGGGACTACATCAAACTAAAAAGTTTCTGTACAGCAAAGGACACCATCAACAGAACAAAAAGGCATCTTACAGTGTAGGAGAATATATTTGAAAATGACATATCTGACAAGGCATTAACATCCAAAATATATAAAGAACTTACACACCTCAACACCCAAAAAGCAATTAACCCATTTAAAAAATGGGCAGAGGATATGAAGAGACAGTTCTCCAAAGAAGAAATTCAGATGGCCAACAGACACGTGAAAAGGTGCTCCACATCACTAATCATCAGGGAAATGCAAATTAAAACCATAATGAGATATCACCTCACACCATTAAGGATGGCCACCATCCAAAAGACTAAGAACAACAAATGCTGGCGAGGATGCAGAGAAAGGGGGACAGTCCTACACTGCTGGTGGGAATGTAAGCTAGTTCAACCATTGTGGAAAACAATATGGAGGTTCCTCAAAAAACTAAAAATAGAAATACCATTTGACCTGGGAATCCCACTCCTGGGAATTTACCCAAAGAATACCACTTCTCAGATTCCAAAAGACATATGCACCCCTGTGTTTATTGCAGCACTTTTTACAATAGCCAAGATAGGGAAGCACCCTAAGTGTCCATCAGTAGATGAATGGATAAAGAAGAGGTGGTACATATACACAACTGAATACTATTCAGGCATAAGAAGGAAACAAATCCTGCCATTTGCAACAACATGGATGGAGCTGGAGGATATTATACTCAGTGAAATAAGCCCGGCGGAGAAAGACAAGTGCCAAATGATTTCCCTCATTTTTGGAGTATAATAACAAAGCAAAACTGAAGGAACAAGATAGCAGGAGACTCAGAGACTCCAAGAAGGAACTAGTGGTTACCAAAGGGGAGGGCAGGTGGGCAGGGTGGGAGAAGGGGATTGAGGGGTATTTTGTTTAGTGTACATGGTGTGGGGTGGGATCTTGGGGAAGACAGTGTAGCACAGAGAAGACAAGTAGTGAATCTGTGGCATCTTACTACACTGATGGACAGTGACTGCATTGGGGTATGGGTGGGGACTTGATAATATGGGTAAATGTACATTGGTTTTTCATGTGAAACCTTCATAAGAGTGTATATCAATAATACGTTAATAAAAATAAAAATAAAAATAAAGTAATAAATACATTCCAAGAATTAACTAGTTGTATATTAATTTAAATATTTAAATATTTAAATAATCATCATCATAATAATATGCTTTCCCTGTCATTCTCATGGATTTACCAATATTTTAAGCACAAGTAAGTGGAAAAATGTTGGCATAAAATTTTTAATTTAGCATCTTTTACAACCCAATATTTAAGGCATCTGAGGAATTGTTCAGAATCTAAGCCCTCTTCTTCAGCATCCTTAAGAACACAATTTCTCCACGATGGTTATCTTGTGAATCTGGATCTACTGGAAACAGAAATCCACAGACAACTAGGCCTTCCTGTTTGGACACTGGCTCACGTAGGGGGCAGGGAGACATTGTCACGAGCTGAATTGTGTCTCCCAGAATTCATATGTTGAATTTCCAACCCCAGTAGCTCAGAATGCTTGGAGATAAAAGTCTTAAAGATGGTAATTAATGATTACCATAAAATGAGGTCATTCAGGTGGTCCCTGATCCAAATGGACTTATGTCCTTATAAGAGGAGGAAATCTGGACACAGAGATACATCTGGGGAAGGCCATATGAAGACGGCCATCTAAAGGCCAAAGAGAGTGGTCTCAGAAAACACTTCCCTGCTGACACCTTTATCACAGGCTTAGAGGCTCCAAAACTGTTAGAAAGTGTATGTCTGTCATTATGTCACCCAGTCTGTGGTATTTTGCTACAGTGGTCTGAGTGGACTCCGCTCACGGCCATCTTCCAGGTGACCTGCCCAGGGAACTCTCAGGGCCCCCACACAGCCCACCCCTCACTTAGCCACACAAGGGTTAAATAGAACATTGATGTAAAATCAAATCAGGTCTCCGCTGTCTGCTTAAAAGTTGCAACTCTAGATTTTGCATGAATTTTTAATTTTAGATGACACTTTTGACTAGTAGTGACACTGGAGCAGATCATTTGTGTAATTACAGCAACAGTCATGGAGGAAAGAGAGCGCCTCTCAAAAGGGCAGAAAACATGAACTTGACTCGGTGGTGAGCGAGGCCGGCAGCCAGGTTGCAGGAGCTCCAGGGACATCAGAGGCTCTCAGCCTGGCAGAGCAAGAGGGCAGTTACTTTACCCTGTTTTTAGAAAAAGTGTGCTATTCATTCTCAGGGAAAAGCAGCATTTGCTTCAGAATCATGTTTTACTAGGATTAGAAAAAGAAAAGGAAAGCTCTACCATGCAGATATCAGATAACAAGAACTTAGACAACTCATGAAACCCAGTCGCAGCTATTGTTCAGGAGCTGCAGCTTCCTGTTGAAAGCGATCCTGTTCTCTGCAGTCCGAGCCGCTAGATGTGGCGTTTTCCCCACAGGTATGAGATCCAAGGTACGTTAGTGGCCAAAGGCAGAGGACTTAAGCTGGCAATCTGTCCGTGCAGTAGAGACAGGATAGGAAGCTTCACAGGGACTTGGTTTAGAAAATGCAGGACTGGCAGTTTGTCCTCTTCCAAAGCTGGAAGTTACCTGGTGAAGGCGCAGCGAAGAAGCTGGAGAGGGCAAAGCGGGCTGACAAACCTGAGGAATACGGCCTGCAAGCAAGATTTTCTTTACTTGCACAGACTCAGTGTGTAAAACCGCCTCCCACTTAAGCCCCTTGGGGAGCAGGAAGAGGTATCTGCCGGGATTTTTAAGATAATATCCCTGAAAGATACGGATTCCTGTAGAATGGGTAAAGTTTAAGAGCAAATGTAATGTTTTATTGCTTATGGGAGCATCACAGCTAATGAGCCTTGCTTAAATAAAGCAGAGCCCTTGAAAAATTAGAGACAGTTTCCTTTGCCCTCTGAAGAATAGCCTATTATCTACACTGCTCGTATTAACCTCCTACAGCCTCCTGACCATGCTCCCATGCTGTTGCCAGACAGAACCCCAGATCAGGCAGCCCCATCTTTAGTTAAAACAAACGGATTTGGAGGGAAAAATAATTCAACAGGTGGAAATCACTAGTGGTCTCCATTGCCAGGTTTTGATGGCCGTAACCTAAGTTCAGTTGCAGACGGGAAGCCTTGGGAATTGAAATTCAGATCCTTGCTTTCACGTTCTGAATGCTGTTACCAGGAGCAACACTGCCATTTTCAAGGTCCAGGATGATTGATTTGGGAACGTGGCCAGGGTATCAAATTTGTTATGGAGATGAGCTCTTGTTCCAGGCCCTGCAGGCACAGAGGATTACCCCAGCTTCTGGATCGTCCATTTATGAAGGGTCATCCTGGGAACTAAGGGAAGTTTCCCTTCATGCCAAATGCCTGGAGATTGTTTTCCTTGCAATCATATTTAATTCAACTCTTCTTCTGCAACTTCCTTGATTTACCACATTTCAATGAACAGAAACACCTTTTTGGCCTCTAGGCATGGATGCTTTGCTCCCGAGGTCAAGGAGACCATGGCAACAATCTGTGGCATGCAGAATAATGTCCTGAGTGTTGGCTTATTCAAATCCTACTTCCTGTTTGCCAAGAGGTCCTCAGGGCACTTTTGGTCCAGGAGAAGCCTGGTTGCTGAGTTCCAGGGTTGCATGTTACTGTCAGGTGGGGAGACCGAGGCAAAACATTGTCCAGGCGGCATCTCCACATGGCTACCCTGCAGACAGCCATTTCCAGGCAGAACAGCTTAGACTCTGGTAGATGAAACACAGTCATGTCAAAAGAGGAAAAATGCTCCAGATTGCAATTCCAGCCACATCGGTGGCCCAAATGCAAGTTCGATTGTGTGCAAGGGCACTTTGTTTTCTTTGCTTTTCTGCCAGGAGTTCAACAGGCCACAAGAGGAAAGCAGCCACGTGGGACTAGACGTAGTTCAAAGTGTGTCCTGCGCCGAGCGCTGATTCATCTGGAGCTTCAGCCGCCAGATGCTGAACAGTTAGACTGAGAACTTTTCTTAGTACGGGAGCAGAAAGCCTTTCAGAGTAAACACAAGGCAGGATTCAGTGCCGTCAAACAGCGGGAGCAAGATCAGGTGTCACCTCTTACAGGAGAATATCAACTGCTGTAAGACCAATGGTCAAAGTTAAAATACTAGAAAGGAACATGGGACCCTCAGTTAATTATGCTCTGACCATCGTCACCCATAAGCTGAGGGAAGCGACTATCTTCCAAGAATAGATTTTGTAAAGGTTCTTTGGGAATAGTGATGCTGACAGACTAAACGAGGGCAAGCACCAGTCTCTAAGAAAGAGACTCGGAGAATAACCAGCAGGGAGACAGCAGGTCTGACCCTGAGGGTAGGCAAAACCCTAGAGACATGACCAGGAGGTGAGATCACAGAACATCCGGAGAAATACACCAGTCAGGATGGCTTTTAAAGGCAAGGGCCTTCTGAGAAATTGGCTGGAATTTGGGCCAGGAGATGACGCAGAAGGCAGACTCCCCCCGCCCCCAACCCCAAGGACCTGGCCTTGATCTAAACAGTGTGAGTCGCCTCTCCCAAGGGGATTTAGGACAGGCCAGATGAGTAAAATGACCTCATGGTAGTCAAGGGTTGTGTTTGAAGGCAGTTTGCTAGTGATTGGAAGATGTGGAGTGCTGGATTTCCCTTTCCTGGAAGGGCTGAGGGGGACAGATGGGGCTCAGCCGACACGCAGGACCTTGGAAGCACAGAGTGGTCTCAACTGTAATAAATATATGTAACAGTCTCTGTTAGTCGGGTTCTTCTCATTTCCAGCGACAGACACCCATATCAGGTAACTTGCATGGCATGAATGTATTAGTTCATGTGGCAGGGAAGGCAGCAGGGACTAGTTCAGAGACTGAGAAAACTAACCAGCTTCAACCACGGTGGAAAGCAGTATGGAGGTTCCTCAAAAAACTAAAAATAAGAATACCATTTGACCCAGGAATTCCACTCCTAGGAATTTACCCTAAGAATGCAGCAGCCCAGTTTGAAAAAGACAGATGCACCCCTATGTTTATCACAGCACTATTTACAAAAGCAACCTAAGTGTCCATCAGTAGATGAATGGATAAAGAAGAGGCGGTACATATACACAATGGAATATTATTCAGCCATAAGAAGAAAACAAATCCTACCATTTGCAACAACATGGATGGAGCTAGAGGGTATTGTGCTCCATGAAATAAGCCAGGCAGAGAAAGACGAGTACCAAATGATTTCACTCATCTGTGGAGTTTAAGAACGAAGCAAAAACTGAAGGAACAAAACAGCAGCAGACTCACAGAACCGGAGAATGGACTAACAGTTAGTAAAGGGAAAGGGACTGGGGAGGATGGGTGGGAAGGGAGAGATAAGGGGGAATAAGGGGCGTCACGATTAGCATAACGTCGGGGCGGGGCACAGGGAAGGCAGTATAACACAGAGAAGACAAGTAGGGACTCTATAGCATCTTACTACACTGATGGACAGTGACTGTAATGGGGTATGTGGTGGGGACTTGATAATGGGGCGAATCTAGTAACCACAATGTTGCTCATGTGATTGTATATCAATGATACCAAAATAAATTTAAGAAATTTTTTTAATAGAAAAAAAAATAAACAAGAGAAAACCAAAAAAAGGAAACTAACCAGCCACCCACAACTGGGATGGGGACACAGGGAGACCAGAGCCTCTCTCTTTCTCTCTCTCACATCTGTTTTCCATCCGTTTTGGTTTCCATTTGGCTTCATTTTACAGACAAGACAGACTGACAGGCTCTGCACAACAGGAAAGGTAGCCAAGAGCCAGCAGAGATCTCCTCTCCTAGAACGTACACATCTCAACTGTGGACTGCACATGGTCTTGTTTGCATCACATATCAGCTGTGACCAACTGCTTTACTCAGAGGGTGAGTCCTGTGATTGGTGGTCCCAGGAGAGACACACAACTGAAATGTGAACAGCCCCCAGCAAACAACTGGTCTGCATGTTGGACAGCATGAAGCAGTGCACATTCACCCTCGGCCACCTGCATCCCTTTCTACAGATTCTGAAGGGGTATCAAAAATCTTCAAGTGCTTTAGGGTCATGGATGCTCCAGTTTTCACTGCATATAACTCTCAGTGTAAAACAAATCCCTGTTTGTTGAACTTAGAGTTGGCATGGATGCTGGCTGAAGGAAAGGTCAGTGCAGTATTTTTGTTACTATTTTGAATTTCTGTGGCACAGTGAGGGTGGAGCCCTTCACTGATGGCAACTTTCTTAGCACTAAGTGTGGACCCATGTGGGCTTCACCCTGGTTTACTGTTGAGAAAACATGGCTTACACTGCATGGAAATCAAGCTTGGCTTCACAGTCTCCAGGGGACCAGGGCTTTGGCAGCCTGAGCTCAGCACTGCTGACTGACTGACAGCGCCTCCAGCTTTCACGTTGGCCATCGTCCTACATTCTGAGCTGAAGGTCAATGCGGACATTCCGAAAGCAGAGGACATCATGAACTAGAATGGAATTAAGGTCGGTAGGAAACATAAGGCAGAAGCAGAGCTGACTCTTCCTGAGAGGCTCTGGCTTCCATTCCTGCCCTGCACCCCATATCCATTCTCCACCTGCAATGGAAGGTCCTCCTCAGTGTGGTGGGGACGTCCAGGACTGGGCAGGCCTCGGAGCTCACAGGGCACCCAGGGTGTGTTGCTACTCAAGACCTGAGACTCATGGTTTGTGCATTCATAGTTTTGACTACTAGCAAGTCAAAAGATGCTCAAAAAACATCTGTCATTTTGGGAGGCAAAAACCGGCATCCTCCCCACTCCAAGGCTGGTGAATGAGTGTCACCTGGAGAACGTGCTGCACTGGCTGCTCCGATGAACACTGTTGCTTTCGTTTTTGTCACCCCCAGGGCAGTGATGCTCCTCAGGGACTGGGAAGGACACACCTCATTTTCTCTTAAGGGATTCATGAAGTCCTCTAGGCAGAGCCCTTACAACTAGTTGTTGAATGAACGAGTGAATAAGTAAGCATTAAGGGTTATCGTTCAGAGCAGAAGCTCAATGAATTATTTTAACTGAATAAATGGTTAACTGAGAGTATGAATAGATCACCTTCGATTAACAGTGAATGCAGTAATCTGACACATGCAGGAACACACGGCAAGATCTCACACACCTGGTCCCTTTTTCACCCACACAACTAAACTGATTCCATTAAGAACCATCCCCCCAGATTGCCGTGAGGCTGCAGAAGACAAGTGAGGGTGAGAGCTCGTGTGGCCAAGGTGCCCTCATCACCACCGACACCAACGAGCAGGCTGGAGTCACCATTACCAATCGTTTCACAAATCAACCAATTAGACCAAATGTCATTGCTACATAAATTAAATTCAAGCCTTTCGAAGGCAGTCATCAGTTCAAGAGACTTTATTTCCCTTACTGTTTATTTAGAAGTTTTGTAGACACAGACTCGGATATAGGCAGAATCTTGTTCTTCATTGAGCGTGCTCGATAGGCTGGGGACAATGGCATGATCGGCTACATGGCTGCTTGCAAAGATCAGGGTGGTTCTCAATGGGAAGTGCCCAGCACCCAGGCGTACACGTCCACATGGGCATGCACACAAGATCAGCGGTGCTTGCAGCAAACAGCCAGTGCTTGAGACAGCGCCGAAGCCTTAGGGGAATGCGCTGCTGAGGATTGGCACGCAGGCTGCAATTAGAGCGGCGTGGAACTATTAATCACACCACACACCATGAGAAGGCTGGCTGGCTGAGGTCAGGGTCCCATAAGTGAGGGTATTAGCCATGGATGTGACACGGTGTGGCTTTCTAACCTGCTCATTAAAGAAGTAATTGGTAGGTCAGGAAATTGCACACGCTCATCTGAATGAGCTGGGAAAGGAGCATGAGAAAAGGGCAAAGTTTTGTCATGAATATAGGAATTCTCTTGCTTTAAATGCCATATTCTTTGTTGTTTGACATATTCACATTATCCCAGAGGCCATTTTAGCTGGTCTCCAGCTGTGAAAAAGACAACATCACATCTGTGGTGTCAGGTGGAGGCAAACACAACAGGAAAAAATTAATTGAAAAATCTTGTTCAGATATTTTGTGAAGAAATTAATAATGCACTTGGCTTTGTGTAGAGATGGTCCATACAATGTGAAGATCTTTAATATATATCTGAATAGCTTTTAGTTTGAATGTTCTGCTATTGCCAAGGCAATTCATAAAGATGTAAAAAAAAACTGAAATAATTCATTTGCTTTACTAAAAGGTAAATGCACTAGATTTACCAAGGTCTCTGTACAAACATATCTGTAATGATCATGCAATGGATTTCTGTTGCTGCATTTTAAACTAATTTAAGTTAAATATCTTCTGGCCAACAGATGCGTTTGTACATGAATCAGGCAAAGAAGGGTGAGTTGGATCCCAGAATCTCATCCCAGTGGCTGTGCACATCCAATCATTCCATTCCTACTGAACTCCAGGCGCAGATATGTAGGTACCAAAGCCTAACACTTGGCTGACGTGGTGGAACCAGAGGAAGCAGGCAGAGGATTCACCTTGATACAGGTAAATAATCGATTTTACTGCCAGATCATTTGAGCATCACATGGATTACTATCACATTTTTGTTAAGGTGACTTCAAGCCACTTGTAAGATGTTAGTTGCCTGTCTTTTAATTCTATCAGTAAAAATTACTTTCTACCTGATATGGTAATTGAACTAATCTGTGATAATGCATTTGATTAGGGACAGGAAACGTAAGAGAATATGAAGGGTCATCAGTGAGTGCCTTCCCACGTGGTCCCCTTCTCCAAGGTTCCTGTTATCTCGCTTTGCAATCTGAGTTTCTAACACCACTGGGCCCAGAAACTCAGCTGGCAAAATGGTTCACAGGGCCTGTGTTTACTCCCCAGGACACAATTCCCATGATGACCAGGGAGACATGCTGAAAGAAACCCACCTTTTGACCTGCCCTGGGATGACTATGGCAGCTTTTGGGCACCCTGCTTTTCCATGCCCCCACCTTCTGCTTTCAAGAATTTCCTCTTCCTCTCTGCCCTAGGGCAGCTGCTGTAATAGCACTCCCCAGGCCCCGGAAGGCCAGTCGGTCATGAAGTGTTTGCATTTCTCCCCATTGAACAAAGGGTTCTTCTTGTCCCAGGGGGCAGATGAAGCAGACCCAGGGGGTGACCTGAGTCAGGTGATAACCATACGTGCCGGTCCAGCCACGCTCTGGACAAGGTGCTCAGCTCTCCTGAGCCTCACCACCACCGCCCATGATACGGAGAAAAGAACCCCCATTCCTCAGGGGTTCTGAGCACATGAAACACAGTGAGGGTGGAAAAGCCCACTGTAAAGCCACACACAGGGAAGGGCAAGGCGATGACATTGCTCATCTCACGGTGATAAATACTCTGGCCTTGTTCCATTTCACATTTCTCGGATCAAGTGGTCACTGATCATATTCATCATAAAGCTAATAAGGATTCATCTCTGTGTTGTGTTGACATGAATTGGGGATTAGACTCCTGAATAGCAGATTCTTCTCGAAGACAGGCTCCTGAAGCCAAAGCAAAGCAAGCAAACAGGGACTCAATTTGGTTTCCTTGTTCTGAGGGTGAGATGGCTTCAGCATGCTCAGTTCGGGGGATCCTCGGTCTCTATTCAAATGTGCAAGAATTCAGTCAGTATTTAGGGAGTGCTTGGTATGCAAGCAGCCAAACTGGGTGCGCTGGGGAATGAGACCAGAGGGATCATGAGCTTCAGAGGGTTTTACATGACCGGGGGTAGGCCTCAATCTGTAGGAGGTAAGGTGGCAATTGTACTGGAATATCTCCTGAAGCACCTTAGCTAGACTTGAGACAAAGCCCCAGCTACATGGAGGAAATCACCTCCTTGAGGCTGCAAAATCAGATCAGATGAAATAGTTGGCATCATAAAAAGGCATCTAGCCAGAAGAAGGCTGCATTACAATAGTATATGTATGAAAGTGCATGTGACAACCACATGAATATCGAATGAATTCATTATGATCACTGCTATTTCCATGAATACCAAATGAATGTATAATGACTGGGTTCTTAAAGTGTTACCAATTTTTTAAAAAATGCTAGAAATACGGGGAAATTAATCTCATTACATTGCTGAAGAGGTTGTGGATTTTAAAAAGTATTTGGAAATACTTAGATGGTTGGCACTGAATGGTTTTCAGATTTGGCCATGGCTTCTTTATTCCTCTGGCTTCGTCCAGATCTACTTCAATTGCAAAGCAGGTTCAGCGGTGCCCAGCACAAGGGGTGCCCAAGTATGCGGTCTGGATGAGCTCACCTTCCCGTTACTTCGGGAGTCGTTCCCTGCTCCCAGAATGCTTGACCTTAGACAGTTGTTCAACCCTGAATGTTGAGCCCTGTTTTAAGGCAGGGAAACCACTGCTGCCAAGGCCACCTTCCAAACACACAGAATTGGAGATGCTTGCCTGATCGTCCAGGAGATGTGGGGTGGCTGCAGAGGTGCCCAGCCTCCGTTTAGTACACAGTTGTGCCCTGGAACATGGCTTTTCTTCCATGAGCCATGTTACCAGCAGGGTTTAGGTGAAGTTGGCCTGTACAGAACTAGGGGAGGAGGCTGAGTGGCCCAGGGAGGGAGTTCGGAGAAAGGGCTTCCCCATTTTTTGTGGGCCCTGGACACATCGCTTCTCTGGACCCTGGGGATGACAGGACTGGCTGGTCACCTCCTTGGCCCCATCAGATGTTTCTGGACCTCAGGTCAGTAAGAAATGGTAACTGAAGCCTTGGGAGGGGCTCATTTGGTCTCTGGCCTTACCAGGACCCTTAACAGCAGCCACTCAGCCAGCCCAGGCTGATGTGCATGGCCCCAAATCTAATGGATTTCAAGGACCCTGAGTGAGGTAGGCCGCTCAGCCACCCACTGGGGCGGGAAGAGATGCCTCCATGCTGGGCAGGCTGCGCGGTCTGTCGGAGAGCCTGCTCTGCCTGAATCATCAGGCGCTCCGCCCAGGGCACTGGTGGGGTCGAGCCCTGGCGCCCCCAGCTCCCAGTTCCTCAATCTGAGCTGCAGGAAGAATCACCACCCGACTCCTTGGGGCCGTGAGGGTAAAGGACTGCCTGTCGTGCCCTCTGCTCCTGGACTGGCACGCAGGAATGGTCTCCATAACTTACCACCTGGTCCTGTCCTGGGAAAACAACCAAAGCAACTTGCCCTAAAATAGACTTTCAATGGAAGCAACAGGAAGGATTCCCTTACGCTCTCCCTTCATTCCTTCTCTAGGTGACCAAGTCTGAGTTCTTTCTAGGTCCACCCCAGGGAGAGGAGGTGCTGATGGGAGGGGCGAGTGACACTGCATCCTGGCCCCTTCCCAGTGTGGCAGCCTGAGAAGGGACTCAGGTCCAGAGTCCCAGAAGCTAATCAGGTGCTGAGCGATCTGAGCCTCTCCCTGGCCTCCGGGCAGTGGGTATCAACATGCCACTGACCGGAAGAAGCTGGAGCCTGTTCCTTTTCCACTGTACAGAGGGTAGAAAGTCGTGGTTAAGAGAAAGAGCTTAAGGATCAAACTGTTTGGGTTCAAGCAGGAGCAAACTGCTCCTGACTTCAATCCACCTGGGCCTCAGTTTCTTCAGATGTGCCATGAGGTGCAGCGTGGCCCCCACGGGACTGTTGGGATAAAGGCAGTATCTGGCATTAAGCAAGTAGTGCTCAGTGAGTGTGTATAATTGTGTCCAGCTCTGTGTATGTCTGTAAATTTATACATATAAATAAACATGTATAAATATACATATTTAAAAGTAAATATATACAGTCTATACACATATACAAATAAATATATATAAAATTCTTATATATATATATATATATACACACACACAAATTTAAAATGTTTATATATATATGTAATTCCAAATGCATGTATGCACATATACATACATTGTCAATTTTCATTAAGCTTTTGTCAGACAGCCCCGGCCCTAGGGTCTGCCTCAGCCTCCTCTTTCAGCCAGAAAAGCATGCTACGCAAGGACTAGGATATGCAATGGGAGTCCTTGCTCTGAACCAAAGAATCTGGGGCATTCTTGCATTGATGGTCCCACTTCCATTCTTGTTTCCTCTTCCCTCCCCTTCCTTTCCACTGATACCCAAAAGGTATAAAATTCAGACGTTCCCAAATGCTGGCCAGGGCCCAACAGGAATTACACAAGGGCCGTTTTCAACACAGGTCGCTAAACCTGCCCTTGGATGTCTGATTCTGGAGGTGCGAGCAGCCCCCCAGGAAACTGTGATGCATGCTCACGGGGGCCACTGGCTGCAATGCTTCCTCTCTGCCCACCTCACCAGGCGTATGTCACCTTACTGCCCTGCACTGGTCCGTCTCCAGCTGGTAATGTCGGGATAAGGTGAGGCAGTGGGGGAGAAGCTGGAAGGACAGGGTCCAGTTTTCCAGAGGAGAGAGCAGGTCAGCACTTCCTGACCTGGAGCATTCAAGAGGGAGAGTGAAATATAGGCCCGACCCTGGAAACAATCCAGGAAGAAGGGACCCAGGACAGAAGAGATGGCATTCTGAGTTCATATCCCATCACCTCATAACCCTGTCATCTTCAGAATGTAAAACCCCAAGGAATGGTTCTGTGTGGAGGGCTGGTGCCATTTGTCTGGCGCTCCCAGGCACTGGGGGCACCATGTTCTCCCTGGACTCCAGGCCAGCACACCCAGTTCCCAACGGCTGCTTCCACCCGCTCCATCTGGCCGACGCTCTGGGTTTAGACATCATCTCTTTCAAGAAGTCATTCCTGATCCCCATAAAACCAAATCTGAGCCCCATCATCTATGGGGCTTTATTCTAATAATCTCTACCCTCAGTCCTAACCTGCTGACTTACCGCTCACCCACTAGACCAATGGCCCATCATGCTCTGCTCTGAGTAGATGTTTGTTGAGTAAGTTCATGAATACTAATCATGTTTCTCCAGGTAGTGGACAGTAAAGTGCTAAAGAGAAATGGTGTTAAGTTCTGCACCTCCTCAAAGTCCCCTCCATGATGCTAGGCACCAGGTAGGTGACCAAAATATTAATTGCTTGATGGAAGAGAGGAAAAAGAACCCCAAGAAAAAAAGTGAATGTAGAAAACACAGCCAGGAGATGAGTAAGACAAAGATAAATCATTGTCTTCTCTCAGGGAGCAGGCTGTCCTCAGCAGTGAATTTGGCGCTGTCGCTTAGGCACTTACATCCCGAGGGGTGAGCAGAAGGATGCTGACACTTGGCTCTGCTCTCAGTGCCCGCTCAGGGCAGGCCAGTCCTTCCAGGCAGTCAGGGCAAAATTGCATATGCATCCCCCAAATTCACAATGAACACTTTCTACTCATACCACCTAACTGAGACACACGTACTTTCTCCCATCAAATAGATTCCTTTTGATTTCAATGATCCCCATCATCTACCAAGGGACAGGTGATACTGTAAGGCTCACAGTTGCTCCTATCTTCAGTGAGATCACAGTCTCTTTGAAGAAAACGGATTTATAATAAGGCATCCACAGTCAAGCCAGCCATAGGGAAGCCCATGGAGAGGCCTGTCAGGCAGCAGGGCTGAGCTCTTAGGAGAGGCCCTGCACTGGAAGTGACCCTTGGGCTTCTGGGAATGCGCTGGGTCTTGTGTTAATGACACACTACATCTTGCATTAAAAGTAAAACATCCAGTGGAAGGGTTTGTAGAGGTGCCAAAAGATTGGTGAAGGCCAGCCTTCAGTGACAACTGCAGGTCACAGAGCCACTCCATACTGCCCATCAGAAGGACCAGTTGAGTAATCTGCAGGGCCTGGTGCAAAATGAAATGTGGCACCATTTAAAAAAATTATTAGGAGTTTCAAGACAGTGACAACAGAGCAGTAGTTGTCCCTTCCTAGCATAGGGCCCAACCTTGCCCATGAAGCCAGCCCTGAATATCAGTTCTGAACCAGGGCCGATCCTCAGTCTCTGGGGTCTGACTGTGGAGCCACTCGGTCCACCAGCAGGAAGCTAAGGTGCAGAAGGCACTCGGTCTAAACGCCGCTCATCTTTGTGACTGAACCTTGTAGCCAAAATCTCTCCTCAAAGGATCACTGTAATTTAGGTGAACATATCCTAACCACAGTCCTTTGTAAGGGCAAACCATCAGGCCCCACCATCTTCACTGGCCGCAAAAGAGCTTCCCCTGCTTTTCAGATACTTAATTATGGGAGAAAATTAGCGAAGGAAAAAGGTTCAAGGTATATTCAGGAAAAAAATCTAAGTTAAAGAAAAATTAAGACCCAGAGCAATTTAAAAAGTACAAAATAATCCCTCAACGGCACTGTTTGGAGAAAAAAGCTTCAAAATAAATCCAAGAAGGCAGGAGCCTCTCACTTTTTTTTTAATAAGTTTATTTTGATATCATTAATCTACAATTAAATGAGTAATATTATGGTGATTACACCACCCCCTTCATCAGGTCCCCCCCCCCAACCCCATTACAGTCACTGTCCATCAGAGCCTCTCACTTTCAATGTCAGCTACAAGTGGGTTTAAATTAAGCCAAAAATATAAGGAGAACATTCTGGCAACAGCCATGATGAGACATAAAACAATTGACACAGAATCTGATGCGAAACACATTTACAAAAAGTACTCTAAGTGTACAATTTTGAAATGATTAAAGCAAATTATAATATTAAAATGATTATTTCATTGACAATGCTAGCAAAAATAAATAATTTATGCATAGCTGGAGATACTGGTAAATTGAGCTCAATGTCCAGCATTTGGCAACTTTTAATGTGAAATGAGAATAAGACAAATTTTTCCAGAATAACAGCCGATGCTATTTCAATTAAATCATGGAAAAGAACCAGGAGATGAATCCACATTATCCCCCCCTTATTTCATTTTTTGGGAGAGACACCTAATTAGATTTAACAGTCTCTGATCTAGAACACAAAGCATCTTGCCAGAACCCACAGCACGTCCGCCCCCACCTGAGGAAAGAGAAGCTGCTGTGCTGTCTGCTGATTCTCCGGAGCCCCTCTGAGCCCAGGTTTTTTCAGAAACACCCACACTTGGGACTCACTTTCCTGCTTCAAGGGCCAAGAGAGGAAGCACCCTGGAGTACTCTGAGGGTCTCTAAGAGTCTAGTCTTCCTCTGGGTGATTCTAGAACACATTGTAGGTAGTACCATTTTGTTGTGAGTATGTTTAACTTTGTTTTCAATTTCTAGAAAATGGTAGTACATGCAGCAGATGTAGGACACCTGGCAGATTTCCCCAAGCCGCGTGGGTCTCGAGTATTATCCCTGTGGCCTTCTAAGTCCCTGCACATTTATGGGCTACAAACCTTTATTTTACTATTATAGCTATTATTAAGACTATTATTATTATTCAGTGTGGTCTCATGGGGTAGGATTCTAATTGGATCAAAAGCTTCTGTTAACCAGGAGGAGGACCCCATCCCCACCCCTTAAAAGTGTTATGATTGTTGGCTATGTGGTCCAGCCCAATACCTGAGGTTTATTCCCTCCACCTCGATTTTTTTGTAGTTTGACACTGTGCTTAACATGACGTAGCAGGGGCTGGGTGCATCCTGGCCGCCCAAGTCAGGCACCCCCACTCTTCTGCCGGCCCCACGGAGCCCCCTCCAGCGGGTTAACAAGGTCCTGCTTCTGTTCCCCATCATGGCAATAGCCCTGCGGGGCTGTTTCCAGCTTCCATCTCAAGTGACTTCTTATTCACATTATATTAAATTAATATGCACATTATACCAATGAACATTTTATATTTCTTCAATTAAAATTCCCTACCCAAATATACTGCTGTAATTGCTGGGAACCCCTGTATTAAGTCAACATCTCTCTCTAACTCCGGCTTAGACTCTTTTCCTCTCGTGTGGGTGACAGCCACACCTTTCCACGTGCCCGGCCAGTGAGACTGGACTCTGAAAGGACCCCAGACACAGAGCGTGTCATTCCCCAGAGGGTGCCAGGAAACCACCCCCTCAGGTGATACAGCCTTCAGGGACCCAGGGCACCTCTTGCCGGCTGCTGGCTGTCTGCAGAGAGGAAACGAAGACTCATGAAGTTCCCTGTACACACACATTCAGGACCTGGGAGAGGCCGACCTCGGCCTGTGTCGTGCAGGCAGCCGGCTGCCCAGTACCACAGTCAGCTGGCTTTCTGTCTTCCCTGCATCCCGCTCCTCCTCCGCCGTCAGTGGTCTTGGTGGTGCCACTTCCATTACCTGGGAAGCCTTTGGCCTCTTCTCCACCTGTGGTGCTCTTGTGAATTTTCAGAGACCAAGCCTGGCTAGCCACCCAGCTGTATTCCTCCAACAGTTGCTGTCGGCTCTGTTCCAGCTTTGCTCTGAATGGAAAGAGCTCAAAGTGACTCTGGGCTGCTGGAGAAGAGGCTTAATAAGGTGCAAGAGCCCATGTGGGTTCGACAAGCAAAGCTTTCCTCGACTGAATGCATGGAGGAAGGAACAAGAAAAAAAGTAAGAAACAACAAAAGAAACCAGCCCACCGGGCTGTTCCCAGGAGGACGTTTAAGACTCAGCTGGACTGATGGGTGCACATTTCGGCGCAGTGAGCCAGGGGGTCAGGGAACGCAAATGAATGGAGAGAAAAGTCCTTCTTCAACAGCAAAACCCATGCTGACACCACATGTTCACATCCCGCGTGCGTTCAGCTCCTTCCTGTACCTAATTTAAATGCTTCCTCGTGTCTCACCGCATTTTCCCACACAACGTTAGAAAGTTGATATATTGCAAAGTCCTGTTCTCCCACCACATATGCAAAGAAAATAAGCCAATGAAGTGGAGTTCCATTTAGGAAAGTGAATTTCATGCTGCTGAAATGTGAGGCTGCCCGGCCCATGCAGAGGGCGCCCCTCACCAGCTGAGGGTCCCACGGAGGACGGTCTTGGAGGCTGCGGCCTAGGAACGGGCACGACCTGTGGTCTCTGCAGCTGAGTGCTCCCTGCGTACAGCCCTTGACACCCACCTCACCCCAACTCCTCAGAATCCAGGGGTGAGAGGTTCCTCTGGCCTCCAAACCACCAAAGTCACTCACAATTTCCTCCTCATTATCTGGTCCATGGACCTGCTCATACACTGGAACTTGCAGCAAAGATGAATATTATGTTTTTCTACCCTGCGGCCCATCAGCTGCCCGGAGATTCTTTTCAAAGCCCCCACAGACTGCACTTAGTGCCATCTTGGGCTCTGGCCGACACTGCACAGCCCACAGGGTCAGCGGAGGGATTGGGTCTCCTGTGAAGTCAGGTGTGCACATCGTCCACACCACTCCTGGCAGCAGCTGAGGCCCTGGGCTTGTGCAGCTGGGCTGCAGGCCTGGTGGCTCTGAAAGGCAGAGGGGCAAAGGAATGGTGGTCACTCTCACTCGGCAGCTCAGCAGAGGGTGGGGCCAGAGGACTAGGATGAATGGCCCTCGTGACGATGAGGCACTTCAGGCCGGGCAGAGGCAGAAAAGTAAATAGCCAACCAAGGCAACACAGGAGGCCAAGAGCCGGGAGTCCCAGGAGGAGGGGTGGTGGGGTCTGCCACAAGGTCAGAGGTTGTAGCTCGGGAAGGTCCCAGGGACATGGCTGTGCCAACATAGCCCGTGACAGGTCAACACTTGTGTCATAACTCTAGGGCCACACCAGCTTGGCATCGCTGAGGGCCTGCCCTATGCCAGGTGCTGTGCTGGGCCCTAATGCTACAAGGTGATGAAGCTGCCTAGCTGGGTGAGCCAGCCATTGCACAGAGTTAGAATTTATTGAGCGACTGGTGCCATGGAGTGTGGGCTCCACTGCACTATCACAGTCTGCCCAGAACTCATGCAGGACGGGCACTGAAGACATATTTATAAACCAGGACCCTTCATTGGTGCTTCTCTAAAAGAATACCATAGACTGGGTGGCTTAAATGACAAACGTTTATTTCTCACAGTTTTGGAAGCTGGAAGTCCAAACCCAGGGTTGCAGCAGAAGTGGGGACTGGTCAGGGCTCTCTGCCTGGCTTGCAGGGGCCGCCTTCCCATGTGTCTTCCGTGGGGGACAGCACACCCTGCTCTTCCTGCTGGGACACTGATCCCATCACAGGCTCCCCTCACCATCTAATCACCTCTTGAAGGCCCCACCTCCTCACACCACCCTACAGGGGGTGAGGGCTCGGCAGGTGCATTGTGGGGGGACACAGACAGGCAGCCAGTCCAAAACAAGGAATGAATAATGCGAGGAGGCGACAGAGAAGTAAGGCACAGAAGCAGGGGAAGAGATCCCAGGAAGGACATGACTTGTGGCCGTAAAGGTCTGCGTGTTCCAAAATAGAGTCTGTTTCCGGCTAGTTGCTGAAAATTACAATTACTCTAAAATTAAATGCTTTACTACATACTTTTTTTGATCTGTCATGAATGAAAGGACAGTTTATTTTTATTTACCGAAATGATGCAGCCATGCCTTCAGTAGATTATCCAAAAGGCCTGAAACACAGACATTACTGATTTGTCCAGGAACTCAGAAGGGAGCAGAGGAAGAACTCGCTCAGAATCCTGGGCTGGGGGGCTGGAGGGGAGGTGTGCTGGGAGTGGATGTGGGGCCCGGATGTGAGGGCGCATCTATGTGGTGGTGGGACAGATGTGGTTGTGGGTGTGTGTGTGTGCTTTGCTGTGTATGTGAATATGTGTGTGTGTACATGCATGTGCACACACACCAGGTAAGCCAAGAGGAGTTCCCTGAGCAGGACTCCCAGGCTCTAGACCCTTCTGTGATGTTACGTGTGGATTTCTGAGATTCCCGAATTAAAACTAAGATCTTTCCATGTGGGAGATGCAGTGGCCCAGGAAGCAATAGCACACAACGCACGGTGTATGCTGGTCCACAGGGCATTTCCTTGACCATGAAGACTTCTCCCAGCTCCCCCGATTTCAGCATTTCTCAAACAAGGAGGAAGCTTATAACAAAGGTTTCCATTTAAAGTGAGGGTATTTCTTTTTCATCCCCGTGACTAGCTGTTTGAATAGAATGAAATCTTAAAATCAAGGGAATATAATATTTACTTTATAAATAAGGAGCTCTTCTGATTCTGAGAGGCTCTCTTGGAGGTAATGAGCGTGCTGCTGACCCACCCTCGAATCTCTGCACCCCCCCGTGCCTGCCTCATGCCACTTCCTCTGCTGGCATGCCAGCGCCCCAGCTCATCTGTGATTATTTTTCATCTTTTTCGTAAAGCCCCTTTCCCATGGCCGCACTTGGTAAAATACATACTCCCTGCTTCCACAACCAGCTATCCTGTGACCAACTATCCTGTTTAGTTCAAGACTGGGGCAGCTGGTACTCTGTCTGTAACACTCAGTCCTTCCTCGTATTAGTGCCCTCGTCATATTTGATCACAATCAGTCAACATCACCTTCATCAGTTCTATGTGGGCCAGGCTGTGATCTAATTGAACATAAACTCCCTCTATCCTCTTTACAGCTCTCCAGAGAGGTCCTATTATTATGTCCATTCTACAGACAAGGAAACTGAGACACAGAGATTTAAGTCACTTGCCCAAAATGGCACAACCTTCAAGAAACTGCTAAGACTAGGACAGGCAGGGCCCTCTTTTCCTGCTCCAGACCCCCACCATATCACCCCCAGTGGCCTCTAAACTTTTGGGACCACTGTTTGGGTTTTACTTGCACTGAACGCACAGGATCACTGTATTCTGTTGTCCCTGCCCCGGATCCCCCTCCCACATCAGGAGGGTGCATGTCAGGCAGATTCACAGGTTTGGGTTTCATGTTCATTTAATGTTTTGGCTTATTTTATTTTCCTTTTACATTTCAGAGAACTCATATATTTCTTCACCGGATATCTTAGCTGGACCTTTTAGAATGTAAATTTTCTTCAGGCACTGAAATGGAAAATGCTCATCAATTTTTATTCTAATTTACTAAGTAAAATTGGCCAAAGACATGAGGCAGCATTCAAGGGGCTCGCCGCAGGAGCTTCATCCAGGGAAGATCACCGTCGGCGGTGCTCTGTGTGTCCTTGGTAAAGAGACGTTTCTGCCAGTAAGAAGCTGACCTACAAAACATCTGGCCTTTCATTTGCACAAAGGGGCTTTGCGAAAGGAGATGAACTATGGCAAGTATTCTGAGGGGTTCTGCAAACACACAGGTGCTTGTTCCTCTTCCTCCAGCTATAGGGAACCCAGATCGAGACTGCGCCCCCTGATGCATTGTGAAAAGATACCACAAGTGAGAAGATGCCACTGCGCCGCCAATTTATCAAAATAATTGCAACAGGCAGATCACTTGACAGGCTCTGTTCAGACTTCCCAAACAATCCAGCCCACAGTGGTCCGTTTTGGAATCCTTTTGGCTTCTGTCTTCGGGAGGGTTATATTTTTTCATCCTAAAAGTTTCCCCTTGGGAAGCTGGGCTGTCTCAGACAATCAAGAATGGTTAACAACCATAGTAGAAGCTGCCTACAGGTTGACAGGCAAACCGGTCAAATATCTCATGTAATCTCTCAGGTAATTTGGTGTCATAGCTTTAATAATTTCTGTGAATGTCTTCATGCAAGGCTTCAAGGGTTACTTTCTTTTGTTACAAAGTGCAAAATAAAATAGGACAATTTTAAGATCAATTATGCCATTGGAAAGGGTCTCCTCTTCTGACCTCTCCACTTTTCTTGTAATCAAATAATTTAAAAGGATTAGAAATGACACCACTAATAGCTAGTTGATTTCTATTTGTTCTAGAAACAGACACTAATTGTTTATGTCAGTCTACCTTACTGTTACTGGTGCTCAGGTTTTCGTCAGGCAAAGCCAGCATCTCGGAGCCTGAGTCCCTGGCGGGGTGTGCAAGATGGGGCTGAGGGGGGAACACAAGCCCCAGAGAAAGAGGGAGAGGCTGGGGGATATTAATTAGCTCTCCTGTACTACACTGTATTTTAATTAATCTGACACATTTTTCAAAAACGGAATTGACTTTTTGCCTTTCCTATAGCATGTGGGCACCTTCGCTGTGATGGAGCAGGTCGACTGTGCTCAGGTTTTTAGCTGTTTCTGGATCGAGCTCTTGTCCTGCTGAAGTGCCTGGGGTGCGCTGCACACAGAAGAGCAGAGACAGTGTTCCTGGCACTGTTACCTGCCAGAATCTTCTATCCAGAGCCCAGCCACTTAGAAACTGTAGATGAACAAGCCCCTCAGAGAGTAAGTCAACTACCTACCTGGCTTTCAGGAACACATGGCATGAGGAGAGAGGTGTCCCTTTGACTTTTTGACCATTTTGAGAGTTCCCAAATCAGGACACCTCCCCTTGACTGAGATTCCCGTTTTAGCCAAGAGCCTCAAGCTTCCCTGAATTCCTATCACATCTCCAGCTACTGCAGCATTTGGTGATATTATAAAGGCTTGGAGGAGTCCAGATGTTGACAGCTGAAATGGGTTGCTGCATTTCTAGGACACATAACTCCTAGAGATGCAGCAGACATGCACTCCCTCAGAATTGGCCATCTGTCCAGCAGCGAGTCTGACTCAAAGCCCTTCAAAACCCTCAGTAAGACATTCCCTCCTCCTTCTCCTCTCTCTGTGCTGGTCCAGGCAGAGATCCGAGACTCAGTCATGAGGCAGTGCCCGGGCGGAGGCTTGCTCATGAGGAAGTGGACTTACTCCACACCACAGGGCCCTAGCCCCAGAGCAGGGGTGAGCTCACTCGAGGGCCAAGTCCCAACCGCCCTCAGCTGCTGCTCCCGAGTAGCACGAGCTGAATGGTGAGATTCTTGCTGATTCTCTATTTCTATCTTGAAAGTGGATTGGGGACCCTTCACTGTGAGAAGATATGTGTTTCAGCCTGTAGGTATCTCGTGTCACCAGACAGACCTCTGCTCCCTTCCTCTGAGATGGACAAGGGAGTACATGCATCATGGCCCACATTCCGTTCCCCATGGGCACCATGGAGCAGACACTGACACCCTTTCTCAGGTCAAGCACAGCCAGCCACCACCCTACCTTATTTAGATTCGGGGAGTGGGAAGATGAGCTAGCTGGGACTCGAAGCCTCACCGTAGCACCTTCACCACCCATTCCCAATCTTCCAGAATGCACAGGAATCCCTCATCATATTTCCAAGAGCCTCTTCCCTCCATGTTGACCCCACTGGTGGCACCTCTTGGTCATGGGAGCCTCTGCTCCTTGTCCTGCACCACCAGCCCGTGGGGCCTGGCTTCTGCATCAGTAGTCGCCTCTGAAGAGGGTCCAAACTTCTTCCCTTCTCTGAGTTCTGTTTTAAAGTTGTTATAAGGAGATATAACACTCTGGATCACTCCATTTTACCCAAAGCAAGAATATCTTAAAGGATATAGATACTGAAAAAAGACAATGCATGCTACAATTACTCTCAGAAGCATGCACAACGGATTTTGAGTTTCTCAGGATTCAGCTCAGGAACCACAGGCCCCAGAGTGTTGGTTCCTTTTTGACAGAATGGCTGACTTTCCAAGACTGCCAATTTGAGCACAGGCCAAACCCAGCCAGATCCTAGGAAAAGGTAAAAGAGATTACACTGTATTAAATGGCACTCAAACTCACTCTTCTGCCCGTGAGAGCTTTGTTCTTCGAAACACACAGGCATCCATGCAGCCCTGACCCGGGGGTGTGCTGCGGTAGGCTCATACAGGATGTTCAAAGCCAATGGTTTAATTTTCAGAAATTGTGAGCTGGTTCCTGAGCACAGCTGTTTTAAATATTAGGCTATATAAACTTACAATTAAATAAATTATATTTTTAAAAGGTAATTATTTTATTTAAAATAAAGTAAAAAGTATCATTTAAATAATAAGTAAAATAAAAGTTACTCATTTAAAATGTATTATTTATTTCACTTTAGGTTCCCCCAAATAAACCACCATCTAATTTTTAAGCTACATTTTCCTATTATCTATGCTCCTGAGGTTATTTATGCCAATGGTATCTACAAGTTGAAAATACTATGCATTGTGCTACATGGGGCAGCATTTACACCCAGAAATCGCAAACGCTATTGATCAGGGGTTTTCCCTTTTGGAGAACTGATTATTAAACATTTACTGGCACACCACTGCTCTACAATATTTCATCTTATGTTGATCTTTGGGAAGTACTCAAAACTGCTTTTCACTCATTTTACTCAGGAAATCTGTTGCTCATCCACGCTTAACAGCCAGCATTCATTCATGCCTGTTTATGGGAATTGAGCGGCTCATCTTTTTATTTTTTTTCCTTTAAATAGATTCAACCATGTACAGAATTACCCCATGTAATGGACTCGTCTCCATGCTGCAATTATTAATACTGGGCAGAGGCCGTGTGTTTCTTGGCAAGGCTCACGTTCCCATGTATAAATCATGATAAAGTAGTTTAGCTCTGGAGGGTGGACTCATGTTTTCAATTTGGCCAGTGCAAACACGGAGTTGGATTTAAACAAGGGCTCTTTTGAAAATTGAAGTCCAGTTCTACAGACATGACTGAAATGTCCTAGATGCAAAATGTACCCCCTGTGCCAGAGCAGGTCCTCCCTCACAGCTTGATGTCCCAGTATGTCTGTGCCGTATGCCCTGATGCCCAGTGAGGAGGATGCTTTGTTTTGCTCATTAGAGGGGGAGCTTGCAGTCCCTGTGTTGAATCAATCAGCTGAGTTCACACATCCCATGTAAGCCTCTCCTGGAGATGGGGGCACATGTGTCATCTTCCCAATAAAGCTTTCCCATTTCTCTGATTAATATTTAAAAGAAGTAACAGGACATATAGAACATGTAAAATCCTCTTATTTGGATACTTTTTGCTCTGTAAGTACCACAACCACATGCACGGGGTTCAGGCAAATATGGTGCCACTGTCTCCACAGACATGCGATCCCACCCTCAGCCTCCCCCAGCTTCCCACTGACAGCTCCCACCCGTCTCTCGCCTGTGCTCCCTGGGGTCAGCCACAGCTCACTGCTCCACATCTCCTCCCTGACAGTTTAGGGCTCCAAACATGAAAAAATTAAAAAGTCAGGACATGCCTGTCTTCTTCCCCCAGGCGGAGACTGGGCAGGATGACCCTTCCCACAAGATCTCCAGCCTGCTCTGATTAGAGGCTCTGCCTCTCCCTTGTCAACAGCCCCTATGTCCGTGTAACTTTATCTCTGCATTTCAGTTGTTCTTCATTTATTCTTTTAAATGAATATTTATTGATAATTTATTATATTTCAAGATGAAAGGAAAACTTGCACACAGACGTCTTAGGGAACTTTGTGAAAGCTGACATTAGTGAAGGAGGTCCTCTGGAAACTGCAGAAGAGAAGGCTGACCAAGGTAGGCAGGTTATCAGGGCACCTTGCTAATGTGGTAGGAATTTTTCTTTAGTCACATGGAGCTTCTAGATGATTTTCATTCTGGGCATAGATGCTTATGCACGTGGGTGCACATGTATTTAAGATGAGGAGAAACCAAAGCTCAGTGCACATGACCACACTCTCTGAACCCCTACGAGGAAAAACGATGCCCCTAAGTCACAGGGGCAGTGTCTTTGTAGTTCGAGATCTTATTTTATTCAAAGAGCTAACTAAAATTTTCTATGTTTGTCCACATTTAGTTCTGGGTTGACCCCAAAAATACTCTACATACTTTTCTTCTTACTACTTTTCAAAAGACTCCTATTTTCTATCGATCTGTTGGTGTGTGTGCATCTAGTCATCCGGGTGGCAGGCCCTATCCTTAGATATCATGGAGACTGCTGAACTCAGGTGTGATGGACAAGAGCCCTTCCCTGTCATGGCCGCCTGCTCCCTGCAGGCTTGCCCAGGTGGCCTCTTTTGCCCAATGACGTGTAAGCAGAGCTGCCACCTGCCACTCTCCAGCAGAAGTTATTAGAGCCGTGACCGCCTTTTTCCTTCTGCCAGGAGACCAGCAACCTCCCAGACATGTGAAACACTGGTATTTGGAGACACTACTTTTTTTATTTTTCCCACTGAGCAACTTAGTTTTTCCTGATGGGCTAATAGTCTTAATTTTGGGCTTGGCGTTTCAGGAACCCATAAGGAATTACAATTTTGATTCCTTTCTGGGGGATTTGTCTCTTACCAGCGTGCTGCTAACATATAAGGTGATTCCTGTATCTGGTTCATGATATTCCGGTCCCCTCAGGTGTACTGGGAGGGACACAGGGACACTTCTATTAGGATATCAGTTGATAAGTATATGACTATTAGGTCTCTACAGAGTGAATGAAACACAAGCCTTAGTAAATAATAAGAAATAGCACAGGATGAGTCATGAAACATAAGTAAGCATTTTCTAAGTGCCACATTGAATCTGTATCCTCCCCAGCTAATCAGATTCATTCAGGTTTGTCTGAAAAGTCCAGTCCCATAAAGAGGTATCCTTTTATTAAAATAACCATTAAAATTTATACTACCTTCTCTCTGTATGTTTTTCTTATTTTTTGAATATTCCTTTTGAGGTGACATAAACCCATCAACCTAAGTAGTTCAAAGACAAACCCTTAAATGCCCCACAACTTGGCAGTGATTTCCCCGATTTTAACTGGAGCTCCTGTAACAAAAATGTCTAGGCTGTCCTCTGTTTCCTCATATATTTTTCTTATTTTTTAATTGCCAGAATTTTTAATAAAGTCATGCTTGCTAAAAAAAAAAGTCTTACTATACTCAGTTGAAAGGCAAGTTGAAATCCACTTGTCTTTTCAAAGATAACTACTGTGAACAATTTGGGGTGTATCATTTATATCTTTTTGTGTCAAAATTCGTGAGTGACTATTTTACACATGCAAGTTTTTTCTCTTTAAATATTCACTGTTCTGCCACATCCCTTTTCCCTTTGTCTATCCTTTTACCTTCTTCAGTATTACTTCTAAAATATTATTTTTGATGCCTTCATAATGTCCCATAGAATGGATATACTGTAGTTTATGTAACCATCATCAAACTAATGATCATTTAAGCTGAGTCCAGATTTTAGCATTTATACATAATGTTGCAGTGAGCACCTGTGTACTTCTGGCTTTAGGTAACTGCTAATTTTTCTATGGGATGGGCTTCTTCAGGTGACTTGCTGTCAAGGACGTGTGCTTTAGAAATATGGATAGTTGCTCTTATATTACCCTCCAAAAATGCTCTGGCAAAATACATTTGCTGAACCCCAGTGAATTTGTGTGAGGGTGTCTACTGTTCCCAGCTTTGCTCTAATTCAGTACAACATTAATCAGAATTAGAAAACAGAGCATTCTTCTCTTTGTTGTAATTTACAATCTAGTCCCTATCATTTCACTGTTCCTTTTTTCTATCTTTTTATCCAATCTGCTCTTTGTCCCTTAATTGTCCAGAATTCATGCATGCACATGTGTTGTGTTAGTTGATGTATCTGATTTCCTTACTTTTCTTCCATGTTTTAGTTGGATGGATGAAGTTTCCTTTTTTCTACCTATTTGCCCTAATGTTTTTGAAAGTATATACACATACAATTTCTATTCTTCTAAAATTGCCTCTGAATTTGTTTTTATATCAGTGCTGAGAATTCTTAACTATAATTTTCCCCTTTCCTAAATAAGGTAAAGATTTTGTACACTTATCTTTCTCCCTATATCCCAATTTTAAATAAAAGTACCTATAGATTTTTTCAAAATTATCTTTTTTCTTTCTCAGTAATCAGTTAATAATTATATGAAACATGAATTTCAATTGTACACTAAAATGAGCTATAAAAAGCTTTATAGTAGTTTTGTTTCTTTTATCTCATATATTTGTTTTTATCAAATTCACATTTTTATTTTGCGGGGATCCATCCTTGAGAATCCTTAAGGATGGTAAACATTTGAATGATAGCAAGAGTAAAAATGCACTTATTTTGTCTTTGATTTTTGAATAACAATGTAGATAGGCATTGAATTCTTAGCCCCAAGTCATTTTCTTTTTGAAGTCACAGTCTCACTGGTTTCATGTATCCTGTGTTGCAAGCTAGAATTCTAATACCAGTGGCATTTAATTCTTCTGTTGAAAACTTTGGTTGTTTTCTTTTTCTCTGTTAGTTTTTACTATCTTCTCTTTTTTCCTGGTTCATAGTTAGGATCCTGCCAGAATACTTATTTCTTTTCGAAGGTTTTCAAGTGGAATGGGATTTAATGCAGAAGATGGAAGTCTGATGGGTGGGGTGATTCTCCAATTCCCCAAAGAAAGCACACTTTTCAGGAGGCCTTTCTTCATCTCTCTTAGGTTGCAGTTTCCTTTTCTCTGTTAGATTTTGACACCTATCAATATTCTGCTGTGTATTTTCCAGAATGTTCTCAATGCCTTTGTTGGCTGATCACATTCTTCATAGCTTCCCAACATGTCATTAAATGTAGTCTTACTTTTATGTTTCCTGCATCACTGACCGTGAGGTAGGAGGAAGGGTAAAGATGTATTCAGAATAGCAGAAGAGCTATAAAGACTGGAAGAGCTTCCCTTTCTTTGATGCTTTTAAAAGCCTTATGCTCTTTGTAAAGTATCACATTTACATGTTGCAATTTTATTGATTGGTAAAGTTCAGAGCTGACCTTCCTCCAACGTATTTCAAAGTGGCTTATACTTTCCACCATCCACCAAAACAAAACAAGATAACGGAACCCAGAACTTTTCAAAGAAGCAAGATTGGCTGCTTTTGGAAACAAAGGTTGAAATTAAATCACTTGGTCAATACACTTTGCTCTGTGTTTTCAAAAGGTAAGATATAAATTGGGTCACTTGGTTTTAATCTGAATGTGTGCTGTGATTACCACCCGTCTAACACCAAATGCAATGGTGTATTTTTTTAACAGTAACAATATTATACACAGCAGTAATAGTAGTGTAACTTCCTTCCAGTATCAGACCTGATTCCAGTGTGTGTAAGTATGTGGGAGGGGGTCGTCCCACATGTGCTTACACCAAACAATTCTTGAACACACAGCCGGGTGTCAGAGAACTCAGCTCAATTCTGACGCTATCTTCCTGGAGACAGCACCAGGTTCCCAGGTTATGGGCTTTGTCCTACACGACTGCCCCCCACCCCCACTCCAGATGCCAGTTGCAGCCCCAGGCAGTTCCCTGTGCTTCTGACCTACCAGCTACGTACTAGAGGTTCCCATGACCTCCTCCTTAGGTTCGATTAATTTGCTAGAGCGGCTCACAGGACTCAAGAAAATACTTAGGTCTACCAGTTTAATAAGGATACTGTAAAGGATACACGTTAACAGCCAGATGAAGAAACATAGGACAAGGTCCCAAATAAAGAAGCTTCTATCCTCATGGAGCTTGGGGCCTGGCTCGGTGGCACATGGAAGCACTCTGGTTCCCTAAGCTTAGAAGCTTCCCTGCCCCCGAGAAGCAGGATCCAACCCAACAGAGCAGGCAGAGCAGAGACTGAGAGCTCTCCTCACGGGTTTTCTGAGGGCTTCATTGCATAGTCATGACTGACTAAATTACTGACCATTGGCTGTTTCAGCCTCCAGGGAGGTGGTCAGTGGTGGGGGGGGGGAGTCCAAAAGTCTCTCATTAACAAGAGAAGACCCCTTTTTCACCTTTAAGACTCTACAGTGTTTTCAGGAACTGTGGATGAAGACCAAATATACCTGGGAAATACACATTTGGTCATATGAATGACCAAATATGTATTTTTTATAACTCATTATATTTAAGTGCAATCAGAAAATGTTAACAATATCACATTTTAAAAGTCTATTTTGTTTACAATCAGTGTATATGAATTCTTTACTGTACAAAAGTGGTATTTCCTTAACCAGAACACATTGACTCCAGTGATTAGGTGCCAATGCTAATCTGGTCAAGATTCTGCCAAATGTGTTAACCTTTTCTATGGCCATATTCAAAACAGATTAACTCAGAGAGGCTTCTGCTGAGAGCTGTATGCCTGCCTCTCTGCCAATCACTTTCAAGGGCAATATCACCAATAAGCCCAACAGGCCAAGAGACAAATTCTACTGTGCCTGCTCTGCTGACAAGGAAATCTCGGCCTACCGGGTAACAGATTTGGGGGTTGCACTGAGGTCTTTTGACGCCAGTCACTTGTTCCTTGTGACTAAATTCATGAAATGACCATGTGAGGAAATAAAAACTTTTGAACAAACATTTTATTCAAGGTGTTGATTTTTCAGTGAATGAAATTATTAGTACTCCTCTTCCCTTAGCAATTGAGGGCCCAAAGGAGGTTGAGTTGATAAGAGATGATGAGCTGTTCTGCTCTGTTACATTATGCTGACTGCTTTACACCCAGCATCCCAGTGCTTGGCAGGTAAGTGTTCTAGGGACAACCACACTATAATCAGCTGCAAAGACCAGACTGAATTGGGATAGAAGATTGCTTTAAATTTACTTTACCTATTCCACTCCTGCTGAGCTGTAGGCTGCCGACATCATCTTTTGGCAAATAGAGGCAAGCGCTCAGCCAATACTTTACCAACACCATTTTCATTGCTTTCATTAATTGTGGACCAGAATTTCCCAGTGGTAAAACAACAGTCATGGGAAAAGGGTGCCAGAAGTTCACAGGTTTGAGCATTTGCGGTGAGCTCCGTGGAGATCTTGCCCTGTGCTGGCACAGTCACAGGAGTGTTGGCAAGAGGCTGTACCCAACTCACCCTCCAGGGCCCAGGACAGCTGCAGGCTGCTGGCTCGGACATCACTCCAGTGCGAGTGGAGAGCCGCTACGTGGGGGGGCCGGTATTTCATCAGAAGGATTACAGTTCAGTTTTATTACCAAATAGAAAACAAAACAAGAGAATGAGGACAGAAATAAAGCCAAAATATATTAATGATGACAACAGCTGTGACGAACTCTAATTTTTCTGTTAAAAGAATTGCAGATAAGTAAACATAAATTACACACAGCTCAGCTTTGCTGAGCTGTGTGTAACATAAATGTATGTTAAATACACACATACATTTAACCAAATGATACAGGCATTTTTAAAGTAAAGAGTAGGACAGTCGAATGTGGCACTATTTGTAACAGAGAAGGTAGAATTCAAGGCCGAAACACTTAAACAGGACAGAGAAGAATATATTTGATATTGAGGAAAATCAAAACAGCCTGAGAAGGAATAGCAGTCATCATCCTATAAATCAAAGTATATCAAGGAAAAAATTATGAATAAAAATATGAATTAGTGAAACCATGGTCCTAGAGGGAAGATTTAATCCACTTCCCCTGGCCCTAGGAAATAAAACAGACCAAAAATAGCAACTCTGTAGAGGGTTTAATTTACAAAATTAACAAGTTCAGTCATACACAAACATCTCTAAGTGAGTGCATATGGATCTAGAGTGCTTTGTAATGATCCTGCACGTGTTTGTATGTGTACAAGACTGTATAAATACACACACACGTTTTTACCCTGCAAATAAAGATCTTCCCTCTTTTCAAATATCCATTAAATATGTAAAAATTATCCACTGGCAGCTACATACAAAGTCACAGAGGAAAATCTAAATAAACTTTAATTGATTTCAAAGTGCAGAAATCTTATGAGCAAAAATTTAAAGACATTATAAATGAATAACCATAGAACAGTGAAGAAATCAAATTGCTTGGAAGTTTTAAAAATAAGTTTTTCTAAATAACTCAGAATTAAGAGATAGCAACTATTCTAAAGAGGAGGTAGACCTGTGTATTTGCTGAAAATACATTAACTTAGAAAACCCAAAGAACCAACAAGGAAGCACAATAAAAATTTAGGAAAATACAAGGCAAATATACAAGCATTGATAGCTCTTCTGTGTATCTGCAACAACCAGGTGGAAGATGTTTAGGAATTTACATTCCTCTCACATTAGAAACCAAAAACAAAGAAAGCAATTTAGGATCACACACATTTAGGAATGAATAGGTACCATAAGAAGAAAATGTTATAATATTTCTAAAATGTCATAAATAGAAATCCCTTGCTCCTGGTTATGAAGATTATATACGATATAAGTGCCAAAGTGCAGTTCCTATCAAAATTTCAGTGGGATTTTATTTCACTTGGAAAAATTATTCCAAAAAATCATCTAGACTAAATCATAAAGAACAATGCAGGATGTCACTCTCCTCATTTTTTTTCAAAATTATACTAGAATTTCTCACCAGGGCAGCTGGCAACATAGTCAAAGAAAAGCTAAAAGATTCACTGGATGGAAAAAAATAAAATTATTATTTTTGTAAATGATAAATAAAATAATAAATAAGTAATTGTGTATATCAAGAGCCCTAAAAGATCTTAAGATTAATAAATTAATAAATCACTTTGAAACTTTTGTAGGTAGGAAGTTAATTTACAAAAGTCATGCTACATAGTCCCATTAAATAAAAATGAATACTACAAAGGTATCATTTCCAATATGATAAAAAATTGAATACATAGAAATAAACATTGCACAGAAATATGAGCAAGACTCCTACATAAGAAACTGTAAGACTTATTAAGTTAAAGATAAGGTAAATAGATGAAGATATATACCATTTATGAATTAAATGATACAATACCATAAAGATTTCAACTCTCCAAATATTTTGAGTGAGAGTATCGCTGTTCTAAAGAGTATCTCCTTGTGGATTGATGTAAAGGTGATTTTAAAATTCATATGGAAATCTAAAGCGGTCTTCTTAAAAAAGAACAAATAAGAAGACTTACTTTCCCAGTAATTAAAGCTTATTATAATACTCTATTAAGACAGTGGGTATTGCAAAGTGATACTCAATAGATGATTAGAACTTAATTGAAAGATGTGAAACTAACCTATCCTTGAATGGCAATTGATAGACACTGAAGGTTGAAACATGTTTGGGTATCTACATTAAAAATTAAACTGGGTCAATAACTTGCCCTATAAACAAAATCCCATTCCAAGGATTATGGATTTAAATGTAAATGGCCGAAGAGTACAGTCTTTAGAAGATACTGTAGAAAAACACCTTCATGATCTCTGCGTAGAATAAGATTTCTTAAACAGGACACATGAGGCATCTTGAAAGGATTTCATTGTAGCATTTAAAAATAAGAGCATCTTTTCATCACTGATATCATCAAGCATAGGAAAGAACAAGGCATAAAATGGGAGAAGATATTTGCAATTCATTTGCCAGTGAAAGGCTGAAACCTGGAGCACAGAAAACAATCTCTACAGAACAACACAAAAGGATAGACAAGCCAAGAAAAATGAGCCGAAGTCATGAACAGGCGCGTCACAAAGGAGGAACCCAAACAGACTAAAAGCGCCTTGAAAACGTGCTCGACTTTATTAGTCATCAAGGGAACGTAAATGAAAACACATGAGATGCAATGGCACACCCACATGAAAGGCTAAAATTAAAAAGATGATCAATAGCCAGTAATGGTGAGTGCACAGTGCCGGGGAAATTCTCATGCTGTGATGCTGAGAAAGAGAATGGGTGTGCTATGCTGAAAAACATTTTAGTATTATCTATCAATATTAAACACATGCATGCGCTCTGAAGCCTGTCACACATAGTCTCAGGTATATGCTCAGGAGAAAGGGGTGCACATACGTCCTGGAAGACTTGTACAAGAATCCACAGCGGCCTTATTCATGAGAGCCTCAGACGGGAAGCCACCTCACATTTTCAGCAACAGTAAAACAGATGCATATATTGTAGAATATTTATTCTATAGAATATTACATAAAAATGAAAGCAATTGAATTAGAATTACTCATAAAAATATGGGTGCATTTTAAAGACAAAACATGGAACAAAAGAAGTCAGATACAAAAGAATGTAAAAGTCCTTTTATATTTAGTATGTATGTTATTATTTGGTAATAAAAGTTTCTTAAGAAAATGAGAATATTTAGAAAAGAATGCATCACAAAGAGAGTAATGACCATGTTCTCACCCTCCCAAGTGGGGAAGTGCATAATTATCTGCAGTCACAAAACAATGTCCCGGAGTGGCTGTCACGGGACGTGAGGGGGCTCTGCAGCGCCCTTAGAGTGTGAAAAGGAGTCTATCCAACCAGTGAGGGAGGATTGGTTATTTAAAAAATGGTGTCAACGCAACTAACTGACCAAATAGAAAAAATATCGAACTAAATATTCCTCTAGTGTCATATGCTAAAATGTACAGGAGATGAAATAATAAGCTAAATATAAAAATCAAGTAATACTGTATGTGATAGGACTTGACCTTTGGATATATCAAGGTTTTCTAATTTAAAAAGCAAAGAAAAACAATATCAAAAAATCAATAGAATAACCATTCATGATTTCTAAACTTCTAATGTTAAAAATTTCCAATGTGAAAAATTAAAAAGCATGTGTCCAGTCAGGAAAACTGTATTTCAAACCAGTAGGATGCATAAGGATTAACATCCCTAATATGCAAAAGTACATTTGTGTTGCTGAATGGAATAAGGTGTGATAACACAAAGATATAGCCAGCATATTTATAAAATATAAATACAAATGGAGAGTGGTAATTAAAATGTTCAACCTTGCAAGTAATTAAATAATCAAGGTTAGAACAAGAAGATCCCATTTGTCGCCTACCAAATTGACAGGAACTTAAAAATGCTTATTTTTAACTACTAGCAAGGACACAGATGGATAGCACTCTTGTCGGGCTGGTGGCCTGTCCATCAGGGAAAGTGATTTGCCAATGAGTATTAAAAACCGTTAAGTCCATTTCTCTTCTTTTTCCCAGTAATTCTCCTGGAAGTCCATCCCAAGGAATAATCAGAAATATGGACAAAGATGGGTGCAAAAACATGTTGTTTGCTTGTTACTTGTGACAACAAGGTTGGAATACCCTGAGGGAGTGGACTCTGATTCACCCTCACCCCTGACGGTGGCCCACTCTGTAGCCCCCCGAATCCTATTCATAAAGAAATGGTAATACCCTGAGAAAACACATGTGTAATATGAACAAAGGCAGATCCAGGTTTTGTGGGGACTGAAAACTGCACGACGTGGAGGGCCTCTTTAGAGAGAGAATAAAATCAGGAGTACAGAGCTGAGCCCTGAGCTCAGACTGGGGCCCTGGGACTCACGCTTCACTTGCTTCACAGAAGTCCATCTCTGAATATTAAATGATCAAGCTCTTAAAAAACAATACACAGATAACCGTGCAATAAAAGCAGGACTGAAATGAAGGTGCAAAATATTAACTTTGGTACTGGAATCAGGGTTGATAACATGTCCTCTTCTCCTTATAGGCCACTGTTTTTAAAAAAATCAAAACACATTTTAAGTAAGCAAGTAAAATGGGGAAGAGAGAAATGGGAAATCTAAGTAGGAAGGACACAGTGAGCCACGGGATGGAGTCCTCACTGGGGCTTCCTGCAGACCCACAGGAAATAATGCATAGTCAGGACTTTTGGAAACAGGGAACAGCCTGCTCCCCTACTCCTATGCTGTGCAGCTTGCCTTTCATCACAGAGATCTGGGGCTGTTTTCAAGTAAAAACCTTGGTGGATTTTTGGCATAATAAGGACTTGGCTATCAGTAATCTTTCAAGATAATAGCTGGGCAAAATTTGCAGCTCCAAGTCTTCATTGAAGGTGGGAATATTTTTCAGCCAGACAACTCAATAGGATGGGATGGACCCGAGGGAAAGCGACTTTTAAAGGGGGACAAGAAAGGAAAGATTCCAGATCCTGTATGATCTCCCAGCAAGACCTGGGCGGGCAGTTCCCACCGTGAAGGGGCTCTGAGCAGGTGGCTGATACCTGGAGGGCCCGGGTTCTGGGGAAGGGAGACCCTCATGACAACACTCAAGCCTGCCATCAAGCCTGGGGATATTGCAGTGGGTACATGCCATCTTTCCCTTTGGGTCCCAATGATGACCCTGCAGAAAGTGACTTCTGCAGGAGGAGGAGGAAAATGAAAGGAAAGCCCATCGGGTAAGGGATGTCCCACCCAGGGTAGGCACTGTGTACTCCCACCTGCCAGGGAAGCCTCACTCATCTAGACATCAGATTATGTAGCCGAGGTGCTGCAAGGCAAGGAAGCCCCTGAGCAAAGGCAGCTTTTGCTTGTGAAGTGATGGAAGCCACCCTTTTCTTTTCTAAAACACTAAGTAATCATTAGCTCTTCTATAAGCTTTCCCCGATTCTGAAATTCTAAGAATCATCAAAGAAGCATTTGGCAGGTCCCCACCTAACCTTTGTTTCAGGGTCAGTTTGGGGGCATTTGAGGTGCCTGCAGGAGGCTTAAGGGAAGTGGAAGAGAGTACCCCTTTCAAGGGAATAAATCTTTCTCCCCATCACTTACCCCAAAGAAATCTAATTACTTTTATTTCACTATAATCTTTACTATTCAAAAGGTGAATTAGGAAAAAAATTAATTTTATTAGCAAAATGTACTAGATTAATATGACTGAGAATGCCACATAAAATGTTAACATTAAATATTAAAATATATTAATAAAATACTAGATAATTAAAGCCTAATATTTAATATAACACATTAATTGGGGGAATTGTGTCAGGTTAAACATAAAGGAGAGAATTGGAGGCAATAGTGACCTTTACAAAGCAGGATAACCATGGGCACTAGCTTGAGACTCAGCTCAGTAGAGATCAAGGAAGGGTCTCCACCCGCCAGGCCTAGGGACAGATGGCGCAGGCTAGGGGGTTGACAGAGGAGCCCTGCTGTGTCCAGTCTGCAGCCTCTCAAGGACAGCACCCAGAGAATCAGACTTGCCCTCTCTCCCTCTTCTGAGCTCCTGCTGGCTCCTGCCGGCCACACCAACTGGAAGTCCAAGGGCAAAGGAGGGAACCGGGAAGACCCGGGCCAAGGATGCCTGGCTCCCAAAGCACAGAGCATGGTGGGAGGGTGATCAGAGGGGACCAAAGGAAGCCTGCCTGCCTGGGATGTCCCTGCTTTCTGAAGCTAACCCATTCATAAGAAATGGGCCAGCTCTGGACTTCACCAGTACTATGTGCACATGACCTGGGGCCCTGGATGGAGTGCAATGTGTTAATAGACCTCGCGTGGCCAAATGTGGGTCAGTGCTGGCCTCCCTGAGGGTTGCAAACCTGCCTTAGTCACTGCACAGTCCTCTGGCTTCTGCCCGCCCATGGAAACCAGAGGGAGGTGACTCCGTGCTCTGCGGAAGGGAAAGGTAAGCCAGGTCCTGGTACTGGTCCCACCACCCAAGGCCCAAGGCCCAAGGCCTTGGGTAAAGCCCTTCCTGCTGGGTCTGTGACATCATCTGAAAAGGATGGGCCTGGCCTGGGTGATTTCTGAGGCTTCTCCCATTCTTTGTGCTTTAAATGATGTGTGCATATAATGCTGCATCCACGTGGACACACACACACATGGGCACATGAGCGTACATACATGGTGTGTGTGTCTTCAGTGCAGGGTCACCTCAGGTCCATTCTCCCCTGGATGATTGTGTCCCCCATCCCCACCCTGGGGACCCCTGGGCCATGTTTGGAAACAGCCAACTGTCCTGACTCAGGATGGTGCTCTTGGCATCTAGTGAGGAGAGACCAGGGATGCTAACAAACCACACGATCCCCAAGGCAGTTCCCATCACACAGAACAATTCAACCCTGAATGCCAACAGTTCCAGGACTGAAAATCCCTAGCTCCTGATGGAAGTGTTTTTAACTTATGCTTCCCTCAAAACTGCAGTAATATAACTTTAAAATGAAAAATTATGATTCATGCTTCAACAAGTGTATCAGTGCTGCAGACTAGGGGCTTAAACAACAGTCAGTCATTTGTGGTTTTTTTTCGCAGTTCTGGGGGCTAGAGCTCTAAGTTGGAGGTGTCAGTAAGGTCGCTTCCTCCTGGGGCCTGTCTTCTTGGTGTGCAGAGGGCCAGCTTCTCTGTGTGTCCTCACCTTGCCTGTCCTCGGTGTGTGTCTGTGTCCTCATCTGTTCTTATAAGGACACCCATCAGATTGGATCAGGGCCTACCCTAAAGACCTCATTTTACCTTGATCTCCTCTTTAAAGGTCCAATCTCCAAACACAGTCACACTCTGAGGTCCTGGGGGTTAGGGCTTCAGGATGTGAATTTGGGCTGGGGGGGGACATTGGGAGGATCAATCAGAAGAGCTGACCCATCAGCCAGGGGCTGTGAGTGTAGAGGCAACACAGGCAACGTCAGTGATGTAACAAGTGGATGGATGGTTGGCGTGCTGAGAAGTGCCAGGCAGAGGGACCCCCATGAACTTGTCCACCTGGAAACACGGCCCATGACAAGTCTGAACGACCAAAAAGGGCCACGGCTCAGATCCCCTCTGTATCTTTATGTGTTTGTGTATCTTCCTTCAGGAGATCCCACGAGGTGAAAAAACCTTATAAACATGTATGTTCCAAGTGTTATTATTTCCTAAAAGGACTCATCATGGACAGTCCATTCCCATCCCTCAAATCTGTGGGAAGCACAGTTAATTTATGGCATCATTTTATTCACCAGAAACAGGCTTAAGCATAAAGGGAGATTCAGCTCTGCTGGATTTATGCAGTTGAGTTGTAAAACTGGATTTATTCAAGTCTTGGATCACCAAATGAAAGACTTTCAAATTAAGGGAAAATGTAATCTGTGAATTCAAAATATATTAAATATCATAACTTGCCATGATTTTTAAAAAGTGTATTTTAAAAGATACATTTAAACATATGTTTATGTTTAAAGATTTATTAAAATGTATGGTGATTGAAGAAATATTTTAGATGAAATCCTAAGTATTCTTATGATTTTAATAACAAAATAAAGGATCAGACACCTTGAAGTTTGTGCCACTCACAAACCATTGTGTTATAGCCTACATAATCACAGTTATTTCTTAACACATTTGTCCTTGGTACACAAAACCAATATGTCTTAATGCTGCCAGCTCAACATTTATGGCAGATGTGAAAAATTGTATTTAAATTAGAAATGCTAAAATTAATATTTATTGACTTCATGTTTCATTATCATTAGAAATTAGTTTGTTCTTGGCTAAACAGTTTATAGCAAGATATAAATATGTTCCATTGACCTATTAACTAGCCCAATATATTATGGAGTTATTGACAGCAGCAGTAAAATTTACTAACAGCTATTAAACCTTTTAACATATTTGGTATGCCTCTATCCCTATAATACCCAGGAATTAGGTATGTGTTTTTTTTCTTTTTTAGGATAATCTGCTGCTGATATTAAATTCATCCAAGATTATAATATATTGTCTAAGTTTATAGGTCATAAAATAAACCTAGAGCTTACAAAAATTTACATGACAATATTATTTTTTAAAAAAAGGGCATGTAAATTTTAGTACAGTAAGAATGATGATATAAACCACTGGAACACATAAAAAAAGTTCCCCAAACTGTATTAAAGGAATAGTCAGGGATTTATTTCAACACACAAAGCCAGTGGACCGGATGGCTGGGCTGGCATGCCAGGAGGACTTAGGAATTACCGCAGCATAGTGCAGTTTGCACAAATCCACACAAAGAATGGAGCTGGCATCCAGACTGGGTGGCTCCGTGAGCACAAAGTGTGTCATGATGCTCTTCTGCCTGGCCCACATGCTGCCTAGCAGACTGTTCTTCACGTCAGAGCCTGGCTGAAGCAAGGGAGGACTGTCTGGAGTTGGGCTCAATAGATGGGTCTCCTCCAGACACTGGTCTTCCAGCTGGCTGCGAGGCAGGGGAGCCCCCGGCACCTATATCTGTTTGGAATCAGGACTTCTGCTTCCTCGGCCCTCTGTCCATCGTGCCTTCGGGAAGCGACAGCCAAGAAAACCAGCAGCTGCTAGAACTGGAAAGGACAAGGAACAGAGCCCTCCCAGGGAGCATGGCCCTGCCATGATTTGGGCCCTGGAATGCTGATTTTGGACCTCTGACCTCCAGACTATGACAGAATAAGTTTCTGTTGTCTGAAATTATACAATTTGTGGCAATATGTTATTGCAGCCACAGGAAGGCTTGCCACTACAGAAAACAGGACATCAACAGGATCCTATGTCTCAAACCATGCACCCAGGACTGTCCTGCCCAGGCTGAGATGAGGAGTAACGTGACCCATGAGGCTTCCATTCCTCCCAACTCCAGGGGCCCAGGAGTCCCCCCTGGATATTGCCTCCCGAGGACCCAACTGTCTGTGGGATTCAGGTGGCTTCCTGGAGGTGGTGACATCTGAGCCTTGCTATCAATTCCATGGCCTCCTCTCCTGGCCTGTCCTTCCTTGGCAGGGATCTTAGCATAGATCTATCTCTGAGACTTTTAGCCAAACATAGAAAGTTGCTTTGATTTAGGTTGTGAACATCTTCTTTTTTGCTTCAGACATCCTGCCCCTTTTCCCTTTGGCTCCGCCGTCAAGCTTCCTGGAAGTGCTTCTCTGCTACACTTCCACTTATGTGAGGCGGGCTGCACAGCCCAGTGCTAGGATCGGCAGAGCTGAGGATTCACTGGTGATACCAGAACAATGGTTTGTCCCTGAAATCAGGAGCACAGAGCCACATTGTGAGTTCCATGGGTCCCTCATGATGCTGTGCATACAGGGCCTCCTGTAGGACTGATTACTTTAAATGAGAGGAATTAGTTCCATGTTTCTGCTGAAGTCAATCCAGCTCACTGTAGACTATGGCTGGCTTCCTCAGAATGGACTTGGACCTTCAATTATTAATGCCTCGACCCTAAGCCATTCTCCAGGCCAAAAAAATCCATCCATATCAGAAAATTCCCAGCTGGGAATGCGTCAGAGTCCCAGCAGGAAACAGACAGTACACTTCAGCGAGAATAATTCAGGGGGAGCGTGTTTACAAAGGATCTAATTATAGGGGTGTGTTGGGGGGACTGGAAACCAGGAGGGATATTTCAGGAGCCCCTCTCCCTGCCCATGAAAGAGCTGTCACCATCTCTCTGTCCTAAAGCACAAGGAGGGAACAGTGGCCAGACCTGGGAAAAGAGAGAACAGGTCAGAGCAGACCCTGGCTTGAGGGAGCAGGGAACTCCTATCTGGGAACAGAAGCACCTCGAGGCTCCCCATAGGGGAGTCAGCACTCTGAGTCTACTCTCTAACCACCCTCTCATCTTCTGTTGGGTGTCCTGTTGGCTGAACCTGTGGCTCAGCGCCCACTGCAGTGACCTCAGGCTGAGAGGGTTAAGACAGGGACCCGAGCGCAAGTGTGAGCATGTAACCAATGTTATTTATTTCTGCGCTATTTCCCCCAAATCTTGTCTAACCAATTGGAGGCAGAAGTAAAGTGGGAAAAGACAATGATGACAAGGACAAGAGGAGGAAGGATATGCTTTAAGTAAGAAGCTAGACAGATTCTGTAATTTACCACCAGATTTCAATCTGAGCTTCAGAGGAGCCATGGCAAAAAGGGAAATACAATGATTTCTATCACTGTCCCTTCCCAACATCTGGGACATCTCTTCCTTTCTCAAGAGAAGCCTTTAAAAGGAGACATTAGGCAAAACATTATTGATGTCAGTAGCAACTGGCTGCAATGAATTCCAAGTGGTGTTTTTATCATTGTGTCTCATCTGGAATAGATAAAGCTTGGAGGATAAAACTAAGATATAGCTCAGTAAAGTCAAAATATGTAAATTTTTCCTGGACTTCTCGATTCTTGAGTAGAATTTGTACTAAGGGCAAACTAGCAACCACATTACGGCATTCTTCTTTTTAGATAGCATCTCATTCTTACTGGGCTTGGCCGGGAGGTTGTATTAGTCTGAATTCTTCAGAGAAACAAAACCAATAGGCTATATATGTCAAGAGAAAGTGATTTATTTAAGGAATTGGCTCACATCAGTATTCAAACGAATACTGGCCCATCTAAATCTGCAGTGTGGGACGGCCAGCGGCAGGCCCAGGAGAGCCAGGCATGCTGGTCCAGTCTGACGGCCGTCTCCTGGAGAATTGCCTTTTGCTCACAAAGTCTAGTCTTTTGTTTCATTCATGCCTTCAGCTGATTGGATGAGGCTCACCTGCATTATGGAGGGCATTCCGCTTTACTCAAAGTTCTCTGAATTACATGTTAATCTCATCCAAAGACACCCACCAAGTCCACACTCATGGTTAATCAGCCAAAGCTAGAGCAGATGTTTCAAGGGTACACCGTGATGGCCATCGGCCGCCCTGCTCTTCTGCACTGCTGTAAGAACTGACATAGATCCATATCCTTTGGAAACCAGAAGAAGAAATGGTAGGGTTGGCAAACTAAAATTAAATCTCCATAACATGATGCTACTGCCAGCTCTTTTCATTGAGAGGAGGCCTGCAGCCATGCCCCGCTCTGGCCACCACCACAGCGAGCTCCTGGAGCAGTGTTTGATCTAGGCACTAGTTAGTACATATGTGCTGGAGAAGGGGTCACATGAAAAACTTCCCTCGATCCTTAAGGAGCAACATAGCTAGAAAAGTAAATGGTCAAATAACATTCCAGAAGAACTGTCTGTCATCACCAACTCAGACAATTCGCAATCCAACACAGTCATGAGTAGCGGTGTAAATACACAGGGCTGCCCACTTTATTCACTCAACCCACCACTCAGTTTAAAGCTTGTGACTTATCAAAAGTACTTTTTTGAAGCCATCAAAATATGTAGCTGCAAGATTTCTACACCCTGATCGAGACCATGAAACAGGATGATTTTATCAAAGTTGGCCTTGAATTCTCCTGGAGACTAGTGACCTTAGAACTTGACCTATTTTTCTCTGCTCTGGAGAACTCCAAAGAGTCCCAGGCCTTGAGTTCTGGGCACAGAAATGTGGGGTCCACACCACACCAGTGAATAAATTCATTGGTGGTTTCTTGGTGAGTGTTGGTTACGGCGAGTCTGTTAGAATGGCTTGGGTCAGGAGATGACAAATTCCAAGCACCTTTGCTCTTTGCCTGCTTTTTCAGTGTCTCCCCCAGACCAGAACCTGAGGGAGAGTGCCAACAGGACCCTCAGCAGAGGGCCGCAGGCCGGCATTCCTGTAATACACAGTTTGTAGAGAATGAAGGCTGCTTTGGTCTTCTTTCGTACTGGCGCACCCAGTCACCAACGTGACACTGGCTTTCTCGCTCAGCTTTGAAATATAGTAAACTCACAAAAGCTACTGTCGAGTTCAGAACAAACACAGGGTGGTATGTTTAGTTATTTGTTTTTGTAGTAAAATAAAATATTTATTAACTGCAGACACCTACTGTGAACAGAGGGGGAGGCCACTGTGTTTTATCTCGCCAGTGTCATGTTTGACTTCCATTAGGGATGGATTATAGACCTGTGGGTTTTCATGAATTCAGAAAGTCCACTTTGAACACTGATTTCAAAGCCTACAGGGGGTGTGAGAATGCAAGAACACAGCTTTGGAGGAAGAAACCTGTTGCATGCAGCGAGCACCTTGTGTTTGATAAGGCAGATTGGAGGTTCCCGGCGACACAGAGGCCAGGATGCTTCTCCCTTAATAAGACGACTTTAAAGGAAGCTTTCCTATTGTTTCCACCACGCTTTCCTCAAGGTGTACACAATTAATTCAGTCTTGGAATCCTGAGGAAATCACCATTGTATCAGTCGGCTTCGCCTTCTCGGTCTCTAGCTCATCACAGGGAATCGGAAAGTATGCTAAATCGTCAGGGGGCTGCTGTCTTCACGCTTCTGTGCCTGCCAGGCTGGCTGTGCCCATGCGTGTGCATGCAGGAGCCAATACCCACATTTTACATCTTTGAACCTGTAAGAGAAGGTGACCAAAGTGAAAAGGATGACCACGTTTGACAGCCATCCAGAGCCCTGTCACACCTAGATACAATTCTGATCACACATGTAAAATACTTCAACAAACGGGAGTCTCTCTGAGGGAGGATGCAATGGACGAGAGAGGGTGGGCACCGAGTTCTCTTAGGAGAAGCTAACAGAACCTGCAACATTTTTCCTGAGGAGAAGACAGCAGAGGTACATCCGGCTGATGGCCTCAAGAAGGTCTCTCTCGTGGAAGGATGTCTGAGTTTGTTCTGTCCTGTTAAAAGCAAGGTTCACAGGTGAGGATTTCAGGGAATTGGGGTTTGACTTTCCAAGGGAAAGTTCCAACAGCCACAGGACCCTGGGAGCTACTGATCATGTCAAGTGTCTGACAGAAATGGCGGGTCCCTTGGTGAGCAACATGTAGATGGTGGAAGGACTGGATTGACAGGAGGAAATAACTATGGGCCCAGGAAATCCCCTGGTCCAATCACTGAGAAGTCCTCTGCAGGGCAATTTTATGGCAAATGTGAATGCAGAAAATGGAACCTATGCAAATATGCAAAGGGACTTGTCCGCTTGCCTCAGCCTTCAAGGAAGAGGGGCCATTCCAGTCCTGGTCTGAACCAATCCTGAATGGCACAAGTAGTTCTTTTCTCCTTTATGGCTTATTGAGACATCTTTAGACTGATTCACTCACACCTGGAGCCTACTGCACCAGTCCTAGCAAAGGTGCTCCCTTCAGCCCTGGAGTCTAAGACACACAGGGTGTGATTGAGACAGACAGTTTTGCTTTTTCTAAGTGACATAAACCACCCAAATGAGAATATGGCCCTAATTCAAGTTATTTTCCATAATGTCTTCTTAAGGATGAGCAGTGGAGGAGGGTCCCCACATATGGGAACACTACAGGGAACATTCAGCTGGGAATCAGGAGACCGGGGGTTGGGGGTGTGGGGTAGGCTCCAGTTTGGTTCAACACTGACCACTTGAGTGGCTTTCAAGCCGCTTAGCACTGCTGGGTCTCTTTGTCAGCAACGGCTTCCCATTAGATACTTCATCTCAGTTTTAGAAAAGCAACTCCTTAGGGTTTTGGGATATCCTAACTCCATCACTCTCAAATGCTCCTCACCATATGGCTTGGATGGATCCAGGGTCTTGGGCTCAGCCTGGGACATGCCTGTGTCTAGGACCTGCATCCTCTTGTTCTTATTGCAATGAAGAGTGAGACCCAAGGGTCTAGGCGAGGCTTCTGGAGAGCTGTGCTAACTCCTCAGTTTTTCCATCCTTTGTGAGCTTTCCACATTTGGCATTCTTGACCATCAACTCAGCAGCAGACTGGACCTGTATTATCACCTCCGTCCTCAACCCAAAAGAACAGCCATGTGACCAAGTCCCCTCATCCTGAGTTTCTCAAAGGCAGGAGCTGAGGTTTATGGGCATCCCCAGTGGAGAGCTCATATTCTTGCCCACAGTAGGTAATCAGTGTTTTCTGGTTGGACTTAGCAATATTGCTACTGTTTTAAGCACTTCGAGCTTGACGAAGTAATACCCTGTGCTTACGTTTATCTTTGTGATTTCTAAATCCCTTAGGCTTGAATGGTGGCCCTCATTCATGAATCCTGTCTTTTCAACAAATACTAACTGACAAGACTTAAGAGTTCATGTAGGCTCTTCTGTATTAGATGTGATAAGCCATGTGTGACTGTGGCTACATCTCCCCAGCTACTCCCCCCAGGGAGGCCAGCTTTCCGTGCTCCCAGGAGTCGCTTTGCTTTCTGACCCTTTACTCTTCAATGCTGAGCTCCCTGCTTGTCCCCTGCCCGGCCATCCACTGGCCCCTAGAACGTCCAGCATTTGCACTTCAGCGCATCACCTTTGAGCTGCTACTTGGGCAATGCTCAGGTGCGAGGCCCCAGTGCAGGTGCCTGCTTCATAGCAGGGTGCTTGCTGTGTCTCCAGAAAGCCTGTTAATATGCCCAAAAGGTGACTTTTAAGCCATTCAACTATCCATGAGTCACCTATGTTTGCTTCTAGCTCCTGATTCTTCTGGAATCCTTGCTCTGGAATCCCCCTCTGGATGCTGTGGATTCCTAGCAGCCTGGCTTCCTGGCAGGCATGGGCTCTGGAGCAGGAGTCTCTAAAAGCAGATTAATGATGGGCTCTCTGAACAGAGAATCCAATATCACTGCTGTCCAGGGGCAGCTGGTGTGTGCCTCCCAACCAAGCTGTCATGAGCAGGTGGGAAGAAGCCAGGCTGTCACTGAGGATATTTTGCAGAGGGCCAGTAAGTCAGCCCATTACCTGGACCACTGCCCCTGCCTCACTAATAGCTGGACATCATGGTCTGAGAGCAGCTCAGGAAACGTGTATGCCTAGAACTTGTAGGAACTACCATAACCTTCTGGAACCTTCACCCCTGACCCTTAGAACCCTTGCATCGGCTTCTGAAAGGCAGTATATTTGGAAGGCTGAAGCATTTCCTATAGAAAGAAAGGAAAGAGTCTCTGGGGATGAGAGCCCATTTTCCTTGAAGTTCTTTCCTGGCCCCACAAAGCCACAAGGAACCAACGGCCACTTTGTTCTCTTTCACTTTTCCTTGCTTCTTTCCCTTTCTAATTTGCTCTCCTTCCAGAGGCATGTCATGAAGACTTCTGGGCTTGGCTTGAGAGCCTCTCTTTAAAGGTGTGATTCTGCTGCAAGAGCAGAAGCTGTGGCCATTCAGCAGCTGTGCGTCTTTCAGGTTCACAGAAAGACACAGAGTGACTCTCCCTGAGACAACAACTAGAAAAGAACTTGAATTTTGTTACGACCCTCTTAGTTTACCAGTATGTACTAGATGCGGTTGCAATGCCATTGATAGAGAGTTGGGGTCCCTGATTTTTCCTTACTCATGTATCAAATAAATGTTGTATTATGCTCCATAAAAATATCTTAGAATGGTTAAAAAAGCATTCAGGGGATGTTTTTCTTGAGGGAAGTGCTGTCTAAAATGGCATTCTTTCTGTGTTTGGTATAGCAAGCAGCTCTGTCCCTGCAACACTATGTTCATGAATCAAGGTCAGAAATTTCTGGAAATTAAGAGTCAAGGTTCCCATGGCAACCTCCTTTGTTCCACTGCAAGCATTTATAATGACAGTCCTTTCATTACCTGATCCCATAAAAACAGACAACAAGATATATAAATTGGCTAATCTTTTGGAGAATTGGCTAACTCCGTGAAACAATAACAAATCATCCCAGTTACCAGCTGAGTATCAGAACGTCTACCACGACGAGCCAAAACGTAGCACCTGGTCCTTTTAACCTGTCGGACCTTCATCCCAGAACATACGAGCACTTTTACCTCATTAGACTGAGCTTTGGGCAGCTACATGTAAATCCCCCTTCCTGGCCTGGCCTGCCTCACTTTGCTAGTGTGACAAGCATTCTGAGCATGAAGATCTTTCACTATGTGCAAAACGCCCCATCACAGAATGAGCCCAGACCTGGGGAATCCCATCCTTTCCCTGGACACAGTCCTCCCATGAGTGGTCTCTATCAGCTGGGTATGTCTGGCACAGAGAAGCAGATGACGTCATTTCACAGATTCACAGTGACCTGGGGAGGCCGCAGAATCTCAACAAGAATAAAGAACATTCTCCTGGAGTAGCTATCTTAAAACTATACAGTTGGTGGAAAATCATCTTATATTAAAACAAACACAAAGACAGTTTGTTTCCAAATATAAAAATGCATGAAGTTTCATGACACAATGCAAGATTTACATTCAACACGTGTGTATTGTGTCTGCAATAGGCCAGATACTGTCCTAGGCTCTTTATAGCTCACATGAATCAAGCACACACCACGTGCCAGGCACCGACGCGAGTGTTTTACTGTCTTCATTCAACCTTCACAGTCACCTTGGAGAGAAGGTATTTTTTCAACTCCCATTTTACACATGGCAAACTGAGGCAGAGCCACTTCAAACAACTGAACTAGGCAGGGACTGAGCCAAGCAGGGGGCCCAGCGCTAGTATCTGAGCTGCAACCTTGAGCTACACTGCCTTAAATCCTCAGAGAAATGTCACCCTTTTTTTGGTTTGTGTTACATGAGGAGTGTTGAACTTGACTTCTTCACCAAACGCTCTGCACGGACGCATCCCATTCCCTGGTCCCACCAACCTCTTCCTTGCGTGTGACAGGCAGGGACCTCCGGGGACTCCAAGGCTTTGCCTATGTTACTCTCTCCTCTACCTGGCGAATGCCTGCCCCTGTGAATCCTTCCCGTCCTGATCTGCTGATAGCAGGGTTCTGGACCCTTAAAGCACCATCATAGGCACCGATCTCCTTTCTGTGGGGTCAGCCACCCACCCGGGGCCCCTGATCTGCTCACAGGCCTGCCCAGCCCTGGGGTCTGAGCGCCTGAGAAGAGCAGGTGTGCGCTATTTCCTGTTACATCATTGGCTCCCAACACCACACCCAGGGCACGGTGGGTGAACAACGAGTGAACACATTAAGCTAAAACACACCATTCCTTGGCAACTTCATTTTGAAATGCTGATAAATAACAAAAACAGTAACACAGATGTTACCTGTGGCTGTGTCAAATGGGGCGTTGAATGCCGGTGTTCGGGGGAACTGAATAATTTGGTGTGTGTCTGGGGAGGCTGCATTATCCCATGATCATCGCACAGTGAGGTCTTGGTTCATCTGAAAGTATGTTTAGGGGTGGCAGTCCTGAGATGGGTCAGTGGCAAGGAGCGCATGGGGTGTCTGCCAAGGAATCCACCTCCCATGGCGCCCCTGTGTGGGTGCTGTCGCTGTCCGCCCGCACGCCCATTCCCCGGCTCATAGCTCGCCACTGCCATTTCCAGCCTCCAGGGTCTGCATACCCCAACCCCTCCTCAGCCACAGCCAATGACTGGCTGACAGGGAGGCACAAAGACCGGTTGGCTTCTTGAAAGGGCTGGGATGCGTGCTCCGCCGCACCCTCTGCCTCTGCTCCCATTTCAGACCAAGGCCAGGTTGGAGCTGAACCACATCTTCCTCAGGTTGTTCCCCTTTCTTGTCTCGTGTGAAGGCCCTGGTGAGGCGCTTCCTGAAGTGTACCCCCTCAGCGAGCCACCATCACTCAAATCTCTGCGTCAACTCTGCTCAGAGAACCGGGCCTAAGGCAGGAGCCATGTGAGGGAGCCCCGGTCCCGTGTGCAACAGGGCTGCGGAACCCAGGGTCCCCTTTCAGCCGGTGTGAACCGACCTGCTGAAATGAACTTGTGTTTCAGATTTGTGGTACAAGTAGAAAAACATAAGGAAGGAAATATTACATTCACTTAAAATCTCCATAAAGATGGAGGTGGCCAGAACACCAATTATAGACACTATGAGTTTCCCAGGACTGCAGTAGAATTACCACAAGCCGGCGGGACATAAAACTGCAGAAACGTATTCTCTCCAACTTCTGGGGGCCAGAAGTATGAAATCCTGGTGTCAGCAGGGTTAACCCCCTTTGGAGGCCCTGAGGGAGGGTGCGTTCCCTGACCCCGCCCAGCTCCCGGAGGCCCAGCTCCCTGAGGCTCCTTGGTCTTTACACACATCCTTCCGACGCCTGCCTCTGCCTTCAGCCTTCACACGGCCTCCACTCCCAACACCTCTTTTCTTCCCCTTTTCTTACAAGATCTCCTGTCATTGGGTTTGGACTCACCCTGAATCAAGTAGGATCTCATTTCAAGTCCTTTAACTTAAGTACCTCTGCAAAGACCCTTTAGTCCAGTGAGTCCATATTCACAGGTTCTGGTGGACATACCTTTTTGGGGGGGACAGGGGACACAATTCAAGCCACTACAAGTATGTTCGTTACCTGGTCCTTCGCCAAAATCCAAAGAATGAGTGTCGACACGGGATCAGGAGGAAGCCCCTCTCCCTCTGCTCCGGCCTCAGGTCCTCCGGGACAGGACGCTGCTTCTGCGCCACATGGAGCAGACTGTTCTCCACCGTCGCCTGTGCAGCGTAATGAAGGGCTGGGTGGCCCCCAAAAGTCAAGCATCTGTGAAGCAGTAATGCTCTCAGAACCCTGGCACTACAGCAGCCAGTGTGCAATTTAGAAGCTCAGAACCTTTGAATGATCAAGAATTGGGCCCTGAGTTTATTCATAAACCTCTACAGCCAAGACAGATTTACATGAAATCATTAGAGTTAGAATATATATATATTTAACACTATGGCTGGTATATTCAGCTTGTCATTTATTTCCTTTGCCTTCCCTTTTCAGATCCATCAATCAAGTATGACACTCATCTGAACTCATGACTTACTTTTAAAGCCACTGCGGCAGGTATCACCCGCATGGCTGTGAAGCACAGGGCTGGGAGCATCCTCAAGACTTAAATGCCAACGTGCAGGACACAGTTCATATCCGGGTCATCCGTGGAGGGCCATCTGGGCCACTGAGAGTCTCGGTTGGATCTCTCTTCTCATCTCGTGCTCTTAGAAAGTTCTCCCTTCACTTACCCAGGAAATGGTATATGACACTGGGAGTCCAGAGCACCTCAGAAAAGGGTCACCTTCCAGAGCCAACTGACGTGATGCCACCACCCTGATAGAGTTGGGGAGACCTGCAGGGTGCACCAGAAAGTATACTAAGGCCAAGGGAGTCAGCGTGGGGCTTAGCAGGAAACAGATGTGGCTTGTTGAAACGGATGTTGAGCGAGTTGCCCGGGGAGGGTTCAGGGGTGCCTGTGTTGTGGGGTGCCACGTGAAGTTATGGAGATAGATTCTGTTGTGATCCCATCAAAGTCAGGAGCTTCTAACCTGCTGCTTGTCATGGACGAAATCGTCTGCACTGTTGCAACTTTACTACTTAAATAGTCTCTCCTGTTTGATTAATTTTGTCAATAAGAAGCCAACAGAAGCCGTGTGATGATTTGTTTCAGAATCAAATGATTTTATAGACAAAAATAGGAATTACGGTTCTTGACTATGATATTACCATTAATGCAATATTCTTAATTAAGAATTTTTATTGGGCCTCAGCTGCTGAAGTAAGAGATGTGCTGTGAAATAGAGCTGCTCCCGCACAAAAAGCCTTTTTTCATCAGGACAAAAAGCCGTGCAGAAACCACAGCAAAGACACTTGCTGTCCTCCTAAAGAGAAAAGGCTCTCCCTCCGGTGGAGCTCATTCCTGACATATACCAATTTCCCAGTTCCTGACTCGAGTGGTTGGGGTATCAGGCCAGACCCCTAGAGTTCAGGTGCCATGTTCTCAGGGGGTGACTTGGACTTGCAATCCTTTCGGATTTGGGATATGCCAGGTGTGAACACAGCACCATGGACGAGCCTGGGGGATGGGCCACGCTCACTGCCACTGTCACCAAGGCCCCATGCCATGCTGCATGCTGCCCTTTCAGGAGGGACTCGTCCCTGGGGAGGGAGGCATCCTCTAAACTCAACAAGGGGCAGCTCTTGGCAGCAGACCATCTGGAGGGGAAGCGGCCCCCACTCAGCAACATAAAACTCACTTTAATTAACGTCAGTACATTTCTTTACATCCACAGCCTCTTGGAGGAGCTAACGCAAAACAAACCAAAGGGGAAAAAAAATCTTAGTTGTTTGGGGGATTTTAAGAGAATTCTTTAATATCAGATTAAGCCCATTTTGATTGTAAATCTATTTTCATCTCAACATTACCAAAGAATATTACAAGAAAACTCTGTTTTATGAACTTATTATGATTTAAACCATTCTCTCTCTGCTCTTTCTCTCTGACTCTCTCACACACATTCATTCTCTAGAGGATCTAAAAATAAGCCTCCAGCTATACATGTCAGTGCTCCGGGTTTATCCTCAGACTAAGGAGTTTTTCACAAAATGCCTTTATTATTTTTTAGGGTTCCACTGCAGTATCTGGAAACAGATCATTTTGGATGGGAACTGTCAGGGAGATGGAGCTCTCTCACGGACAGACTCGCCATCCCCGGCATCCTCTTTCTCATCATCAGCAGAACTGGGGGTTTTCTGAAAATTCAAAGTCCACGATGACCCAGTTTACTAGTCATTTCTACCGCCTGGGATATCAGCACAGCAAGCTCTCCTGAGTGTGCATGTCTGAGTTGTGTGTGTAAAACACCCAGCCACTGTTTATCGAGCTGTGAGAGCAGGCTGTAGGCCCTCGCAAGGCTTTTTCTGGGAAGCACCCAAGCTATACGTGTGCACAGGCCAGGGTCTGCGTGAATTTTGGAAAAATGACTTAAGAAGTATGCTGGGTGCACGGGGGCCATGCTGTGTAAACAGCCTGCCCTCTCACACACCCTGTTCAGCACAGGCCTCTCTGTTTCCAGCCTCAGAATAGGGATGTTCAGGCCTGTTCTGAGGCCCATTTGGCCCTGGGAAGGTGCAGCCGCGACCGGCGGAAGCCATCTAGCAGCTGCGAGAGCCCTAGCTTGGGCACCTGTGGGCTTACCGACAGAGAATACAGAAAATGGACATGGAAAACGTGTTTTCAGTGATGTCCTAGCCCCAGAAGACTCTGAGGAGCAAACCCCTCTGACTGAAGCCAGTGGCCAGGGGATGGCCCAGGAAAACTACGCACTCCCCCAACTTCTGGGCATCTCCAGCTGCAGATTGTGAATCTTTGTGAGTCTCATGGCCCATTGTAGAAACTGGAAGCAAAAGACACCTTAAACATCATTCTCACTGTGGTACCACCAGATCAACTCAGCATGCAGACCGTTCATCTGTGCATAAAAATGAATTGGAAAACTGAACAATTTCTTTCTGAAATCTCAGCTCTGGCTTTGACAACATTCTGAGGTGTCTCCTGAAATAGGCAACCTGATGGGTATCATTTCGATGTTCCTATAGATCAGCTCACTGCATAAATCCCTGAGCCATGACCCAGCTGGTTATCATGTCATCATTACCTGTTTTTCAAGAGCGATGAGGAGAATGGCCCTGCCCACTGCACTATCGCGAGTGCCACACCAGAGCCTGTCGCCTGAGAGCCGGGGGCTCATTAAGCTGAGATGGATACTTTGTAGCTCCTCTGTTTCTTAAATAGGCATTTTGTCACATTTTAATGTTCCTGAAATTGCAATCTGTCTTAAAATTGTTAATCTCTTCTGGCCAAAATAAGTACTACCACGTTAAATATGGATGTCAGTTTCCAAATACACCATTGACTTCAGTTGTCTTAGAATAGAGGTGATGTGGTATCATGATCTCCATTGTACAGAGGAGCTGGCTTTGGTGCTTTTCTTACTATGAAGAAGTTAGAGGAAAGCAGAGCAGATTTATGTCATCTGAAAGTCCCCAGGGGAGGGAAGGGGAAGATGGATGAGGGACCAGACCTGGGACTGGGCAGGCATGACATTGAGCTTGATGTCTCCTGTCTGCCACCTTTCACTTTTTCCTCCTAAGTTCTTCCCTTTCTTCTCCTTGTCTGCTTTTCTTGAGCACTGATGTGATGACCAAAAGTTTCGTGGGTTGCTGAGCAGATGCATAAAAAGCTGCTGAAGGTCACCACCTCTCATGCAGTAGGCTGTTGGCCCAGAAACGATAGGTTGTCATTTTTGTTTGCAGCAGTGACGGCGCGCGTCTATTTCAGCGACCTTGAATGGTCCGAATGATACAAATTGAATGGGAACACTTTGTCAAATGATTCATGTCAGATTAAAAAAGCCACTTCATCTGTGTTATTTTATACCCATATAAATAGTCATAAGTGATTGAACCCAGGGAATTTAGCTAGTGTGTGAAAGTGGTTGCTTTATGGAAAAGGAATCTTCCTTCCAAGCTCTTTCAATTTCCTAATGATCCAGCTTCCAGGATCCCTTTCAAAATCATTTTATTGGAAGGTAAAATGCTTACAAAGATGAGGGTTTCCATCAAAGTTGTGCCAAGTGCAGATGTGATTTTCAGAGTTCCCGCTACACGCTGAACTCGCAGGACTTGCTTGAGGCTGGGGTCCATGTGCTCCCAGCCCCGGCTCTGTGTGCAAGAGCAGCCTATGGGGCTGTCCCCCACGCCCCCAGGATGCCACACCTCTGAGGCTCGACGTCTTGGTGGCATGCAGTCTCGCTCTTGTCTTTATGAATCATTTTAGTGGGTCAAGGTTAGTTCCAGCATCCTAAATCTGAAGGAACTGAGACGAGCAGGTGGGAGACTGGGTTTCATAAAGCAAAGTGCTGTCATGAAGGCAGAGTGCTGGCGACAGAGGTCTCTAGGACAGGTCTGCCATGGAGCTGGCCATGATCAGGACCTGTTCCGAGTGAGCCAATCACTAAGTGCCTCCGCTGAAAGGTTCTGGCCAAACTTCACAAGTCTTCTGGCTATTTTATGAAGAAATAACATTAAAATATGTAACTTTCTCCCCAAGAGAAAGCAGTTTTTGTGTATGATTCATAAGCCCTTTCAGCCTCACCCTCTCCCCACCCCTCCTATCCGACCTCCTCCAGCCCAGCAGGACACACCCTCCATAATATGGAGCAGAGCTGACAAGTTTACGGGTGGAATTTACTGGAGCATTTGAAGATATTTGTAAAGGCTCTGAGACCCACTCACCCCCATCACCACAGAATGCGGGGGATGCCATCCTAGAGGTGACAGGGGTGGGCCACTCACCCACACATTTGTTTGTAAGTTCTTCTGAGATCTGGCTTCATCCCCCGGCAAAGGAGCCATCTGAGGAAAAGAAGCTTAGGGTCAGAACCTGGGGAGATGCATAATAAATGAGAAGGTCTTTGGAGGATGCCAGCGGTTTACGGGAGATTTTCTGGGAGAGTTTCTCTCTGCAGCTCTGGGCAGCATGAGGACCAAGCGGCCAGGCGCATCTGAGTGACTCTGTGTGGCCTCTGCTCCCACTCGGTTAGAGCCAAGGGGTGGGGGGCCCCTTCTTGGGTGTCTCAGTTTACCAAGGGAATTGAAACTTTATATTGCATGGTCGTGCTATGAAAAGTTCCAGATTTCCAGAGCTTTCGTGCATGGTCTGGTAAGTTTTTAAACTGGAGAAATGTTCTAAAATAAAATGCAGGTGGTGTAAGGCAGAGGGACTGTGCCAACAAGATACAAAAGCCGTTGTCAAGTCCATGCATTAGAGCATGAGTCCTGGGCTTTGTCTGAGCAGAAGAAATGGTTCCCCAGGCAAAGCATAAGAACTGCTCTCCAAATGTTCCCAGCTGCACGTGGTAGAGCTCCATCGTCCTGAAACAAGGGGGAGTTAGGGACGGTAATGGGGTAAGAAACGGCCTACACTTCACGGGAAACGTGAGTGTGGCTGTGCTTCCAGGCCTGGGGCTGGGGCTCTAGGATTGTCTGCATGATATTTACAGAGGGAGGCTTTAACAGTGTGTAGGTAGATAAATACTAATATAGACATCGATAGATGAATATGGGCCTAACAGATACAAATAGACACAGATACATATAGAGATAGAGAAGGGCATGATATGACTACAGATACAGATAGAGACATAATAAAGGGAGAAATATTAGGTAAATAGACAGACAGATGTAGAGACAGATCAGTGGAGATGCAGATGCCCTGTGGATGCAAAAACAGGTTTCAACAGGGAAGGGGAAGTGATGGCATTGCTGTGGATAGAGACCCATGGAGGCATATATTCATTCCACAGGTACCCACCCCTTTGTGTAACTGGGGGCTTTAGAAATGAAAGACGTGCTTCCTGCTTTAAAAAGGCCCCAGTGTAGTAAGGCGGAGATGTTATCAAGATTACTTTGATACAAGGAGACTGATGTTCTTTGTGACGGAAGGAAGCAGATGGTGCCCTGAGGACCCAGTGGAGGGGCCCACAGCTCAGCCTGGGAGGAAACGCAGAGGGTGTGAGCCAGGGGGCCCCGACCCCCGAGCCCGCATGAGGGGAGGAGCAGGTGGAGAGTGGCGAGGAACGAGGAGGCGAGCATTTGGGACAGCTCTTGGAGGCTCTGGGCTGTCTGCACCCCCATTTTCGGCCTATGTGAGTTTGTGGGTGCACAGAGAAGCCCATGTGTGCTCAATGGCTCCTTGGTTACCGGGAGCTTTCAAAGTTGCCAGGATTCCTTCTCGGTGGTGGTCCCACCACAGCCATCAGTAGCCCCTCGGGCCCCGCAGTGTTCTCAAGGTCTATGGACAAGGCAGAAAAGGACTCTGTCCTGAAGAGCCTGGGGTCCCCCAATAGCTGAGGACCCCTCCCCAAGGTGGGGTGAGGGGCACGCGTGAGATAATGTGGACACGGCATGGGAGAGCACAGAAGACCTCGGGGCTGCGCCTGGCAGCATGTGTGTGCTCCTGAGGGGACTGTGGCTTTCAGTGAGAGAGAGGGCTTGTAACCTGAGGACACAGATGAGGTCAGGGGTGAAGGGTGGTGGAGGGGTAGATGCTGCAGCCACATTACAGATCCACCTGGAGCAGGTGTGGGGACCTCAGCGACCGGCTTCCTACCAGGACAACACTCACCTGAGAACTGGCACAGAAGGAGCCACTTAAAAGTGACCAAAGTCTGTGAGACACGGTGGGTGGGAGCAGAGGCTTCAGTATGAATGTGGGGGCCAGACCTCCCCAGCATCACTCTCAGTGAAGGACACACATCACAGCAGTTTCTACCTCCTTGCTGCTGCTTCTGGACGAGCCGGGCTAAGATTGCCCTCCCTGGCCCTTGCCACTTCCTGGCACCCACTGGGCACCAGTCTCCCTTCCCTCCATCACCAGGTCCTGCACTGCTTCCTCTGAGCTCCTAAGTCTCCCAGGCCTGTTGGCCGAGGAAGCAAGGACTCCACGACTGCTTTCCCCCGTTAGGAGGTTTACCCCTGAGGATTTAAAAAACCCTGTGACCATCTTCATGGCAAGAATCTGAGTCCATCTCTTCCCCAGACCCCCGGCCTGAGAAGAAAGCTGAGCTCCCACCCTCTTGAGCCAGGCACCCAGAAGTGTGTGCCTCAGAGTCTTTATTCCGCTGTAGCTGTTGGGAGAGGGCGAACGCTTGGCTTTCGGGTCCCGCCCACATGAGCCGTGTTGCTGGCAGCTTCCAGGGCCTGGAGCTGGCCGTGGACCTCGTTCGCTGACCCGTATCTGCACCGGAACAAAACGGAATCCGGGACTCCTGCCACAAAAGGAAAGCTGCCCAGCTGCGTTTTCATCCCCCCTGGCTCCTGCCCTGCCCATCGGAGCCGTGCTCTGCAGGCAGGCCCCAATGCCTCTCTCAACTTTTGTTTCAACCTTGTTCCAGTGGCGGTGGCACCTGGCTTGAATGCAAATCCAGAGCACAGTTGGATATTAATGACTACTAATTCATAGTTTTGCAAAGCAGAAGAACCCGTATTTCTGCCATCATTTAAATAGGTGTTTATACGCTGAGGAGACGTAGCAGGTCAGAACCTGAGTTTACAGAAGAAATGCTCACGTGCAGATCTGTTGGCTGCCGCATCTGCTCTGCGGACAGCAGGGGTGTAGCGAGCTGGACCTGTAATTAGAGCCGCCTCTATGGACCTTTAACCCTCTGGCAATTAGAGAGAAAACAAGAGATGAGAGGAAGGAGGGAGACAGTGCATTCCTCAGAAGCGCTTAATCAGAACCAGCACATCCAGGTAGCGGCCCAGTGAAGCGGGTGGTCCTGAACACTGCCTGCATGCCTCCACCGCCCTCCCATCCCTCTGTGCTCCAGGCTGCTCTCCACTCTTCCTTTCCTCCTCAGCCTGTAATGGCCCTGCTGTGGTTCCTCGCCAGTAACTTCTGATGCCGCCGTCAGACCTTCCCAAGTGAGACCTTGGGCTGCTCAGTGACACTCGTGCGGGTGGCAGTCAGGGTTACCCTAGGTCAGGGGTCTGTGACAGGCACATCTTATTAGATGGCAGGCCAGGGGGCCCCAGCTCTGCAGACCCCAGCTCAGGACATGCCTGCCGTCCTCTGTGAATGTATCCCATGTGGGGACCACCTCATTCCCCAACGGTGGGCCCACATCTCAGGGCCACTGCAGAGGGTTCTAGGCCAGTAATCATTCACGGAGGGGATGCAGAGCTCAGTGGCTTCTCATTCTTTATGCCCAAATCAGTCAGAAGGCCCTGAAAGCAGTTTGTGGTGTGGAGAATGAATTCCTACTCGACAAGACAGTGGTTGTCTGCAGTCTGGGCATCGAGAAAGCTGTTCCAACCCCCAGCCTCTGCCAGGACATGGAGCAAAGATGCCTTGAGACTAGGCAGGGCCCTCCTAGACTCCATGGCTCCAGGGTTTTGGTCCAGATAGATGACCGTTCCAGAAACAGTATATGATCATAGTTCTGTTACATTTTTTGGTTTTGATATAAATTGTATATATTGCAGGTGTATGACACGATGATTTGTTATACACATGCATAGTGAAAAGATCACGATGTCAGGCTAATGAACACTGACCCCTCACACAGTTCCCTTTCTTGTGCATGTGGTGGGGGCCCCAAAATCTACTCTTCTGGCAAATTTCCAGCATTCCATACCCATTATTGACAACAGTCACCCTGCTGTGCAGTAGACCCTGAGACTGACCCGTCCCACAGAGCTGGCACTTTGTTCCCTATGAACAGCATCCCCCATTTCCCCACCTCCCCACCCCTGGCAACCACAGTTCTACTCTCTACTCCTGTGTGTTCAACTGTTCTAGGTTCCACAACCAGGTGAGAGCATGTGGCTTTCTCTCATTCTGTGTTTGGCTTGTTTCCCTTAGCATAACATCCTCCAGGTTCTTTTGTGTTGAAAATGGCAGAATCTCCTTCTTTCCAAAGACTAAATATTACTCCAGTGTGCATATACCCTGTGATCTGTTTGACGGGTCATCCCTCAGCAGACACTGGGCTTTCTTCCACTTAGCTGTTGTGAATAAAGCTGCAGTGAGCATGCGCCAAAGACACCTCTTCAAGGGACTCATTTCATTTCCTTTGGTTCCCTTCCTGTTAAACTTAGAGTTGCCTCCCCACAAAAAGGTATGTTGAAGTCCTAACCCTCAGTACCTCAGAATGCAACCTTTGGCAAAAGGGTTAAACTGGGGTCATTAGGGTGACTTCAACCCAATGTGACGGACATCCTTATAAAAGGGGAAATTTGGGCAGAGAAGACAATGTGGAGACCCAAGGTGAGCAGCATGTAAGGACAGAGGACTGGAGCAATGCAGCCACCAGTCAACGAGTGCCTGGGGCTGCCAGAAGCTGGGACATTATCAGCCGGCACCTGCCAAGGTAGCACAGCCCTGATGACACCCTGATTCTGGACTCTGGCCCCCAGACCGTGAAGAGCACATGCTTTCGTTCTGAGCCACCACATCTGTGGTTCCTCACTAGGGCAGCCTGGGAAATACGGCACATACTCTTCGGCACGGCTCCCACACACCAGGCCTTTCCTGACACGAGGGGGCGGCCTCCACGCTGCACTGCACTGGGGCGGGGCTCACAGCCTTCTGGCGAGTGTCCCCCACTACAGGGGCTACACAAGGCGCTTCCACCAGGCACCACCCCACCTTCTGTGCTCCAGCGGTGAGCACAAGGAAGCAGCACTTTACAACCCACATCCTTGAGCTCAGCTGGGGCTGCTCCAGGTAATCAGGCAATAAAGCCCAGTCTTTTCTGATTTGGAGCTTGGCTGATATCCCATGACCTATGGGAAATGAGCTGATCGTTTCAATCAAATGATAACCGTGTTGGGTCACCCTCCATCGCAGGGCTCCAGGAGGCCAGCCTGGCCCCTGTGTTTGTCTGAGCCCATCACAGGTTGTCAGTTCCAATGAGTGGCCTTGCCACTGTTTCGAGGACCATTACCTGGGAACACAATCCAGGAAGGGCATTCCCACGGTGGACAGAGCCAGCCTGGTTCTGCTATTTCCCACTAAACAGGCCTAGGGGGACCTCCTAGTTGACGAGACGCCTGACAAGCAGGAGGTACAGGACTGTGTTTACTGCTCACTGGGAGGGAAGGAGAGATGCACAAGTCCCCCAGGAATGCCCTTTATCCCCTCTCAGCATCCCCTCCCTGGACACCTGGTGCCCCTGCTCACAAAGGAGCTGTGAGGAGGGAGCAACAAGTACATCATCCCCCATACACACACACCACACACACACACACACACACACACACACACACACACACCCCACACACACCTCCTGGTCGTGTTTGCACTCTTAATCCAAATAGTTTTGCCTGAAACTTGGAATGCCTAATAATTACTGCCTTGATCAGATTCTGTAAATTAAATAAACCTAGTTTTGCCCTTTCTTAACCATCTGGATAATCTGACTAAGTGTAGACTTATGTGGGCCTGTCCTCATAGATGTGTGTCCTGCTTGCTCTAAATTAGGTACGCTGACCGTAACCTTTCCACTCGAAGTTCTGTTTCTCCCATAAAAATAAATGTAAGAAATAGGAAGAGCACACCATTTAATATTACAAACTTGTTCCCGGCCCATACCAGCTTCAAAGTGTACTTCTGGGACTGGGTTATCCTAACACTGTCTGAGAACACATCCCCCCTGACATAGTCACCACATCAAGTCACCATAACCAGAAGGAGTTAGATAGCAAGATACTGAGTCCCTGGAGGAAGCACACCCCAAGGCAGGCTCTTCCCCTCACCACACTGGGGAAATGTCACTCTAGTAACAGGGAATGAGGGCACCCCCCCCCACCTCTTCCCACAAGATGTAGCCACTGGTGGCCTAAACAACCCACTGGGGTTCTCCATCCCTCAGAAGAGAGCTTGCTGGCCAGCTGCATGGCTCCACAATCTTACCAGGCCTTGTGCACTGGCACGCAGGACCCAGAGAGGTGGGGGCAGTTATCCTGGTGGACAGAGGCGAACTGGGTTCACAGCAGCCGTGAGAACCCAGCCTCAAGCCGATCCATGGGACGTGGTTCTAAAACTCTTGCAGAAGATTTGCTCCGGGACAGCCTGTGTTGGCACCCTGAATCCTGCCCTGGATGTTTCCATACCCCTGACTCTGCAGCACAGGGATGGCCTGGCACCCAACCAATCACATAGTCTGCAAGTTCACCCCACCACCCCACTCAGGTGGTGGGTGAGGCCTGCCCTCAGGGGGCCCAGCAAAGTCAAATGCCACCTGGGGCTCACTTCCCAAAGCAGCAGCCAGCTGAGACCTCGCACCCTGACAGCAGGACTTGGAGCCTCACCGTCTGCCTGTGCTGCACCTGGGCACCCAGGCACCCAGGGCTGCCTGGCACATGGTTGGTGCTCAGCAAATATTTGCTCATGAATGGAATGAATGAGAGCCAGCTAGGCGTGTCCCTGGGCCAAGAGATGCGCGAGGAGGGCAGAGGTAGCTGCACAGAGAATGGAGTGTGTGTCCTGGGCATGAGCCCAGGTGATGCTGAATGACCCAAAAGTCTGGTGCTCAGTTGGGGTGCTGCATCCCGGCTTCTGCACAAGGTCTGTGAATGGCAGGCTAGAACCTGAGGGTGTGCTGGGGCTCATAGGGCACCGAGAGGGGGGAAACCTCCCCTGGCAGTGGCTAATGTGCAGACTCGAGAGGGGAAGCCAACCAGGCATGTGTGTGGCTGTGGGAGGAAGCAAAGGTTGGGGGGCCACAGGCAGTGAGCTGCGGGGAGGGGCGGGAGCAGGGAGGAGGAGCTGAGGACACACTCTCTGCCCCTGAAGAGCAGGAAAAGCCACCGCAGGCTCAGCACCAGGACAGTGTGCAGCGCGTGAGGAGCGGGAGCTGGCCGCCCAGGGGGAAATCAGCGGGAAGGCCGTGAGACAAAGGTTTGGGGGTATTCAGGGCACACAGGGGAGTGAATGGTGGCTTTTTCCCACACCCCGCGATGCACAGCCTTGTGGGGAACAGCCAGGGACCCTTGGCCATGCACTTGGATTGACCACTTTTCTGCTCTCTGTGCCCTTACAACCCTGAGCAGTTTTTGAGTGTCCCTATCATTCAAACCATTGAACAGAGAAGTAGAACCAGCAGTTCATTTCTGGCAAAGCTCTGTTCCTGCAGTCCTAAAACCTCATCCCAGAGTTAGCCAACCATGCATGCTTAGATACAGCAACAAAATTGTCACAGTATCTCTCTTTGACATTTAGAAACATTTGAGGAATGGGGATTTAGCACCAACCTGTATAGAACTCACCCTGTATTATATAGCCTGGTAGTTAAATCCACGGTCACCTCCAGCTGCTCAGCAAGGAGGTTCCAGCAGCCTTGGCTGGCCTGAGATGGGCAGGGGGAGGAAGAAGAACAGCGATGCACGGCACCTTGGCAGGTAGGTACTTAAACATCTCACTACATGGAGCATCTTTTAGTAGAAATTGATAGAATTTTGAAGGAGTTAAAACGAACCCAAAAGGGACACAGACACTTGGACTCAATAATAATATTTTCAAATGCACAAAAGGGCTTTTCTCTTTCCAGCCTTTTCTGAAACATATCCCACAGCCCTTTCCTTTGGCCCACGCAGGTACAAGAAACCCGATCCTGCCTGCACGGTTCCTTTCTGTTTGGGCAGGGAGAAACAACTTACATTTTCCCAGGTGAATAGGAACATAAATTCAGCTGAAACAGTGTGTCGTTAATCAGATTCCAGGTCTGGAGAAATGATACCAGACTGGGATTCCCATATTAAATGCATCAACTTACGAATGATTCATTTATTTATAGGGGGAAAAAAACCCCACAGAAATGGTGGAAGAGAGCCAGATATTTTTCATCCAACTCCTGCTTGGATTTTATGATTGAAAAAGGGAATAATTTAGCAGAACAGGTATATGCGGGTTGTGCAGCGCATGCACACTTCCTGTAATGCAAAGGGGTGTCTGATGTGAAGACACAAGTGGGTGCCAGAAGGTACTTCCACATTTGGAGAGTTGAGAAGCATAAATCTGAGAGGGAGATTACACTCCTGCTTCATGAAGCTTGCCTGGCTCTCAGAATAAGGCTGTGAAATGGGGCTCCATTTTCTTACTGTGTCATGTTGGATAATGGTCAGAAAATTCATCACGAAGTCATTGTGGAAAACTTCAGCTGACCTTCTGTTACTCTGTGTTCATCTGAGTGACACTCGGACAGGCTGGGAGAGGCACAGTCACCAAACAAGATCCTTGTACTTCTCCTGGCGGTAATCGGACATTTGCGTAGAGTAAATAGAAGCCCCTTCTGAAATCAAAGGCCAGTGAGGTCAAGGACCTCCTTGCTCCATTAAAAAGACAATTTTATCTGTGAAATAATGGGAACTGCCAGACTCCGATATGGAAATGGACTATTTTACGTATTTCACTTGGCACAGAAGTATGTTTTAAATGAAATGCTACCTGACAGATAAATTACTTGGCTCTGTGCATACAACAGATTGATTTAGTGTTCCCAGCAGCCCCGATGGCTGGCGACAACTTTGTACATGCTTAAACATCTTAGTACATGAAGGCAATTTCTGCACTAATGCAAAACATTTGCAGGGTGACCCCAGTGAGTAATCTTCCTCTTTCATCCCAAGAAAAGACCTGCCTTACCGTGGTGAAATACAAATGGGCTGAGGCAACCCATCCTTTCCTTAAAACAAAAGGATGGTTTATATGTTCCATGATCATGGTTTCATAGTGACCCAAAATGGAAATGCTCGCTCAAAGATTCAGAGCAACTGGAAGGCCTTCCTCAAGCCTGTGCACAGACATGCTGGCAATTTGTTTTTCATAATTGTGGTCTTTGTCATCTCTAATTTTAAATAGAAATGTGAAGAGGACAGCTGGAAATTTAGCTAGCTGCTCTCCCAATTCCCAAAAAGAACAAAAAAGCACAGGCCCTAGAGGAACCTCTGTAGGCATGTATACAGGGAAATTAACAGCCTATGCTGAAAACATATGTTGTACAGAAGCAGTGTCTTAATAATAATAATGAGGGCTCGGTGTCCAGACCATGGGACCATCCTACAGGTGAACCCATTTTATAATGAGAAACTTGTGGTACTAAATTACTTGGATGGAGGCCAAAACAGATCTGCCTAATGCCAAGTTTTGCCTGGAGGAAACAGTACAAGAAACAAAACAAAGAATAGCATCTTACTATTGAACCAAACCTTCAGAGGACAGCAAAATGATGAAGGAGCCTACATATATGCAATTAGGAGCCTTTGTAGCTGGAGGCTCGAGATAGCAGGGCAAAGCCAGCTGGGCAGAAGCCCAGTATGTCTGTAAAATCACAAAGTGCCTGGGGAGAGGGCAGAGAAACCCAGGTCTAGGGTCACTCTGAAGCTCAAAATTCGGCAAAGTAGAAAGTGAATCTTTGTACAGTTTGTATACTCAGCCACACTCAGACACTGTGCTTAGGTGTGTGTGTGTGTGTGTGTGTGTGTGTGTGTGTGTGTGTGCTTTGCTTTTAACTTAAGAGGAGACAAGATGATGCAAGCTAAAATTATAAATAAGCCTTCAGATGACATGTTCATGATAAATGATTTTGATGAACTTGAATCTACTTGGGGACGTGCCCTTATATTTTAAGATGGGTCAATAGAACTAATCCTCTTGTGATTCCAGTACCAAGAATAATTCATCAGACTCACAGGCTTTTTTGAAATACCTTGTAGAAAAAAAGCAAACAAAGGACAGTTTGAACAGTTTGAATGTTTTCTACTCGGTTTCTATGGGAAAAATATCTGTGACAATAAAATACTTATCTTTTGTTATCATAGTGTTTTTAATCGAGAGTCGAGGCAGGAAGGTCTCTGATGACCAGTGGTGCAATTTATTTAAATTGACTTGAAATTTCTAAGTGGATGGGTCTTCAGCTACTCCTCCGTGAGTGCAGCAGAATGAGGAGGGAAACTGCATCTGCTATCTGTTTTGAGAAAGTTACCAAGGATGCCCACTCAACCTTCAAATATCAGGAGCGTCTGCTAGAAGCACTGCCAATGGTAACAGGTTTCACAAACACAGATGTGTCTCGGTATAGCAGACTCCAGATGCTCCCTTATGTCCAGGATCAGAACCCTAGAATCCCCAATTTGCAGCATTTCAGTGAGCCACAGACGATATTCAGGAAGAAGCATTTGGATTCAGTGTCCCTGGGGATTATACGGGAGTTATCTAAGCAAAATCCAGCCTGGTAGACCGGACTTGTCTCTGGTCCTCAGGAGCACAGAATGAGCGGGGCAAAGCTGTCATTCACAGGCGATGCGGCAGCTTCATCCTGCACAGAGGTGGGCTCCTTGGGCCGCTTCCCCAAACACAGGAACGAGGTATAGGAAGGATGGCTTCCCTCTGAGCTACCTAGAGTCCCACATCCGTCTGACGCCCATTACCCTGTGCCCCTGAATCTTTAGTGTGAATGTTTACCAATTAATTTGAGAGCTAAGATCCAAGAAGGAGATTCTAACTGCATCCCTAGATTTGGGGGGATAAAAACAAGGGACGCTTGTCTTCCTGCTCTGTGGAAACGCCAGGCCAAAGTAGATTCTTTCTTATTTGGAGATGAGTGAAAACTGTGTAAGCTTAGTGAAAGGTCCTTCAGAATCAAAGCAGGATAACATCACTTTCAAGATGTTGAAGAGAAGCTGCTGTTAGAGGAGATGCAATAAAACAAAATCAAAAGAACAAACACAAAACAAAATTTTACAGAATTTAAACACAAAACAAACAAAATCCAAGAACAAAACAAAACAAAGTTTGAGTAAGAATCAAGAAAGAAAATCAAAGAATTAGCATACAAGATGGGGGAGGCAAGAAAAATACACCTTGTGATGAACACTCAAATGTGTCAAAAGGACACTTAGGAATAGTGCTAGAAATATATGCAGCTGATACAAATGTCTACCCAGAAAATTCCATGATGAAAAATATCAAAGATGCACAAAGTTCTATAAAGTGGTTGGTAGTTGAATAAATAGACAAAAAAATATATTTCCTTCTTTAAGACTGAAAATATAATGAAAACAAAGCCTGTTAGGTCTGTTGCAGTATCCACAATAACAGCAAATATAATAAACTGGCCCTAAAAGGGACCAGACAAAAAAGTTCAGAAATGCTCATGTATATAATTTGTGAAGAAGATGTCATTTTTAAATCAGTGGCAAAGGGATGATAATTTTTTAAATGTTGGTACAACTCCTTAATTATTTAAGGAGAAAAAGAAAATAAGTTACAGCCTTGCCTCCTGACAAATGCTGTAATACCTGTTAGATGAAAAGATAAACTATATATCATAAAATTAAAAGAGAACTGGCATACAATGTAGATTACTATTCATCTGATCCCAGAACAAGGAAGTCTTTCTCAGCAGGACACAGAGAAAGAAATTTAAAGAAAGAGACAGATCTAACTATATTAAATATTAAAAGGAAACGTCATAAACAAAATAAAAAAGCCCACTACATTCTGGGAAAATAACTTCTATCACATTACAAAAACTTAATGTTTACTATATAAAGATTTCCCGCAAACCAATAAGGAAAAGATGAACAACCCAGTGGAAAAATGGACGGTTAATTTACAAAATAAGAAATACAGATAGCAAATAAAACATGGTAAATGTTCAATGTCACTGTCAGTGAAGGAGATGAGGATTAAAATAAGAATCTGCAATGCTTTGCTTAATCAGCAGTCACTTTTTATTTTTTAATGATGACATTTAGTTTTTCTGAAGGTTTGGTGAAAAGAGTTCTCACAGACTGCTAACAAAAGTCTATTGTTATAACAATTTGAGGGCAATTTACTAATAACATGTGCAAGAAATGTACACACCCTTTAACAAAAGAGTTCTAGTTCCAGGCTCTCCATTAGAATTGTGTTCAAAGACTTAGGTATAAGATGTTCAGTGAAGTTTTTTCTGTAACTGATAATGGGGAACAACCTGAATGCCCCCAAATAGTGGGCTAGTTAGATTGGTAAAGAGTACATCCAAAGGACAGAATACTATTTAATACTGCAAATTATCTTCCCAAAAAGTATTTAGTAACAAGGGAAACCAACCTATTGGAAGAGGGATACAAACTCATAGGCCTGATTTGATCCAGAAATGCAAAAGGAAGCAGCACTCCCCTGTGTGACTACAACACCTTTGCTTTTCTTCACAAGCAAATTTCATTTCAAACAAATTCCCAGTTTCAAAGAACATGTAGTATTACTTTTATAGCTTGAAGACTTAAGTAAATAAAAACCTTCAGATAAATAAATACCATTAATTACACCTCCCATTACCATGTTAGACTCCTCCACTGCAAGGACCACAGTTCAAAATAAATAAGCAATGGGAATTTTGGGAATGGTAACCCTAGTTCAAATCCTGTGCCATTCCTCTATGTGGACTTGGGCAAGTGGCAGCATCTCTCAAAACTTACACAGGATGGATGGATAGCCTTGGAAATGCAGCAATTAATTAGAATATGAATTTAGTTAATATATATGCACAAGCTTAAAAGAGGGTATTATTTCAATCATCTCAAAGAGATGATCTGCCTGAGGATCCCCAGTTAGTGTGACAACTGTGGGTGGTCAGTGGTCTGCCGAGGACACTGTGAGACATTCTGTTCAGATTACTAATTGGCTTTGTGAGTCTGCTGTCTTCTACCTCCAGCTCAATTCAAGGTTTATCACTTAGCACTTACCAAAGGGCCCTCAGAGCTTCAAGCAAATGGAGATGTAGGATATTTACAGGTGTAGCTACTTCCTCTCGACTGCCTCGGTGTCTTGCCAGCAGGAAGAGAATGCATCTGTACCAGTCCATCAAGAAGGGTCTTTGCAAGACTGGATGGATGGTCCTGAGTGTATTAGTTTCATCACCAACATGAGAGGAAGCAGTTTTCTTATTTGTAATGGCTATCACCAGGCATTGTCAGTTTTATTTATAAACTTAAACATATGCTGTTAGAATAAAAAAGAAAAATCAAAAAGCCACGTAGAAGGAGACAGAAGTAAATACACCAAGTCAATAGATAAATAGAGCGACTGCAATTGTGTACTGTGTTTAGATGGATGGAGTACCAAGATCCTAGTAATAAAAATTAGACATAAAGTTGACATATTTCCCAGGAACTCTATACATGGGCTGGGTTGCCAAGTTCTGCTATAATTTTACATGGAGCAAAAACACTAGGAAGGCAAATGAGGCATTCTGATCTATGAGCTCAAGCTTCCATGTCTAGGATATCCTCAGTGTTCTCATTTGATTTGTCTTGGAGTGGGAGAGAGAGAAAAAAAATTAAACTAAATCCAAGCCAACAGGAAATTTGCACTTTTTCATATCTGAGAGCCAAATGAGCTGCTGAAACACAAAGTAAGGGTTCAAAATGCGTTCACTGCAGTGCGGTCACATGCAGATTCTTCAAGGGGGTTGAGGGGCTGTGACACGGTCCTGGAGTCAGACAATGTAAGAGGAATGAAGAAGAAAATAAAGGAGTGGGTTCTGGTTTGGGCACTCCGCAGCTCCATTGTGGTGAACACACTCAGGAGGCTGGACGGAGCTTAGAACATGAGCTTGGAAAGAAATGCTCAGAGGCCCGTAAACAGCCCTGGGCCACCAGGGAATGTCCCCCCTCATCCTTCAGCTGCTTTTCAGCAAGCTTTTAATTTCAACAGCAATGCCAGGCACTGATGGAGTGCTTTGGGGTCTCAACTGGTCTCAGATTTTTAAATATTAAGCCAAATACCCAATTTAATAATGCAGAAGAATTTAATTTTAAGTCCCGATTGCAGATCAGTGTCAAAAGAGCTTGCAAACAAGAAGGGGTGCAGGGGAGGGAAGGATCCTTGATGAGGTTCCAGGCTTTTGAGGATGGTCCAAACACTTTCCCACGAGGGCCGTCGTCTGGGGGCTCCGGCTGCACTTCCCAGGCTCTACCTCCCAGGAATTTTATCGCTAGTCAAGGAGGTTTCTAGCCCCTCCTTGGGTCTGTGCAGGGACCTATTGTACTAACCGTAGCACAACTGAACGAGAGGAGATTTGACAAAAATCGGTCTCTGGGAGGTGGAAGGTACTATAGTGCCCCAAACACAGAAAAGGGTGTCATGGTGGGCAAGTGGGCCCTGGCTCCCGCAGCGCCCAGGGAGAAATAATATCCAGGAGGTAAAAGCGGAAATACACCCATTCAGTGCGGAGCCAAAGAGAGAAATTTGGGGGACATGCACTAAAAGAATTTTAAATGATTGTTTAATAGTAAAGACTGCAATTTAGAACTCTATATCTAATTTAGAGCTTTGGGTTCAAAAACCTCCACAGGAATGGGTCTGCCCTTGCCTCCAGGCCTGGAGTTCTGATGACGGCACAGGGAGGGGTGGCTGCTTGATCCCTCTTTCCACCTTAAGACAGACTAGTTAGCAGGTGTGTGGCAGGAACAGCTCGGATGGAGCAGCAAGAAGTTAGGCGGCCTGGCAGCCCTGCCCGGAGCTGCTGGGCTCTCTTGGGCAAGTGCCGCCATCTCACCGGCCTCTGCTTTGCCGCCTGGAAAAGGAAGCAGCTGCCTGCATCACCCCTGTCATCTCTTACAGTTCTCACATGGCCAGTCCTGCACACTGACAAGGGCAGGTGGAGACCCAGTCCCTCCAGCACCTGGGGGTCATCCAGTCTGTGTCACTGAACAGGACAGTCAGGCAGGAGCCACCTTAGGGCAGTTCATTCCGCAAGCTGTGCATGTGTGCGCATATATGGATCTTAAGGTAGCATGTGAGTAGCACATTAGTTCACATCCTTTTCACTGCAGGACCCCATGCTGACCTTCAACTCACCCACTGCAAAAAACTAGGTCTTGGCTATTCCACAGTGCCCACTCTGTCCTGGGGGCCCCAGGACCTGGGAGTGTGGGGTGCAGGAGTGGGGAAAGGCCTCCCAAAGGGCCTGGGAGACAAGTAACTCTGTTGCCTCCATGGCAGCCGGGGTGCAAGAGCCACTCCTGATGCCAGGAGCTCAGGCCTACACCCACTCTGTCCAGTCCCACCCGCTCCTCACCTGAGGCCTTGCTGGACAGCGCAGGAGCAGCAGGGCGTGGATCCCCACTATCTGGAAGGACTAGACTCCCATCCCCTGTGGTTGGGGGACTCTCCCATCCACCCGCCCTGCTCCTGCTGCTTTCAGAGGCACCGTATTTTCCTCCCTGTTCCCAGCACAGTCCCCTCCAGGAGAGCCAGCTGCTAACATAGGCTAGAGGCAATTGTTCTGGAAGGGCTTTTTGCCCTGAACCTCCTATCAGAGGAATCCAAACAGACCTGAAATAGGGTCAGCCAAAAACTCAGGGCCAGGGAAATGCCAACCCAGACCTGTTTATCCCAACACTTTGATATTTCAGTTTGGAGGCCTCATAAGGACTGTAGGGTAAATATGTCTAAATCTGGGCATCTGGACACTTCCACCTCCATCTGGGGCAGGTATTACTGCCCCAGTGAAAGGCCTTCCACTCACGGGCACATGCAGTCCTCCAGCAAATCCAGCTGCACTAACTTTAAACTAGGCCAAGAATTCTATTACCAGTCTTTCTCCGTGACCCTCCCTGGTCACCTCCTCTCATATCGGGGTAATCCCAGCTGCCTCCTAACTGGTCTCCCTCCTTCAGCTACTCAGCCTCTTTAGAATAAATTCTCAAAGGAGCAGCAGGAGTGAGTTTGTTAAAACAGCAACCAGAAAGTGTCACTCCTCTGCTCGCTCTCTCCAGAGGCCTCTCCCATCATTCACAACAAAAATCAAAGTCCTACTGTGATCTCCCTCCTCCCCGAGTGTCTTTGGGGCCTCTTGCCTCCCATCCCCTGTTTTCCTTCCTCTGGCCATGGCCAGTCTTAGAAGACCGCTGCAGCCCCAGGGCCTTTGCCCATGCTGCTCCCTTACTTCTTCCAGGTCTTTATCCAGAAAGCATCACATTGGTGAGTTTGTCCCTGACCACCTATATTTTCTACTTATCCAACATTTCCTTTCTCTTGCCTGCTTTATATTTTCTTCTCCCTCCTTGTTTTTGTTGGCCTAACACACTATGTATTTTATTCATTTATCTTTTCCCTAAATTCCCCACCACCGTGTGAGGGCCAGGGATTTATCCATTTGATCCCTTCCTGGATGCTGGCATCCATACCCACATTTGGTATGACCTCAGTAAGTGTTGGTTGGGTTGCTGAAAGGCCAGGGTGTATGCACATAGCAACGGCAACCCTCACTTTGCCCCTGTGTCATCTCTCCCTAGTTCCCCCCAGAGAAGCTTATCGCAGTCCATTGTTACTGATGTCACCACCAGAATGTTGTCATCCCTGACTTTACCCCCAAACTCTAGCACATTTCTCTTGCCCTCTGGATGCCAACTGGTTTGGGGATCTGTAGCAGGTTATCAGAAGGAGGAAGAGTGATGTGTCTATTCCCTGACTACTGTGCTGTAAAGTCACGTTAGACTGCCTCTGTCCTGTGGCCATAGCTCACTGCTGCTCCCAAAGTGACCTTCTCTCCAAGGCATCTCTCCCAAGCCCCAGTTCTGAGATCTGCTCCCCCTGTGATCCCTTCATGTTAACAGGTGGTGACCATTCAGCTTCTCCTGGCCCAAGACTACCCTGCACCTGAGTTTCCCTTTCAACCTCCGTTTCTCCTCTCTCTGTAATCGTGTCCTACTCAGTTCTCATCCTTTGTGTGTACCATCTGCATCCTGTTGGAAGGTGGATTGATACAGCCACACATGTATTTATTAGAAAAACATTTGGTAGCCAACATGTAAGACAGTCGTGCTAGCCTGTGCTAGCCTGGGGGCAGGGGCAGGCGGGTGTCCTTTCTCCTTTCCTTTGAGAAGCACTGAAACTCCCAAGTGCGTTCTTATCCCGTGGATAGGAAACCAGTGAATTCGTGGCTGGCTGCCAGTGCTGTCATATGGCATGGGGCACAGTGCCTCTGCCACCCAGTGTCGTCAGGCACCTTGCCTCACCCAGCCTGTAACAGTGCAAGGAGCCTCCGTCCACAGCCACATGTAGCTTGCAGGATTGGAGGGCCGTGTTTCCTTTTATGGGGGCCCAGCTTCTCCAAGACCTCCACTGCCCTGCTTCAGTGGACAATCGCTTCTGTTTTGAAGTGTGACTTTTTCTTTCCATGTCTTCAACGTGAAGTCTCCTTCAATGTTTTGTGATCAGCTGTCAGGCCAGACATCTGACTTGAAAGAGAATGTATTTATGCTCCCACTGCACTGTTCAGCGGCCACTGTGTGTTCTGTGTGATTTTTTTCATTTTTTATATATTTTTTATTTTTTAAGTAATGGTACTAGATGGGAAGTCACAGTGTATGTTCTCTGTGTGGTTCTATGACAAGTTTCAGACACACCAAGCTGCCAAGGTAGCAGCTTATTTCTGGGACCCAGTGTCACCACCAAAATGATTAAACCAGACTCAAGACAACTTTAACAATAGGATTAAAGGGAAAGGGACTAGGGAAAAGGTTGTGAAAAAAGTCTGTTACCAGTAAAAATAGCAAGAACCACAACCAAACATACTCTTAACCCAGCCCATGGGGGAAACGAGGCCCTGGCATTCTGCGGGCTCCAGGCTTTATGCCGGAAGCCGGCCCGGCCCACGTGCTTTCACTTAGGTGGTCTTCTCTTGCAGCCATTCGATGCCCACATGTTTTGCCCTCTTGTTGCAGAATAGAATGGTCACAAAATACTTTCTTCCCCTCAAAGCCCTTTGTCTCCTTGTGCCACTTTTTATTCCTAGGAAAATGGCAGAGGTGCTCATGAGGAGACCCCTGAGCGGACGGGAACCTGGTCCTGTTGCTGCTGCCGACTGAGTTCTGAACTTTTATTTATTAATGTGTGTGCTGTATTTCAGACAAACATCCTCTGCCCTGCCTAGCTGGGGCACGGTGTGCCTGCAGCCTTCCAGTCCAAGCAGGAAATGTGTCTACTCTAGTGTGAGGACCGCACTGCACCTCACGGTGCTCTGCGGCCATGTGTTCCAGGCCTTCGTGGAGGTGCGGCATCACAACCAAATGACGCTGTCATTTTGTTTGCCCTGTTCTCCCCACCTTGGCAAAAGAGGTGTCCTTCACTCGAGTGAGTGTAACCTTATATCCACTGAAGATTCCTTGAGAAAGTCCCCAGGAGCAAGTTTCAGCCCCCCAACTTCAGGTGATTTATTCTCTGAACACAGGGGTGTTGGCTGATGATGTCCCAGCTCTCCTTGTGGTTGTACATGTGGACCCACTTCAAGGAACACAGCTCTTTTTATTTGAATGTATTTTAAAGCAGTAGGTAGAATAACAAAAGAACGTGAAAACCACGGACTGAAGGGCCCACTTCATGCACCGACAGAGAGGAGCCCCCCAGCATCACAGAGGAAACACCCGTGTGAAAATCAGCAGTTCGGAGGTTGCCGTGTTTAGTACAGTAAATAAATGACCAACACTGTGCAACCACTAGCAAAAAAGTGTGTTATGATGCATCAAACATCAACAATAAAATTTTATTTGCTAATAAGCACCAATAAAATAATTAAAATGATGGAAACCAAAAAAAAAAAAAAAAGACCTCTTCATGAACACAGGAAGTCCCGGCGGCACTCTGCTCCTTAGGTGACCACCCGGCAGTTCGTGTAAAGGCATCACTCAGGGTCAACACGGCCATGTTCTAAAGGGCAGAACTGTGTCACCCTCATAGCTGGTATCAGGCAACCAGGATCCGTCCTCAGCTAATGAATGGACCCAGGGATTACACCCAAGGTTCGATCCCTAAATATTCCTATGGGCAAAGCTGAGAAACTTGCTGGAATCTTGTAGCTTGCCTATGCACATGGGAAATACCTCTTAGCCAGCCACCACCAGGTTCAACGATGAGAGTACGTGTCTAGCACTCGACCTGCCTGCAGAACACCACCTGAGTGCAACATCATGTTAACATGCTGGCATTTTTGCCAACAAGTCCCACTTGTGATTTGTGTGGAATGAAATCTCTGTAAGTGAATATTCACAATGACAGACCAGGGAAAAGTATCTGCACCTTCTATCAAAACCAAAGGGGTAGAAGCCTAATACAGAGATCTAAAAATAGAAAAGAATGAGCAAAAACTGGTTAGAAAAATGGGCAGAAGACCTGGGCAGGCAGTTTCTAGAAAAAGAAAGGAAAGTGGCCCATAAATATATGCAAACATACTCAACTTCACTCACAGTAAGATAAGTGCAAATTAAAATGCCAAACCACCATGCCTCACCTATTACACGTAATCGTTAGTGGTAATGTTCATATTGAAATTTTGAAACAATGTTACAATAATGTAGAATAAACTTAAAAAGTAAGAGCACAAACTTTCCATTTAAGAAAGAGTACACTTAAGAATAAATTTGAAGCAGTTAAGAATATTCCATAATGTGAAATTTGAGCTGGAATACCAATATGAACTCGTAATTTATCCATTAATAGGCCTTGAAGGCAAGGAGAGTTCCATGGCAATGAGCACATCCAACATTTAGACATTGATTTACAATTGCTGTTTCCCATTTTATAGAAATTGGGATTCCAGCCCACGGGGAGACTGGGTGTCTTGTACTTCCAGAGAGTAAGGGAGCATTCAGAGAAAAATGGAGGTATGTCACAAGCACAAAAGGGCCAGCTTGAAAGGGTTCCCACTAGCCATGTTTGGGCTAGTTATTTGAACATCAAAAAATGATAATAATAAAATTATAACTGATTATAAAATGAATAAATGATAATCCACAAATCCCGAGGGAAGCCGCATCTGCAGGTGCATATGTGTGTGTGAGATGGAGAGAAATGGTGGCGGGTGGACAGTAGGGAAAATGGTGACTTTCAGAGGCACATTACTCTTTCTTTAGAAGCATCTATAGTTTCTTGAGGAGGAACCGATAGAATTTAAAGGCCCCATTCTGTGAATTGTTGGGGTCAATCTGCATTTTACATTTTCCTTTTCCTTTTTTTGCTCTCTTTTATTAAACATTCCTAATACACCTATCAGGCTCTTTTAAAATTCTGCTGTTAATCCCTAAGAGGATGGTTCTCCTGCACTAATGAGGCCGGACCAGAGCAACGCAGGGCAGTGCCCTCCTGCTGAGGAGAGAAGGGTCAGCTCAGCTTTTTGGTGAGAAGTTTGGCAATATCTACCAGCACTCAATAGGCATGATCTGATCTGTACTTCTAGGAATTGCTCCTTAGAGGAGATGGCCTACAGACCCCAAAATACCTGCAACACAGAGATTTGCATGCTATTGTTTGTGAGAACAGAGTATTAGAAACTAACCTATAAAACAGAGGGATTATAAATAAAATACAAGAATCATAAATAAAACGACCATGTTATCATTTTATAATCACAAAATATAAGAAAAATTCATTCTTTTTTTAAAAAAACAGTTTTGCATTCACCAACAAAATAATTGATTTTAGCAAGGACTACCAATTTCATGCACACCGTTAGGTGAGAGAACCATCGCGTATTGCCATAACATCACCCTACAAAGCTCAAAAGAAAAAAAGCATCTTTGTTACAGAACAATATCGCGGTCATTATCTCACACAGTATCAGTAATGGTGGGAAATTGTGTGCTCATGAAGTACAGCCATATGAAGGCCAACTATTTTTGCCAAACATTTAATTTAAATTGAGCCTTTAGACTTAACCACAGTTTACAGGAAGTACAGAGGATAGAAGAACATGTTAAATGCCACCGCAGTGAAGGCATCAAAAAAACCCAAAATGGGACTTTCAATAAGACAGTAGGCTTGGTCTTTTCAGATAATCAATATCATTTTTTTAAAAATAGGAGTCTAGATTAAAAGACACTAAGAAGTTATAATAACCAAAAGTTATTCATGATCCTTGATGGGTTTCTGTCTGAAAAAGAAATCCATAAAAGACATTTTGGGGGCATTTGGGGAAATTTCAGGGTGGACTAAGTAGTAGATGAAGTTAGACAATTATTGTTAATTTTCCTAGCTTGGAATATGATGTATCAATAACTACTGGATTTAGGTGGCAAGTATTTGGGTGATCATTGGATTATTCTTCTACATTTTCTCTAGATTTGAAAGATATCCAAGCTAGCTTGGAAATATTAAGTAATACCTAGTTATTTGATGGGAACACATGGTGTGAACCGAGCATCAGAATGCCAAGGCGGAGGAGCCTGCTGGCATCAAGCTTCTCACAGGTAAAAAATAAAGTTCCTAGAGTTGTTTAGGCTGGCCTGACTCACAGACAGTATTAGCTATCAGATCACTGGCTATTGATCCAGATATGGATAACAGAAATGCCAGTGGGAGCTGCCTCTGAAGGGTGGGCTTCCTCATGAGAACACAGCTCACCCCACTGGACCATTCATTCATCAGCATGTACAGCGTGAGATCAGGCCTCTTCCTTAGGTTTGCATACTATCCGGCATTCAAGTGGTCTAGATAGAATTGCACACACTGTCATACCCTAGCACCAACCTTCCCAGAGCATGTCCTGGGGTTCAAAACCCTCAGTGACTCTCCATCACCTGCCTGAGAAGATGTGAACTGTTTAGTGTGGCATTACATATGGCATTATTTGTAGTCCTTCCATGAACTATCCCAGTCCACCTCTGAGGCCTTCTTTCCTTTATTTCCCACCTGTGCCCGGTGGTCAGCCATGCTGGACCATTTGCTGTTCCTCCATGTGCAGCTTCTGCTTTCACATCTTTGCCCCGTGTGTCCGCCAGGAGGCCACTCCCCGCTCTGCCTCCTTAGAGGTCACACCTGAGACGTAGGACTACCTGGAAAGATACCTGGAAAGAATCTAACTTCCACCATTGACAGCTGTGAGAGGAAGTCCCTCAGCCTCTCTAAGCCTCAGTGTCCCCTCTGCACAGTTAATTTAAGGACAGTACCTACTTCACAGAGTGGTTGTAAGGATTAGAAAAGGAAATTTCATGTGTCTAGTCTGTGCTAATACATTTACGTAAAGGCTCAATATGCTATCTATCATCTATCATCTCTCTACCTTTCTAACTACATCCCATCTAGCTAGCTAGTTATCATCACACATCATCAATCAGCATGTGGCAAATGTCTGTTGAATAAATGAATAGAAAAAGATAAATAAATATTCATAGGCCCTAACTGTGTAGTGATGTCAAACTAAAGCTACAAGGTATGACCTGAATCCATGGTCCCCCCAAGATTGGGCCAGACTGATTCTCTAGGCTTTGCTACTGGGCTGAGTGGGTAGAGGAGTGTGGAATGAAGGGCCCGCAGGACATGCTTTGAGGGGCTCCTGAGCTGGCCCAGAACCAAGAGGTCCTTGAAAGGAGAAGGCACATGCCTTGATCTCCACTGGCCCCTGCAGGAGGGTCCCAACAGCTCTGGCAGGCTCTGCCCTAATTTTGACCTGAGGCAGAAAGAGAGGAGTTCCTCCCAAACTTCTGATCTTGGTCTTGTAACCACGTTTTCATAACTTTGGAGAATTTTCTGAACTCACTGCTTCCCTAGCCTAGCTCATGGTGACTCACACTTCGGAACACAATTGCTCTGAGATGCCTTCCTTGACCCCTCTGCCTTTGATACCTCTGCCCAGGTTAGCACTAAGTGTCCTCTCTTGTCCCCAGAACATCCTGTTCATCCCTCCAGCATAGCTGGGTGAGTGTCATTTTGAAATGTATTTCCATGTTACTCTGCTCCTTACAGCATGGGCTCTTTTAGCTAGGATGCTATGCATGGCCGTCTGCCCAGAGTTTAGCACAGGACCTGGCATATGACAAACAGCAAAGGACCATTAGTGGACTTGGCAACAGTTGGCAAGAGGCACAGAGGAGATATCCCTGGATGGTGATGGTGACGTTGCTGATAAGCTGATGCAGCTTGGCCAAGCTTAACTGGAAGCATCCAAACTAAAGTCATCTTGGGAAAAACAAAGCCAGAATGAGCACCAAGCACGTGGCCAGAAGTGGAAGGAGTGAGTGAATATCAGTTTCCCATTTCTCTGCAGGGCAGCCTGGTAGGAGCTGGTGCCACCTCTACCACCAGAGCCCGACAACTGGCGGTGTTCATTCATGCATCTGTGTGCTGAGAACATCACTGCAACATTGGGCCACTTCAGAGCCATTTGCAAACAGATTACATGCAAGATGCCATTTCCAACGGAGCTGGGAGCAAGTCCACAGCTTCATACAAAATCAATATGTCCCCTTTTGTTCTGCTCTCTCCTCTCTGTAAAACTCACTGCTCTTCAAATCAGACATGTATGAATCTCTGGGGCCTAGCAAACATAGGAAGCATAAAGTTTGCAGACAATTGTTTTAAAGGGAATATCAGTGGGCTTTCCAGCAGGTTCTTCACGTTTGCATCACTCTGTGGTATGGGAATCTATCTGGAGCAAGTCCCAGGAATGAATTCCAAATGACCTGGAAGGAACCCTAAGTGAAGAGGGATACAGACCCTCTACTCAGAGGAGCAGGAACAGGGGCGGGAAGCAGGAGCAGATAACGGGAATTCAAGGCAAGTCACCCTTAGATCTCAGTTCTGCCCCACAAACCATGAGGGCAACCCTGTTCAGTGTGAACTGGCTGTGGGCCTCCTGTTCCCTCAGACCCTGCAAAGAGCAGGCCAGGGCCCTATGACAGAGCTCTCATTCACTATGCACAGCTACCCAGCACACAACACTTGCTTAGCTGGTATTTGTCAAATGAATAAATGCACAGCCTAGGCTTATCATTTCTGTCTCCATCTTCTGCTGTTCTACCTTGTCCATCCTGATGATGTCAGAAACCACTTTTCCATCAAAACAAACATCAGCTCATCCTCAGAGTGGCTCAGGCTTAAACCAACCTCTTCATTCCAGTACAGGGATAATTAGAACTCTCGTTCATCTAAGCCCTATGATGTCCATCTGCTGAGGAAAACTTTACTGGGAGCTAAACTGCCACCAGGAGGGCCAGGAAACACAGATTCCTGGCCAACGGAACTAGCCCCTAACAACCTGAGGTCTGTGGCTCTGGTGTGCTTATGGATTAAAGAGTTCCTGTTACGATGGAGGTTTCCTGTGGCCACGCCCAGAGCCTCCACTTCAGCAGGCCTGAGATGGTTCTCCAGCGTCTTCACCCCAGATGCCCAAATGGGAATAGTTGGAAGGTCCCTCTTCAGCCTCAAGAACTGGAGACAGAATTCTCTTGCTCTGCACAGGCCAGCTCCTCCCCACTAGACTATTAGAATAGTTGTTCCTCAGAGAGCTCAATAGCTCTAGAACCCACCTCCTCTCACCCTGGAATGAACACACTCTCCAGTGGAGCTGGGCATTCTCCCACTCCACCGCAGAGATTTCTGAACTACCAACTGACTTTGGCTTGCTCCTAGTTTCGATTTCAGAGGTGGGCCTGATTCCCAAGTTCAGGCTGGAGCATTGTGTTATTCTGCTTTATTGGGTCCCATGCTTGTCCCCTAGGGAGCTACACACTTGAGGGCAAGAGCTACGGAGCCCACATCTGCAGGAACCCAATGGGGCACATCAACCACAAAGCATAGAACAGGCACTGACAGCTTTGGTGAACTAGCCAATGTTCACTCTCATCACGGAATAAGGAGGACTAATAGGGTTCTGAATGCATCTTGTCCATCAGCTGGGACAAAAGCGGCCTCAGACTGATTGCTCTGGAAATCCAGAAACAGGAAGAGAAGTCGTCATACCATATGCTACACTGTTTAGTCACAAATCTTGGGAAGAAGCCTGGGTGTCATGAAATATGTCCCCTTGTCCAAAATACAGATTAATTTAGTGTCCCAGGATGACCAAACAATGTTTTACACTTAATGCCTTTTAATCAGTGAATCCAATAAATACCCTGTATGAGGAGATTTATAACATTTCATAATTCCAGTTGGTCCAGTTCAGAATAACATCTCCTCCTGAGGAGAACCAAAGCAGAGCAATGAAGCCAGGATGTGGGCTGTGTGAATGATACCCTATCAGTTTACAGAAGGAAATGTCAATCACATCAAAGACTTCAAACTATTTTACCCAGTGTTCTCGCTGTCACAGCGTGACCAGTGACAGTAATAGCGCACAAATAGGAATACGTGATTTACAACGCAGTTGCCCATCCATCAAAACTTCTAAAAATTCTGAGAGGTGCAGATCAGTAACTCATCGTAAAAATTAAGGACTCAGACCAAGTCACATGAGGCAAATTTTCTAAACTGCCAAGCTTTGACACATGTACTGACCTGAAATCGTACCTTCTGTCCAATGTCACTGCCTCATTGCTGTTTCATAACTATAGCCTCCTAAACTGTCAGACTTAGAAAGGGGACCATAAATAATGCTTTAAAATATTTAACAAAACATAATTTATATACAATACCAAAAAATGACTCTGTAGACTAGGGTATAATAGGGAAGCAACATGCCCCTTCCATCCTAACCAAACTTCTGTCAGATGGTGCTATCACTAGCTTCCTGTGTATCCTCCAAGACTCATAAACATGTGTCTGTGTGTGCATGTACAGATCCTACTTATTTACACAAACGGAATATAGTATGCATATTGTAATGCATCCCCCTTTTGTCAATTAAAAATGTATCTTGGAGATATATTCCATCTCTGGGCATATACCTATAATCATGCATTTTTTAAATTCTATTTTATGGATATACAAAATTATTTAATGAGTATCTTATTATTGAACAATTATTTTCTAGCCTTTTGATACTATTAAAATGAACATTCTTATACCTCTTTTTAAAAAAATGAGTGATTAAGGAGAATTCCTGGGTCAAAAGTTATGTAGATAATTACCAAATTACCTCCAAAGAGGAAGCAAGAAATTACATGTGCATTAAAAGTGTAAAAAAATGCTTATTTTCTATCAACTTCACCAACATTATGTATTAAGATTTTTTGAAGTTTTATCAACTTAATAGAAAAAATGGTATTTCGTTTCAATTTTTATTTTTAATAGAGTTAATTTTAGCTTTTTACCCAAAGATTAAAAGCCATTTGTATTTCTTTGCCTATGAAATATCTATTCAAATCTTTTGCACAATTATATATTAGACCATGACTTTTCCTAATTGTTGTGTAAGAGCTCTTTAAATATCAAGAAAATAAGTTCTGTATTTATCATTTACATGTCAAAAATCTTCTTTTGCCTTCAACTTGTAATTTATCTTTTTTATTTGGAAAAATTTTGATGCCAAATCAAATCTGTACAGTATTTTAAAAAATTGTGGTATATAGATTTTGTTTCCTACTAAGTTGTTTTTCACTCTAAAATTAGATAAATAAAATTCTTCTATGTTTGTTATAGTATTTTTAATTGGATTTTATACCTTCTTCATATACAACATGTCATATACAATGTTCAGCATACAATAAAAAATTATGAGACAAATCAGGAAAACTATGATCCATAATCAAGAGAAAAAGCAGTCAGTAGAAATTTAGGTGTGTGGAGAATTTAAAAGCAAAAAGGTAGATTAACAGTGAACAAAGGGAAGGAATCTTTGCAGAGAAAAAAACTATAAATAAATTGATGAAAGGTAAATTCTAGCAGAAGAGTAAAATATATGAAATAAAAAATTCATTTGGACAGGCCTATCAGAAAATTAGACAGTGAAGAAGGAAGCATCCACAAACTGGAAGACAGACCAATAGAATTTTTTACATACAGAAAAATACAGGAAAGAAAGATTAAAAAAAAAAATGAACACAGCCTCAGTGACCTGAGGGAGAAAAACAAGCACTAGAACAAATACACAATTGGATCCGCAGAACAAGAGGAGAGACAAAATAGGCCAGGGAAAAAATATTGGGGAAATAATGACTGAATTATTTTCAAATTTTATGAAAAGCATCTTGATAAAACACACCATCCCCTAGCAGAATAAATGAAAAGAAAACCACACCTAGGCAATAGAGTAAAACTGTTGAAAACCAAAGATAAAAAGAAAAATTTTGAAAATGGTCAGATGAAAACAATATATTAAATATGCAGAGAAAAACAATTTTAATGACTTCTGATTTCTTGTCAGAAAGAAAAACAACAACAAAGGCCAAAGGATAAAGGAATGGCAACTTTGAAATGCTGAAAACTAAAACCTGCCAATACCTTACTTTATATTCATTGTAACTATCCACTAAAATGAGTTTGAAACATTTTTAGTGGAATGAAAGCTAACAAAGTTTGTTACCATTGTATTTGTGCTCTAAGAAATAATAAAGGAGGCTCTTTATGAATAATAACGATGTTATATCAAAACTCATAACATTCAACAATAAAATGGCAACTATTTTTTCAATGGGCAAATGTCTGAAGTAGATCAACAGACAATGTACTGATGACCAATAAATACATGAAAGATGCTCAACACTTGTCACCAGGGTACTACAAATTAAATCCACATGAAATACCACTTCACACTCAATGGAATGACTAATATTAAAAAGACCAACAACACTAAATGTTGGTGAAATTGAGGAACAATTGTATTGAGACTCATGCACTGTTGTTGGGAGCATAAAGTGATCCAATTGAACATGACATAGTCACTTTGGAAAACTGTTTGGATTGTCTAATCACGTTAATCATTTACTTACTTTATCACCCAGTGGTTCTGCCCATAGGTATTTACCAAAGACAAATGAAAATACATGATCACAAAAGGACGTGTGCTTGAGCATTCACAGTAGCTTGATTCATAAGAGCCAAGAACTGGAAAGAAGCCAAATGTCCATCCACAGAGAGCAACACAGTTGTGGTGTATTCTCACACGGGAATGGCGCTCAGCATTAAAACAACATTGCCACATGGAGCAACAGGAATGAATTTCAAAAACATTATGTTGATGACATAAGCCAAACACAAAAGAATACACACTGATTGCATTGACGTGAAATTCAGGAACAGAGAAAACAAATAATTGTTGTCTATGGAAATGGAAATTAGCTATAAGGAGGCAGGAGAAAACCTTTTGGAGTAGTGGAAAAATTCCATATCCATACTGGGGTTTGGTTACACAGGGATGCGTATTTATCCAAAACTATCAAGTTGTACATTTAAGAATTGTGCATTCAACTCCTTGTACATTTTACTTTGATTAAAAATTGCTGGGCATAGTTTTTTGGATGGTTTTGCCAATCAGCCTGATGCTTACATAATTTTTTATGATTTTTAACATGTTAAGGAAGCATACATATAATCTATTTTCTTAGTTTTTAAAAATCAGAAATAGATATTTAATTTTGTTATAGTTTCAGCATCATGATGAGAAAGAATGAGAATGGAAAAAAGAAAAAGAAGAGAGATCTGGTTTGTTTTAACAAAAAATGGGGTCATGCAATGTGTATTGTTTGGTATGGATTTTATTTTTTGCATAAATGTGGCCATGAACAGTCTTTAATGCCATCACAAATAAAACTTCAAATTCTTTAATCATAGTTCATAGGATAGGATTAGAATATGATGACATCCCCCTGAAAGGCCACTCCCTGCTCTGGGGTTTGTCCACTGGGGCCCTTTTGATTAGAGAGCATTGCAGGATTTGCTCTAAAATACCTGTGAGCTGAGGCACAGCCTGGCAATACAACTGTCCTCAAGCAAGATTAAGGACTATGAAGCTGTGTAGTAATGAACAGCTGCCCCAGTTTCCCTGGGATGCCCTCAGAACACCTAGCCTTACACCAATTTCATAGGCCATTCAGAGGGGCCCTGGCGGCTCTGCTGCAGCCCAGTGGCTGCTGTCCTGAGGACTCCACTGCCAACTAATGCTGGCTCATGCGCTGACTTGACTCATGAAGCAGGTCCTCAACAGACCAAAGTGTGAAAACATTTTTATTTTATTCATCCCCATGGGTGATTACCAAAGCCCAAACAAGAAAAGATTAATACATAGGAAATTAAAATCTTTATCTTCAATAAAGCGAATGGCAAAGCAAAACATTCTCCAAGACTCCAGGTTACAAACTTCTGGTAAGACCATATGTGTCATTTGGAGAATCATCCCCTCCCACTCAACTCATATGTCCCAGCAGAGCTGAGCGCCCCCCAATTCTGGATGGGCATGGGCCCCAACCTGGCCAATCAGTGCATTTGACCCACTGTCCATAGTGACGTGTGGGAGGGCAGACACAGGCCACCTAGGACTGGAGAGGGTCAGCACCAGGCCTTCTGCAGGACTGGGTTCTCCTGGGACAGTGTTAGAGCCACTGTGGAGCATCTTTCCACCACATGGGGGGCGCCAGACTGAGCATGAAGCCAGCACAGATGAAAGTCAGATAAAAAATATAAAAAGGCTATAGATGCATGATACTACGCATCACGTAGGCCCAGACATAGCTGGAATCACTGATCAATGCAGGTAGTACCGTTCCTTTCTGTCTGAGATATTTTGAGTTACTTTATTTGCATCCCAGAATCTTTGTTAGAATAGTATCCAGAGAGAAGCAGTTTCAAGTTGCTTCTCCTTTGCATACTCAGTACCAAAGCAGACAGAATTATGTTGATACAAGGTTTCTAAGTGTCCAAGATGGATATTTCCAAGTGTGTAAGAACACATGGAACACAGTTTCCATGGCTTTTTTTTTAACATAGAAGAAGTCAAAATTAAACAAAAGGACTAGTGGCCACTACATTTAGTCAAGTGAGAGCTGCAGTTACATAAGGGATGCTCTCATCCTAATTCTTTTTTCCAAGACTTCTTCATTTTTAAAAATAAAAATCTGTGGGAAGTATGGATTCAGAAGAGAATGTACGAGTTACATTACTTTTTTAAGTTTCAACATTTTCAACAGAGTTTGGAGGTGGCACAATGAGACCCTGACCACCAGTCACAAGGCGCGCGAATGTTTGGGGTGTGAATCAGCAGATGTGATCTAATCAGCATTTCCTGATACTAATCAGTCTTGGACTTGCTTCCCCCGTTTCCTTTTTCTTTAAATAGGACACATAATAGCATCCCAGGAAGTCAGTAATACACACACACACACACACACACACACACAGACTAAGTGCAGTAGATACAGACCTAATGTAATCCCCGAGGCTTCAGATGAGTGGACAAAGGCCTCACAGGTACGTTAGGCCCTGGAAGTCACACAGGGCCTGGGAGAGGTTACAGGTCCGGGGCGCATCTGCCTGAGGGCGATGTGGCATTGTCTTTGCCTGCCCTCAGCCGAGGAAATTATTTTCACTTCCAAAGAATATTCTATTGCAATGATACTCCCACTTCCACCCCCACGGAAGAATGTTCATTTAGTCAGAGAATGACTATGAAACATGATGTTATGTTTCCCTGGAATCGTTGCCATATTTCCCCGGAAGAGTGCTTCAAGACCTTCAGTCACTGAGGAGCAACAGGGGTGGTGTTGTTATCGATCTGAAAATCATGGGCCTTGGCACATTGCCCCCAACATGGGACGAGGATGAGCTTATCCTCCCGGACCCGAGTGACGGCATGTTGACACGTCATCAGATGTGGTGGCCAGAGTGTGGTGACTGCAACGTGGACTACATCCGGGAACCTTGGCTCCCTGGAAACCCTGGTCACCCCTGTGCACTGCAATTTGCTCCTATCAGGCCCAGGAGGACTTCAATTCCTAACGTTTCCTCCAAAGCAAAATGTACAGGTTCTGTGATTTTAGAAAATTTCCTTCTGTTACACAGATTGTTTAAAAACAAATGAATCCCAAATCCGTCCAGATCAGCTCAATTTCCTCTCCCTGCCATCTGATCCAGAAAGCCAAAAATAGGGAATTTTCCTGTGCTGACTTTACACTCCAAATTAAAGAGGGGAAAACAGTGTGGGAAAGTGTCTTGGTTGCACTGAAGCCTTGGAGAAGACCCAAAGGCAGAGCATCCCTGGGGCGTGGGGTGGAACTGTGATGAATGGGCCGGCCGAGGGGCCCGGCCTCCTCCCCAGCATATGTTTTTGTACTTTCTTCCTAATATATTGCAGGATTATTGCTGAGGCGTGAACAGTTCTGGAACTCCTCTATATCCCTTAAGACTTAGCCAGCCCACCCCATGTTTTACTTGAAACATGAACTACACAGGAAGACAAGGCTTGCGTTATAAAGGTGCAAAGCATTAGCAATAAAGGTGCACCTGTGCTTCATCTGGAGCTTTCAAAACGGCAACAAGTTTCACGTCTTTAAGGAGGAAGAAAATGGAGAACAACGCAATGTTTTATGGATGAGCAACAGGTCAGGAACATGGAAGAGCATGTATGCTTGCTCTGAGAACCATCTCAGGGTTTCTTTAAAAAAATGTTCCCTGAAAAAACACATCTGCACAAAACTTTCTGATCCATTATAATAAATTTGGAAAATGTCCTTTTGTTTCTGAGTCCTGAATAATGATGGCATCAAAATAGGGATTTTTAAACTGCTTTGAATTTTCAGGAATTTTTTTAGCCTTTTTTTATGCGTCAGTTAAGATTGCTTGCTATTTTTAACGCTCACTGACAAAAAGTTATATTTGTCCAAGGTTTAATCAACTCAGAAGTTCAGGAAACTGGGTTTCTGTTTAAATCAGCCTAAGATTGGTCCACACTTTTCCAGCGTGGCTGCAGGCAAGGAGGGCAGATCTGAATATTAGGTTTCTGATATTCTCATTCAAAATCTACAAAAGCTAAATGTTGAGTTTCTCTTCAGCAATTAGGTGTCACGTGTGACAGGAGGAGTCATTCCTGAAGGTCAGTTTTCTTGTACGCAGTTGGCAAAGGGAAGGGTGCAGAGGCAGAAAGGCCTGCTCTGGCTGTGGGGTCTTGCTATACTCACAGGTCATGTGTGCAACCTCGGGGCTGGCCCTGCACTACACACGCACCCCAGCACTAGGAATGGAAGCCCACAGAAGACACCAGAGGCCTTGGCTCAAAGCCCAGAGACTGGGAACAACTGGGGAAGCCGTTCCGACACAAACACACGCAAAGAACCGGTGGGAGGCACCATGAAAACGGCCGGACTAGAGTTCCTTGCTCTCCCCACAGCCAACAGGGTCGGCTTTTGGGGCGGCCTCTCCATCCCCTTTCTCAGGCTGCCCCCTTCACCTGCCACAGTGTTTCTCTCTGGGACTCTGCTGACTTAGTGGGTGTCTGGGTCACTTTGGTCCTCACCATCCAGGAAGCCTCTTGGAGGACAGAAGGGGCGCCTCCCAGACACATTCATCTTTGCTTCTCATCCATAAGCTTTGGTTCTTTCTTGCTAGGAAAAGGAACTGGAAGCTGGAATTTCAGGCTTAATGTGGAGGGCGGACAATGGAGGAAGGACAAAGAAAGAGAAAGTTCAGAATCCACCTGTGATTGGGACTTGCCTTCCAAGCGTATCTAACTCGTTTCCACGTAGCCCCACTCAGTTCTACTAATTCTGGTCTACTGGTAATTAATTTCTTTTTAATAGTAGTTTAGATACATTTTGTTTAAATTTAATGCAGATAGCCTAAAAATTTCCAGTTGATACAGCAAAAGATAGAGACAAAAACTCATAAAAGCTTTCACAGGAATGAATAGGATGTGCCCATCCACAGAGCAGTGGGATGTGGAAGATCCTAGCTGGGTCTGGCCTCGGAATCCTTACTGACCTTGGGCTCCTGTCAGCTGCACAGTACCTCAGTTTCCTCAACTGGGAGTCATGGGTAATGCTGATCTCTGCCTCTGCGGCAGGGATTAAAGAACTCCATATATACATGGGAAGCCTGTGGGCTCCCTCTGACTCAGAGAGTTTGCTCATCACCCTTTCATGCTCAAATACTCCACCATGCTGACCTCCCACCAGGCTCTGCACAGAGCCAGGCTCCAGGAGTGTCTGTCTAATAACCATGTCTGAACATCACTTTGCAACCGCAGCTCTGAGCCAGTGACAGCTGTCTATACCACATGTAGGTGACCCCATTTGCCGAGTCTCATTTCTTTCCTAGGAGGTGAAGCCCCCATACTGACCGGTAGGAGAGATGCCCACAGCCTACCTCCTACATGCCACTGCCATCTTCTAAACCACAGGGGAGACTGCCAAGGAGCAGCCCAGCGGTGGTGACCAGTGAGCATCTTTGGGACTACCTAAGGACAACTCCCAGTCAAATGTTTCGGCGGCGTGTGGCCTCTGTTGAGTCAAGGGAAGGGAGGCAGACAGTGGGGGGCATAGATTACTTCCAGCACTCTACACGAGGTCAGGGTCTAGATTTGGGGGCTTACTTGACACTAAAAATATGGACAATTGCTCAGAGCCTGGATCTTGGATAAACGAGAGGCCTCCATTTCTGAATCAGGAAGGGCACACAGATGCAAAATGGATGCCAGTCTCACAGGTCACATTATTGTCCTGCCGCGGAAGCACCTTAGCCTGGGACGCACTTACTTATGGCTTTTACCTCACTGCAAATCCTCAGCTACGCCTCTGTGTTGGACAAAGGGGGCTTTGGGTTTCCAGTTTGGCTTCTGTGTGCCCATGCATCCTCACAGCCTGGAACATTCCAAACCCACCAGGAGGTAAAGCAGGCACTAGAAAAACCATTTGCATAATAGTGTCAAAAAAATTCATCTCCAGAAATAAAGTGGCGATTCCAGGTCCCTAATGGCAATAAAATAGAGCCCCTAAACCCTTTTTAGAAAATGTAGTGTTTCCCCCTCTCCCCCAAAATTTGTTTATCTGTTTTTAAGAGTTAAAAAAGCAAACAACTCAGTAGTTATCATTAGGAAAATGGGAAGTAGTAAGAGTCAGAGAGAATGAGTCATACTTCTGTTTTCTTTTTGTCCTACCATAACTGTTTCTTTTGGAAGGCATCTGAATCGTGGTTATTAATTTATCCTTATGCAATTTCCAGCTGTTGATCACGTGTTAACCCATCTATGAAGGGGAACAAGAGAGGAGTCAGGGGACCAGGGTTCTTCTCAAGTGAAAAGCAGGTTTTTAACATCACGAACCCTGGCACCCATGTCTCTCGGCGATCACTGCCATTTCTCCAGTAGGCACATAATCCAACAAGTGGTTGGAACAAAGCGTAATTGGCTGGAAAATGGAATGTGTCCATGTGTCCATATGTGGGAAAAGTCGCCTGGGAGGCTGGACACTACGGGGTCAGCTCTGAAGCCGGATGTGGCTAAGGAGAGGGAGCCCACAGCCAGAGGGCTTGGGGCGGCAGCCCACACACAGCTCCGCATGCACCCACTGTGTGCCCAGCCCCTTTGGAGGAGGGCAATCAACACCAGGACAAATGTGACCTGACTCATAAGGCCCCTTAAGCACGTTGAGGTCAGGAAGGATGGGAGTGACCTTGGGTGCCCTCTGGGTGTGAACCAGCTGAGAGCTTTTGGTCTGGGACACAAGACCTCCTTTTTTTATCTCCATACCACCTCCCACATCAGCGGCCAGAGAGAATCACCTGGTGGTATCAGAGTGCAAGAAGTTGGTCAGTAAGATGGGAATAATGATGTCGACCTCATCAGGTAAGAGGAATGGCTGTGTGAATGTCCCATGGGAAATACCCAGGTTGTGTCCATATGGAAAAGTAGGTTGGGATCAGCCACCCCACAGAAGCCAAGGTCAGATGAGGATTTTGGAAACTTGATGAGGGGAGAGATTGCTTCTAAATTTGGGGGAAGGGTGTGCAAAGGAAATCTTTCAAGGAGGCAAGTCTGAATTTGGGGATGGGGCTGTGAGAGGGAAGAAAGAGCTTGCCGTGTGGGGGAACAGCCTGGGCAGAGGCTTGGAGAAGGAAGGACATTGATGAGTGAGTGGGCCAGCGGGGCTGAGCAATGGAGCTCAGGATAGAGAGCCAGGTGAGGCTCAGAGCAGGTGGCAGCCACCCGAGGACACAGGTACGGGAATGTACCAAGAAGCAGAGCTGTCAGCTTATTCCTTGAGAGGTAAAATTTAATGCAAAGGGCACTCACTTGCCGGTGGAGTGGGCACAGTACGGAAATGGGCTATCTTGGTTTGCACTAACTGTCATTACAAAGCTCCTGGGTCTAATACGGTGTCAAGGAGAGAGGAAAGACCAGCCATGTCCTTTCCCTTCCTGTTGGACGTGAGGTCGGCCTACCTGGGCCCTTGAAGTGGGGGGCTCTCTCTTCTTGCTCTGTCTTCCATGTTCACGGGGACAGTCAAAGAAAGTCAGCCCCCCTTTTGGGCCGATCCAGCCACGCACAGGTCTCAGGGCCTACAAACCATGCTCTCTGTGAACACGACTCACAAATAACCCGCCTAGCAACCTCGGTAAGTTGCTGGGAGTGCCAGGTGCTTCCACAGTAGCTGTGTCTGAGGACGGGGACTGTACTCTGTGCAGCCATCCTGGGCTCCAGGATGGGTGGCTGCCACATGGCAGTACGGTTGCAGAGGGAATATGGTAATATTCTGAAATGGCAATTCTCCTAAATAAATAGCACATCAACTTACTTAAACCTAATCATAAATGGTACAAATTGGGCCCATGTGCAAACAGAAACCCGAGCCGAAGTCCGGAGTTAAAGCAGCCATTGTCTCTCTCCTGACCTGGGCTCCGAAAGCCTTGCGTGTCTGATTACATCTGTTAAAACGATTCAAATGCCAGCCCCTTATTTTAATTATAAATATATAAAAAATTTTAATAAGACGGCATTCTGGGCTCACTAAGCTTTTAAAATGCTCACTGGGGGTGGAGAAGGCAGAGGTGGATTCCACGTGCCCCAGACCCAGTGCCAGCATATAATGATTGAATGTGTTCCTGTAATAAATTGAAAAAATCTGGTTTGTAAGAATGGCTCCAAATCACTTGGCATTAGAAAGGTAATTTGTTACCTGGCTTCCAGTGTGCTGGAACCTTGCAAGGAGCTGCCATCGCCAAGGAAAGGAAAGGTGCAGGAGGGAGCCCGAGCCGGGTCCCCCTCCCTGACAGATTTCCCCACACCCCCTCCCGTGGGCCCTCCTCCGCCTTGCCTCTCGTCTCATGGCTCCAAAAAAGGGGTTCTTTGCCAAAAACGGGGACAGGGGTTTCTCAGGACGAAAACCAGCTCTCAGCCACCATCTCTGTACCTCTCCAAACCTCAGGCCTGCTTAATTATGATTAATTGCCACATGGATAATCAGATACAGTTTCCAAAGGTTGGAAACGACACTCCAAGGACGCCAGGGAGGACGCGAGATCGTTCTTTGTTCCCGGGAAGAAAAGGCAGGTCCTCATTCAGCCCCATAACCTTTTCTTATTTTAACAATTCCAAACAGAATTAATACCATCAGTATATCGTTCCCACCCCAGGGAATTGAACTTCAGCTGTACAATTTCTGCAGCTGTCAGTGTTTCAGACCTCCTGTCAATAATGCAATGTTGGGGTGCCCCTCTGCTGGAATGAAAGCAGTTTCAAGTTTCTGCTTTATGTCTGTGCTTTCTGGGTGGTGGGACATGATGAGAAAGTACAAAAAATAATAACAGCAGTTAAAAAGCTTCCACTCTTGACTTAACTGGATCAAATGTAATAGACTCCAGTCTTTTCTCCTTATTTCCTCTGCTTGTTTTAGAAAACACTGTGAAAAGTGCAGGCGATTTTGTCTTGCCAGCTCTTCCCTCAGTTTAAAATCCCTTTGGCTAAGTCAAGGATCACAGCATGTCATTTCCAGTCTCACAGAAGTGCTGGGCCCCGCTCAGCTCCTATTACCAGGAGGCAAATCCCTCGGTTCCCGGCGCCAGGGTTGCTGCACTTGGCTCTTGTCCCAGTATTGTTCCCGTCATTACATTCCAGGAGGGCCTCTCCGCCAGTTAATGTTTGCACTGGGAGGTCCAAATATCCAGCAATCAGCACTGAACTTTTTCTCTTTTTGTTGAGAATTGCAGGTTTCCAATGCAATCACTGGCTTGAAAGAAAAACTTACAGGTGAACACAAAAGCATGAATTTACATTTTATTCACAAACAATAATATTTGCAGCAGTTACCCCACATGCGCTCGTAAAAGAGGTTTAGAAGATGTCTGGCTTTTTAAGACTTTATGGTGGCTGGAATTGGTTTACCAATTTAAGGGCATTTTATTTTATTCTTCAAATTCTAAATAGCATGAAAGTATTTTATCCTAGAATGTTAGGGTTCATACATTCTGCATTGTTAATACATGTGCTCACGTGGGAAACAACTGTCAGAAATGGTTAAACTAATCTGAACCAGTTTCAAGTGCATAGGATTTAATTAAATCACATCTTCAGAATGGATTCTAAAGGTTGGGATTTTTCAGAGTACGTGGCTTATGCTCAGAATCTTGGCTGTGGTCCTGCAGAGAGCTCTGCCAAGGTGGGCACACCTAGCAGGCCGGGACTGGGACCTACACTTCATGGAGTCCTGTCTGCATGGGATTCCATGCCCATCGAAGCACCAGGGGGACAGGAGGTTCTGACCCTCCCCAGCACTGCCAAGACCCTCTGGTCCAGCCAAGTGCTTCTCTAAAGGACAGCCAGACAGAGCTCTGGGCTTCCTGAGTCCTAGCAGAGGGGCCACCAGAGAACCGCCCCATTCCCACCATCAAACCTGGAGCCATGCCCATGGCCCCGGGGCACTGAGGCTGCAGACTACACTGTCCCCCACCCAAAGGAGCCCCATTATCCAGAAGCTATGCCAAAGTTTTGCTAGGAGTTGGGGAAATAGGGTGATGGTGAGGCGCAGAACACCTGTGGAGCCCATTGCCTGAGATGCTGAGGTCTTGGGCTTCCTGGAATGGACATGAACGCATAAAGCTGTCCACTCAGATGCGGAGGACCTGGCTGACTGTGGACACTCAATGGGACGCTGCCCCAAGCGGCCCAATTCCAATGGATGGAGCCGAGAGCTCTCCGCCAGGGCTTTTCTCCTCTGCCCTTGGCCACTCCAGAGCTTCCTCTCTCCTGCAGTACTTGTGTTTTTCTGGGCCTCCAAAGGTACACAAAGGTCATCCTCGTATGCTCACTTGATGTAAAGTTAAAAATGGAAGAAGCTTTGTTTGGGTGTGTCACCTGCCAGATGCTTTCCTTCCACTGTTTTGAAAACCACAGCTTTAGAAGGACGACCACCACAGCAGGCCCCCTTCTCTCCCAGATGGGTGAGCTCACATCTTCCTGCATGGTGCTCTGCTCATGCCCAGACAGACCAGAGGCCCCACACCCCCAGCAGCCATGTCTATCCCCCCAGATATGGTTAATTTGCCGCCGCATTTCAAGCCTCCCTGAGGCCCCCAGGAGAGGGAGTAACACCCCTAGGCTGACACTCCTAAGTAACATCTTCACCCAAGTATTGTCAGTGTATAGTCTGTGATTCCTCCTATAATTACCTCCCCTGTACTCTCCTCCTGTAACCAACCACCTCCAATCCTCACCTTCTTGAACTCCGGGCTCCTTGAGAACAGGGCCTATGTCTTGGTCACCCCCTTTTCCCTTGATCCTCCCCACGTTCTTCCAGGACTAATAAGAAATCCAGACCCAGAAAAAGGAAAGGCCTCAATTATGGTTTGGTAAACGAATACAGAAGTCCCGCTACATTTAGAGCATTTACCTGTTGTTGGAAAACACATTTAACAGCATTTTCATTTTTTTCTTTGTTGACCCATCCCGGCCATCACTGAAAGGGGACCCACCGCCGTGTGCCTTCATCTTTCTACTCAAAAGCCCTCCCTGACCCCTCCTCTCTGCCAGGTCCAAGGGTCGGGGGAGGGGCGGCCAGAGGAGGGATTACAGACCTGAGGGCTATAAAAACCTGTCACGTGGAATGTGAGGAAAATAAATGGTGCTAAAGAGCCAGGCTCCCCACTGCGATTTTGAAAGCATAATTAATTTGCTCGTAAGCCTCCAAGGGGGCAGAAGAACCCTGACCCATCTGGAATGTTCTGTAGTGCCATGTGGAAAGGCCACTGTACTGCTAAGGAGGCGAGGGCTGGACCAGGGCAACATGTCAGGAGCAGGAAGACAGAAGGAACATTCAAAGAGCTGGATCGGCCCTTTCTCACGTCCTTTTATCCAAATCGAAGCTAAAATAGTCCTGCTATTTCCCAGAATATCAAGAAGGAAAAGAAATTCATAGGCAAGGACTTCCAAACCTGGAAAAGACCAATGACACACCTTAGTGGATTAAAAAGTTTAAGCCAGTATACAGGTTAATTATTTATTTGAAATGTACTCGGTCTAATTATGCTAAACTATGTTCAGATGTATATTTTATCATGACATATTAAGTCAATTTTAAAATAAAGTACATTTCATTAATTTAGGGTAGGGGTCATAAACCCAAATGTCTATAGTGGGCAGCTGGGTGAGGTAAGTTAATGAAGCCAACCAGGGCTTCCTACGGAGAGGAAGGGATGGCAGGGCCTCAGCAGGACAGAGGACAAACACCCCAAGTAAGGACTCAATCCCACACAGCCATTGCCAGATGGAAACGTGGACCCCGAGTTTCCAGGGCTTCAGGTCTGTGGCGGTTAGAGTCAGGTGTCAACTTGACTGGACCATAGGGTGCCCAGCTATTGGCTAGACATTATTTCTGGGTGTGTCTGTGAGGGTGTTTCTGGAGGAGGTGAACATTTAAGTCTGTAGACTGAGTAAAGCAGGTCGCCCTCCCCAGTGTGGGTTGCCTCAGCCAGTACTGGAGGGCCTGCATAGAACAAAAGAGAGGTTTGCACTCTATGCTTGAAGGCTTAAGCTGGGACCTTGGTCTGCTCCTGTCCTCAGACTGGGAATTACATCGTCAGTTCTCAGGCCTTCAGACACAGACTGTGGACCCCACTGGCTCTCCCAGGTCTCCAGCTTATTTATAGACAGAAAACAGGTGATGGGACTTCTCAGCCTCTGGGTTTGCATGAGCCAGTTCCTATTATAAACCCCTCTCTCTCTTTCTCTCTCTCTATAAAATACTGGTTACATGCATTACATATGACATCAATATATCATATTGACTCTATCTGGAGAATTCTGACTAATACAAACTCCTTCAAGAGAAACTAGAAATTGGCATTTTTAATAAAACTCCTAATTTTTAAATGTCAGTTCAAAAATGTTAGAACTTTGTAGAATGAATAGAAGGCATTTGCTGTGGAGATTAAATACCTGAGCTGCCAGACTGTAGTCTCTGTTTTAAAGTATGGGTCTTAATAAATGTTTTGTCATAATTCTAGTAATTTCTAAATTTCAGAGAAGATAATTAATGATTGAAGTAATTTATTTAAATGATTTAAAAGTTCTCAACTCGCATATTTTACATATTTGAAACAGAAACCCCTAGCATGTAAAATTATATAGTAAAAATAAGGAACCTTCTATTTTGGTTTAAGATGGTGGCATGAGAGGTGAGACAGAGAACTCCTCCCAAAACTACAAATAGTACAAAAATACAGTTAATTAATACAACTAACCCCAAAACAGCAACAGGAAAGAAGGCTGCACCAGACTGCATACAGACCTCACGAACAGAGCAGACCTGATGAAATAGGGTAACGTACCGGAGCCTTGATCCGGCGGGACCCAAGCCCTTCCCCCACCCCAGCTCACTGGTTGGGGGAAGAGAAACAGAGTGGGGGAGGGGGTGGAAGCCTGGAACTAATGAACACCCAGCCCTGGAGATCTGCTTTGCAAGTAGAAACCTACTCTGTGTGGTGCTCTAGAGGTTGGAGAGCTAGGACAGGCAGACTGCCTGAGAGAGTGCCATTCCAGTTGTTGGTGGAGGAGGGGATCCACATGTGGCTGCTCTGTGTCAGAGGAAAGGCAGGTGGTCTGAGAGGCTTCCTAGCAGTGAGAGGGCTGCTGAAGGAGCAGGGTTTGCATGGAGCTTGCTGCATGGGAGAAGGGAGAGCTGGACAAGGTTGACTGGGTACATTCTGCCTAGCTGGTTGGGAACTTTCAGGAACTTCAGCTCCAAGGCCCCCTACTGTGATATGCAGCCTGCCAAGCCTTCCCCCTGGCCAGAAGCACTGGCTTGCAAACTGGCAGTCACTGCACTGGAGTCAGGCCAGCCAGAGGGAGGCCCCACCTACAACAGCTAGAGACACTGGAGCACAGAGACTTACACCTGTGGGCTCAGCCCACTGGCTGTGATACTGGAGACAGGCAGTGCAGATGGGAATCAGGAAACAGATCTTTCCTCCCCCCAGGCACCAGCTCCACTCCCCAGTAACCCCCCAACCTTACTCTAGTGGCTGAGCAGCTCCAGACACTGGAGCTTCTGGGCAACAGAGGACACCACACAGAAATATGAAATGTCAGAAGAACGTGGTTTAGGCCAAAATCTCACAAACCCCAGAAAAAGGACCAAATGAAACTGAATTCACCTATCTTCCTGAAAGAGAGTTCAAAATAAAAATTATAAACATGCTAGTGGAGGTACAGAAAAATATTCAAGAACTTAGGAATGAATTTAAGACAGAGATTCAATCATTAAATTCCATATCTGAAATGAAACATACAATGGAGGGATTTAAAAGCAGATTAGATGTAGTAGAAGAGATGGTAAATGGAATAGAAATTAGAGAAGAGGAATACAAAGAAGCTGAGGCACAAAGAGAAAAAAAAATCTTTAAGAATGAAAGAATATTGAGAGAACTGTGTGACCAATCCAAATGGAACAATATTCACATTATAGTGGTACCAGAAGAAGAAGAGAAATAACACCCATTCTCCTGAAAGTTTTCCAAAAAATAGAAGAGGAGGGAATACTTCCATACTCGTTCTATGAAGCCAGCATCACTCTAATACCAAAACCAGGCAAAGACACGACAAAAAAAGAAAAATACAGACCAATATTCCTGATGAACAAAGATGCAGAAATACTCAACAAAATATTAGCAAACTGAATTCAAAAATATATCAAAAAGATCATCCATCATGATCAAGTAGGATTCATTCCAGGGATGCAAGGATGGTACAAAATATGAAAATCCATCAACATTATCCACTACATCAACAAAAAGAAGGACAAAAACCACATGATCATCTCCATAGATGCTGAAAAATCATTCGACAAAATCCAACATTCATTCATGATAAAAACTCTCAACAAAATGGGTATAGAGGGCAGGTACCTCAACATAATAAAGGCCATATATGACAAACCCACATCCAACATTATACATAACAGTGAAAAGCTGAAAGCTTTTCCTCTATGATCGGGAAAAAGACAAGAATGCCCACTCTCCCCACTTCTATTCAACATAGTACTGAAGGTCCTAGCCATAGCAATCAGACAACACAAAGAAATAAAAGGCATCCAGATTGGTAAGGAAGAAGTTAAACTGTCCCTGTTTGCATATGACATGATATTGTACATAAAAAACCCTAAAGAATTTACTCAAAAACTACTAGATCTAATATCTGAATTCAGCAAAGTTGAATATAAAATTGATACACAGAAATCTGTTTCATTCCTATACACTAATGATAAACTAGCAGAAAGAGAAATCAGGAAAACAATTCCATTTACAACTGCATCAAAAAGAATAAAATACCTAGGAATAAACCTAACCAAGGAAGTGAAAGACCTATACTCTGAAAACTACAAGACACTCATGAGAGAAATTAAAGAAGATACCAATAAATGGAAACACATCCGCGCTCACGGATAGGAAGAATTAATATTATCAAAATGGCTATCCTGCCTAAAGCAATCTACAGAGTCAATGCAATCCCTATCAAAATACCAATAGCATTCTTCGATGAACTAGAGCAAATAGTTCTAAAATTCATTTGGAACCACAAAAGACCCTGAAAGCAATCCTGAGAAGGAAGAATAAAGCAGGGGGAATTATGCTCCCTGACTTCAAGCTCTACTACAAAGCCACATTAATCAAGACAATTTGGTAGTGGCACAAGAACAGACCCATAGACCAGTGGAACAGCATAGAGAGCCCAGATATAAACCCAAGCATATATAGTCAATTAATACACAATAAAGGAGCCATGGATATACAGTGGGGAAATGACAGCCTCTTCAACAACTGGTGTTGGCAATACTGGACAACTACATATAAGAGAATGAAACTGGATTATTGTCTAACCCCATACACAAAAGTAAACTCAAAATGGATCATAGAATGTAAGTCATGAAACCATAAAATTCTTAGAAAAAAACATAGGCAAAAATCTCTTGGACATAAACATGAGCAACTTCTTCATGAACATATCTCCCTGGGCAAGGGAAAGAAAAGCAAAAATGAACAAGTGGGATTATATCAAACTAAAAAGCTTCTGTACAGCAATGGACACCATCAGTAAAACAAAAAGACATCCTACAGTATGGGAGAATATATTCATAAATGACATATCTGATAAGGGGTTGACATCCAAATGATATAAAGAGCTCACACACCTCAACAAACAAAAAGCAAATAAGCCAATTAAAAAATGGGCAGATGATGTGAACAGACACTTCTCCAAAGAAGAAATTCAGATGGTCAACAGGCACATGAAAAGATGCTCCACATCCCTAATCATCAGAGAAATGCAAATTAAAACTGCAATGAGATATCACCTCACACCAGTTAGGATGGCCAACATCCAAAAGACAGACAACAACAAATGTTGGCGAGGATGTGGAGAAAGGGGAACCCTCCTACACTGCTGGTGGGAATGCAAATTAGTTCAACCATTGTGGAAAGCAGTATGGAGGTTCCTCAAAAAACTCAAAATAGAAATACCATTTGACCCAGGAATTCCACTCCTTGGAATTTACCCTAAAAATACAGCAGCTCAGTTTGAAAAAGGCATATGCACCCCTATGTTTATCACAGCACTATTTACAATAGCCAAGAAATGGAAGCAACCTAAGTGTCCATCAGTAGATGAATGGATAAAGAAGATGTGGTACATATACACGATGGAATATTATTCAGCCATAAGAAGAAAACAGATCCTACCATTTGCAACAACATGGATGGAACCAGAGGGTATTATGCTCAGTGAAATAAGCCAGACGGAGAAAGACAAGTATCAAATGATTTCAGTCATCTGTGGAGTATAAGAACAAAGAAAAAGCTCAAGGAATAAAACAGCAGCAGACTCACAGAACCCAAGAATGGACTAACAGTTACCAAAGGGAAAGGGATTGGGGAGGATGGGTGGGAAGGGAGGGATAAGGGAGAAAAGGATCATTACGATTAGCATGTATAATGTTGGGTGGGGGACATGGGGAGGGCTGTACAACACAGAGAAGACAAGTAGTGACTCTATAGCATCTCACTATGCTGATGGACAGTGACTGTAACGGGGTATGTGGTGGGGACTTGATGACGGGGGATGTCTAGTAGCCATAATGTTGAACATGTAATTGTACATTAATGATAGCAAAATTAAAAATTAAAAAAAAAATAAGGAACCTTCATGGACATTTACTAATAATGCAAACATTATTGTAAGTGTTCTTTCCCTTAATTCCTCTAATCACTCCAGGAGTTGAGAACTGTGGTTCTCTTCACTTTACAGGTAAGGTAACTATAAAGTTTCTGAGACAAGCAGATTTAAAATTAAAAAAACAGAAAAAGAGAGATCAAGTAACTTGGTGAAGTTCACAAGTTCACTATTGCTTTCCTGGGGTCCAAGGTTGCAGCCATGACACTGCTTTGCACCCCTAACTAAGGATTAAAGCAACCTTTATTATTTGGGTGGGGGGAGCTTTTGTCTTAGCCATTTTCAAACAGCCAAAAGGCATATAGATATAAGCTTTGATTTCATTTCTTAGATTAACTGGAATTTTTCTCCTCCTAAACACCTTGCCTTACATGACTCAGCTGACAGCTGTTGCTGTTCGGAAGTCACTGGGACATCATCCAGTTAATCGTACCAGTTACAGTGTGACGAAGCAGAGAAAACACCCCACTGTCCAAGGGAAATGCATCTTGATTTGTATCCCAGCTCTGATATTTGAGAATTGAAAAAACAGGCTTTTGCCAGCCTCTGCTTTCTCCACTGTTAAATGGGAGTATTTCCAACCCAACTTCCGTTCTCATCAGGATTATAAATGACAGAGATTATCTGCCTCCCAGTGACTGGCACCTAGTATAGTTTCCATTTTTTTAATTATAATTAGATTTACCTAAAGATAGAATGAGAATGAAATTAGATCAATTAAATAAAAAGTACATATGTAGAAAAGTATGAGATATAGTTTTTCACTTTCAGGAAATAAGAATAATTTCTCATTTTATGATACCCACAGTGGCCTTATTTGCCAGGATTTCCTCATTTCCCCAGCATCTTTGTGAATATGATGTAGGAGGCAGCAGCCCACAGCCAGGGTTCTGGCCCTGACATCTTTGCTTTTCTCCAACATCCTTTGTCCCGGAGCAAGTCACTTCTTGTCCTTTACCTAAGTTGGGCCCTAAGATTCCCCAAGGGGGAAACAAGGGTCCCTGCCTCTCTGTGTCACGGGGCTTGGCGAAGCTCAGATGGGACAGTTAGTGAGAGGCCTCAGGGATGAAGACACCACTGGTGCAGTTGAGACAAAACCCTCCTATCCTTCGCATGGCGCCCTGAAGCACTGTTTCCTGAAACAACGCCAGCTTACACCAGCACCCCGATTTCAACTCTGCCTACTGTAGGCCCAGCATGTACTACCCCACACGATAGGCCTCCAGCCCCTCAGTCTTCAGGCACCTGCACTCACCGTGGGTGTGCAGCGATGCTCAGAGCGGCCTCAGCACGTGACAACTCCTGCTCCGGCCTTGCTGTGATGGCATCTCCTCTGCTAAGTGTCTTCCTCCCGATCTCATACCTCTGGCTGTGCTGCACAGAATCCACCCAGGATCCCATGGTTTAAAACTTTTAAAACTAAGTATATCTTTTTACAAACTGGAAGGATTTGTGTACAAGGGATGCCAAGGATGGGTGGAAGCCAGCAGAAGCTGGGCGAGAGGCCTGGACAGAGGCTTCAGTCGCCTCCAAAAGCAGCCACCCCTGCTGACGTCTCGACTCTGGACGCTGGATGCCAGCTGGTGAGGAGGGATGCCTGCTGTTGACGCCCCCAGTTTGTGGTATCCCCAGGGCACCTCACACACCTTCTACCGGCTGAGTGTCTCTGTGCCTGCCTCATAGTCACCCCCTGTGTCACAGGCACCCTCACTCACGGAACCTCCTGAGGGATGTTAAAGAAGGAACGATTCTAACACTCACTGAACTGCAAAGGAGAGTTTCTTCAAGACTATTGCCCTAAGGGCCGACTCTGTTACAACAGTGGGGACAGATCTGGCTGGCTCAGCTCCAGACACAGCAAGGACAAGAGGGGATTTACAGCCCAGGGCAGAGCCAGGGGGTCAGTGGATGGAAAGTCACTAGGAGAGGCCATCGATGGTCCAGGAATTCTTGCTGATGTGGGCCAAGGGCTTCTACATCAAAGGGGCAGACGAGGAACTTGACCGGATGTCAAGGGTGCCGATTCTCGCTAAGCAGACTTGGCAGGATCCATGCTCGGCCTGGCTGGGCAAGTGGAGGATAGTTGGAGGCCAAGGTCAAGGCCTAACCGAGACAGGGGCCTAGAGGAGCCTGACTAAGCTTGGAGGCAGGCAGAGCCTCTGGTGGGGCTAGGCCTCCCCCGCCTCAGGCCCCTTCCCGTCAGCCCGGAGAACAGTGTGCTCCAGGAGAGGGACTCGGCTCCCGCTGTGGCCTTTTAGCCAGTGCCCTGCTCCTGGTGCCTGGGTCCTGAGTCGCACTGCGCATCCGCCTGAGTGGCACCGGGCGTCTGACATCCTGAACTCAGGTGGCCCTTCGGGCTCCCAGCAAAACCAACTGCTCAGACCTGCCTCCCCTCCATTCTTGCTCCCCCACGGGCGATGGTCACATCACACCCTTGCTTGCAGGGCCCCACAGGTGCTGTGACAACGCTGACTGGTGTCCAGAGTCCACGAAGGATCAGCCGCCCTCTGGGGCTCCCAGAGTCAGTGAAGCAGGTGCCCCATTGCTGCTCTGTGGGCGATGACATTGCAGCTCCTGTCCCTGCTTCTCCGCCTACAGCGCCACTCAAATCGGCTCCCAGCAGAAGCCGCCAAGCTGCCATCAGGGCACAGGGCAGTGTTCACCTTAGTGCTGAGCGGCAGAGCTCCACTGCCACACGGTGCCAGGGCACAGACCCACCCCTGAGTCCTCACCAGGTCACCTCAGCTGTCTCTTAAATGGCCCTTGCCCACCCTTCCTCACCCATGAAATGGAAGAGGTGGTGGGAACTGGCTGCAATAATGAGGCCGTGCCATCAAGCTGAGGCAGGGTCCAGTACCCGTGAGAGGTCCTGGGCGTTCCCTGTTCACCAAGCATTTCCAGAGCACTAGGCAGTAGAAGGGAGGAGTACATCACGGTGCCAGTGAGTGGGGCAGCGGAGCCCCTCACAAAGGTCAGCCACACGAAATGAAGGCAATCGAGGGAGGAGGAGCCGTGGGCAGGGTGACCAAGAGAGGAGCCTTTCCTTGTCACAAAAGGGGGGAGAAGGTGGTGGGCACAGGGCGGGCGGAGGCCACTGCACAGGAACCAAGGACCCCGGCCTGTGCCAGGAACAGGGATGCGACCCTCAGAGGGACGAGCTCGCCCCTCCCGCAGCCAAGTGCCCCTCAGCTCGGTCAGAGTGGCCTTGTGGGCCTCTGAGAAGCAGAGCCTCAGCAAGAGGGTTTGGAGCAGGGCGAGCCCAGGGCGCGGGAGGAATGGGAGCGGGTGGGCCGGATGGGCCCGGGAGCAGGTGGTCTCCTTGCCGGCAAGTGCAGCATTCAGTCAGAATGTACAAGAGGCCTCGGTGATGCTCTGGCTGATGATGGAATAAGAAACCAGAGAGGGAGAAGCCATTTAGGGGATTGTCTAAAATTTCATGGGGAAGCTCATCAAACCCAGAGCAGGAGGCTGGAATGAGACAGCTCAGTGCAGGAGCTCTGAGAGTGGCCCCCACCACCGTCCCATATTGGAGGACAACCGGAACATTCCACGGGATTCCCCTTGACTGAGGAGGGGACGAAAGTGACATAAGTGAATCAGGTGACGGCTTGAGTGTAGAGCCGGCACCCGCATGGCGCCTGGAGAGCAGATGAGGGGAGAGTCCAGGTGCGCAAGGGCTGGGGACAAAGATGCAGACAGGGGCGGTGGGGAGGACGAAGGCAGGAGATGGGTCCCCAGCGTCCAGGGCCGCTTCTAGCCCTCCTCTTCAGCTTCTCCCCCAGTTTAAAAATTCCTCTCAGGGCGAAGCCATAATCCAGGACCTGCTGAAGCTCTTCAGTGGCAGAGTGAGTCCTGCTTTCTAAGCATCCATTAATTATACTGCTGGTTCATTAAAATGCTGAGCATCCTCTCCTGACCCTCCTCCTAACGTCTGTCCGTTATTTCTAGTTCTTCCACTGGGGCGCCAAAGGACACGCATTTCTTTCCCTCATGTACATTGTAGTTTTCTAGCTCTCTGGCTCACCTCGGCTGCATACGTGCTGGTTTCTTAATATAACAGTTAATGCGTGCCCAGATCTGAAGGTGTCCATAAGCAATGACCTTCCACAGAATGGCTCAGTGCAGGGGGCAGGCAGTGGACAACAGAGTCAGTGGTCAAGGGGTGAAGTAGTGAGTGAGAACTGGAGACAGCGAAGAGTGTTCCAGCCACAACACCCGGAGGGAAGGCAAGAAAGAAATCGATGGCAGTTTGAAGGGGCTTCTGGGCTGTCATGGGCTGAATTGTGTTCCCCCCAAAATTCACATGTTGAGGTCCTAGCCCCCAAGTACCTCAGAGTATGACAGCATTTGGAGGTGGAGTTTTTAAAGAGGTAATTATGGTAAAGTGAGGTCTTCAGGTGGGCCATAATCTAGGACGTTTGGGGTCCTTACAAGAGGAGATTAGGGCATAGGCACACACAGAGGGATGACTGTGTGAGGACACAGGGAAAAGGCAGCCGTTTACACACCACGGAGGAAAAACTCAGCAGGGACAAACCCTACTGATGTCTGATCTCAGACTCACAAACTCCAGAATTACAAGAAAATTAATGTCCGTTGTTAAATGAATCCATAGCAAATTCATACACAGGCCAAGGGAATTCTGGCCAGGACAGGAGGCCACCCCACCAGGTTCTCCTTGACTCAGGAAGCCCCAGCACTAAGAGGGATGCGAGAGGAACCAACCAGAAATTCGTGATGTCCAAAACCCTCCACCTTTCTGAAGCAGAGTCATCCTGCTGGAATGAAAACTGTCAAATGTTTCCGGCAACATGGTTCTCCAGGGCCACAGGAATAGGCCAGTGAGAGAGGTGCTGCTGATGGCCTGCAGCGAGGAGGGGGGAGGGGGTGGGAGGGTGCGGGTGGTTCCATCCAGAGTGATCAGGCCCCTCTTGTCAGCAACCCTCAGGGACTCACACCCAGAGCCACGCGGGCAAGCCCTAGGAGCAGCCGATGGAGGAGCTCGAATTCCTGACTGCTCATCACCATGTCTGGGTACAAGCTGAAGACGGGTGAGGGCACTTTCCCTGAGACTCACCCATGAAGGGCCTTGAAAACCCCCATGGCTGTGGAAAACCTCTGGGGGCGGAAGTGCAGGCTGGGCACCTGGTCATCTGCCTTGTGTGAGATGAGAGTGGACAGATGGGAGGAAGAGGAGACGTGTGGATATGTGGGTGTGGGCACAAGTGTGAAGACCTTCGCATCGCGTGGTGATACCACCCAGAGTGTCTCTGGTCGTGGAGGCAGTCACCGTCCCAGCACACATGCTCCCCGCACCCATGTTGGCATGACCAGTGGTGTTGGCATGTGGGAGGGCCCAGGGCATTTACTCTAACAGGAACAGGTCTGCCTTCCTGCCCACAGGGCCTCAGGCTCATGAGGGCTGATTCACAGCCATCAATCCCAGTCACAGGGACTGGCCACACAGCCAAGGGATTGTGGGAGCGGCACTCACATCAGACACAGCCACCTGCAGCTGCCAGCCTGTGGGGCGCTGGAGCAACGCACTGCTGAGGTCCGCCTGGGGATGGTGCTCTAGGATGGGGCCCTCCAGGAAGCAGGGCATCCATGGAGCAAGCCTGGGTGGGAGCTGTGGAGTGGGAGGAACGGCCCCACCTGCCATTACTCCCGGTGACCCACCAGGAGGCCACGCTTCAAGGCCTCACACCGTGTGCTCTGCAGCGTCAGGGTCTCTGTCTCCAGGAGGCACACTCTCCCGGAGAGACCCAGCACAGGGCACTGCACTCCACGGCCGCCACCTGGACATGTCAGGCTCCTTGTGCCAGAGCTCAGCAGGCAGGGGGGCCATCATCGTGGCAGCAGAAATGACTGCGGTCCTAGGAGGAGGTGGCCGGCTGTGATGCAGGGGGCAGGGAGGAGTGTCGTGGCCCCTAAGGGCCTACATGAGCGCCTCTGGGTGGTCCCCGGCTCAGGTTTGAGGATAAACAGATGAGTGTCCGGCCCTGCCCGAGAAGGGCAAGGAGCCCAGGGCCTTGGGCGCTGGGACGTGATGGTCGGGCCGCACCACCAGGCCATTCACAGGCCGATGCACTTGCGGGGGACGAGGGGCTCCAGGGTGTGCTGTGGAGGACGTGCCGGTGAGCCCCCGTGTGGCCTGGGACACCGCTGTGGCGGAGGCTGCCTGATGTCCGTGGACCAGGAAGACACATGGTGGATGGGGGGTTCCGTGTCTACATACTCTGTATCCTCGCAGTCCCAAAGCGGAGGGGCTTCTGCCCGAGCTCTGGTTTCTGAGCCCCACTGAAGCCTAAGGGCTGTGTCCTGGGACCTCAGCAGGAAGCCACCTGGACTGGGGTGACCTATCTTTGTGGCAGCCCTGTGATGGCATCTACCCAGTGAGGCCTGGCCTCTCCTCATATGCAGACTCGAAGGGGAAAGAATCTTACAAAAGGCAACAGAACTTCTCACCTTGAGGTTACAGCTTTGGAAGGAGGGCTCGGGGTGGTCAGTCCCTCAACTCCCCTCTGAGAGGTCCTGCTTGTTTCCTGCCTCCACTCTCATTTCCAGAGCTGAAGTCTCACACACACACACACACACACACACACACACACACACACAATTTCCTGTAAATCTGAAAAACAAGAAAGAAAACAAAAAGCTGGCAGATGCTGATTTTTCTGCTTAACTGCACATATTTTATAGTATTTCTCTGGGTTTTTCTCCCAAGACACCCACCTGACCTCACTCAGTCTCCAAATTCTCTCCATTGTGGCCAAATGTCACAGATCATGCGAGGCTGCTTCAGCCCGTGAAAATATGCTGTAAACGAGTGCATCTGCCCTTTGATCTTAACCCTTCTCTTTCCCTCGGTAGCAATTTCTCTTTCCTAAATGAAAAGCCCCTTCATTAGCAAGGGCTTTCTGACATACAGCAAGGAGAGAACTGTTAACACACCCTTGCCAGGAAGGGAGCGCAAGGAAACCAGGGCTGTTGGTGTGTATTTGCATGCAAAAGTCTTGGCATTTCAACTACTTATTTCAAGAGCTGTGGGGAGAAAGAAGGCCCAGCTGTGCCTCCTGCAAATAGGGGAAAACAAAGGACAGGCAGAAATTATCAGAGCCCTGAACACCTACCGTTCAACCAGACACTTTTTAAAAAGAGAAAGAAAGGAGAAAGGAAAAATAACGCCATTGCAAAAATTTAAGCAATTAATTTCAACAACCAACTTAAAGGAAAGACAGTTCTTTGGTTATCATAAATACACACTGAGCTATGACTTTATAAATCTAACAAGTCTACTTTATTTTTTAGAGATTTTCAACAGTTTTTACAAATATGAATAATTTCCAGGCATATCTGGTGCTAGGCACAGCTCTATTCCATGTTCAACGATGATTAAAGTGGTGTTTTATTCCTAAAGTGTCTCTACTGGACATCTAAACAGATGTCTCAATTTCAACCTACTTTGAAAAGAATCTTAAGTGATGGTCAGCTCCAAATTCACAGAGATCTCTGTCTCTAATGGCACAGAGTTGTGGCTGGAGGGGAAGGATTCATAACCGTGGTTCTTATGAAACCCGTGCATTTTCCAGGTCTCTCTAGCCCCGGTAACTTTACTTATATTCAGTTTGCTGTTTTAAGTCTGTGTTCAGTGTTTCCAAGTGGGAAAACTGCTGTGCACATGAAAAATCTCCTTCGGAAAACCTTCTCCTTTGCTACTTAGCACCAGGTCCAACCACTGGTTTTAATCTTAGACCCATTGGGACCGCGTAGAATTCCGTCTAAAACTGCAGGGTGTACAACTCCTGAAATTTTTTAAGTAGCTGAAAAGCGAATTTAGAGTAAGTTAAAAGGTCTCACTTCCTTCCCCTTTCCCCCATCTCAAAGATACCTCCAGAACTTCAGGGCAGAGCAACGCTGGGGGTCAGAGGGCAGATGACATGAGGAGAAAAGTCCTCCCAGCCACTGGCCTCAGCTGCAAGCTGCCTGTCCCTCATTCCTTCTTCCGTCCACAGGACATTTTTGTTCTCATTCTCGAGCTCTACTCGGTGTGCACAATGACACGGTGACGTGCGAACGCTGCCCCAACATGAGGCTCATTGGTATGCATTTTGCCTGGTGTTTCTGTGCAAAGCTAACTATAAATTCTTCAGTGCTATTGAAACGGTCTGAGATGTATGGTTGTATAACTACAAGGACTATGTGTACATACAAGAACACGATGTTCTATTGTCTGTATTATTCTGTTGGAAAATATCTTACGGTTTAGAGTACAACACAGCTGCAGCGATGTGTTATCACATCATCTCCTTAGCAACAGACGCTAACGCTCCTTGTGCCAAATTCCACCATTCTGTAGACTGGGCCATTTCCATCACTCTACTTCTTTTGACTGCTGACGTTCTGGGCTTTTCTGGGGCACACTACTGGGAATCATTGAAACTGATCCTATTTTCTTTAATTGTGGTAAAATATACATAAGAGGAAATTTAGCACGTAAGCCATTGTAACTCTAAAATTCTGTGGCAGTAAATGCAGTCACACTGTGGGTATCTTATTGTCGTTAATATTGATTTCACACCCATATATTGAGCCTGGCCCTGGACCAGGCTGGCAACGATGTGTGAAGGAAGAAAAGCCCTGGTCTTTTTATAAGTTGATGGTGCTTACATCCAAGTTTCTGGAATCATCTTGATAAGAAAAACAGAGGGCATGTGGGCAAGGGCACAGTTTTAGAGATGGTCCAGGAGGACCCCTCCAAGTCTGAGACATGGATGGTAGGAAGGACCATCCTGACAAGGTCTAGAAAGAAACTGTGAGCACAAGAAACACCAGCTGAATGCTCTAACTTGATTAAAAATATGTAGCATGTGTGAAGGACAAAGAGGACACTTCTGAGGCTGAGGGTGCCAAGCCCTGAGACAGGGTCCCAGAGCAGGCCAGAGGTCTGGGCAGGAGTCGGGTCATGCTGCCGTTGCTGGGAAACCACTGTGGGGGTTCAGGGGAGTGTCAAGCAGGAGCTTATGATATGCTGTGTGCTATGGAAATGTCACTCTGGTGTCCGCATGCAGGAAGGGCAGTCAAGAGTCACAAGTGGAAGGAGAGTGTTTCAGAAGTTCGTCTGGATGTCCAGGGAAGACCTGGTGGCTGGAATCGGGTTGATGGTGGCTGAGATAGAGGTGTGCACAGGGTCAGCATAGGACTTGCTGTTGAACAGAACTGAAGCAAGGAAGTTAGAGAGAAAGTACCAATGCCTCCTGGGTGTAGGCCTGGACAACAGAAAACACGGTGGTGCCATTCACTAATGGGAGAGAGTGGAAGAGGAGAAATATTTTTATAGCAGGGAAGCAAAATCAAGATTTGTTTGGGCGGGCAGGTGGACCTAAGAATCTAGTGCTCAGTGGAGGAGCCAGGCAGGGTTCACATGCCTGGGAACCACTGGAATAGAAAGAGTTCAAAAGCATAGGCAATGACATGTCATAGGAAAAGAATCTGTTTCCACTTCTAAAGAGCACAGAACCAGCGCATCTTGGCCTATGACCTCGGGTAAGTCCCTACTCTCTTTTCCATCTGAAGAGCAAGGAGGCTGTCCATGGATCATGTCAAGGCTTCTTTCCAGCTGTGATGGTCAAAGTTCTTTTTTCATCTCCTTCCAAGGACCATGTCCTTACACAGAGATGCCAGAACCATCCACTGAGTGATGGCTTCTGGCTGGAAGGTGCTCATCTGGAAGGCCACCATCGCTCTTAAAATTTCTCTCTGACAGGGTTCAGCGCTGATAAGAGGAGAAAGCCAGTTTTCTTATAGGAAAAAGGTATTTCTGTCTTATTCTTGAAGAATATTGTGGTTATGTTTGACAGTGGTTGCAAGGACTGGGGGCGAAGGGGAGGGGAAGCTGAACGGGGCCGGGAGGAAGCATTACTTCTCCAAGAGCTCCTAGTGGTTTAAGGTCTGGGTCAGCACTGTCTCCCTCTGAAACTTCCCCTGTCTCCTACATCTCCTGCTCTTCTTCAATCTTTCTCAGCTCCTGGGGGACTATTAACTGTGAACCAGTAAGATAAGCAGGGAGCAAGTTGGAAGCAAATCAATCTCAGAGTTTATTAAAAAAGCAGCTATTGCAGAATATTTTTTGACTCCTCAGGGAAAATACTTCCAACAACCATATAAATCCCCTTGGCCTTTGGCTCGGAGCAAACATAGCCCAGATTCAAAAATGAACTTAGTTTTAAGCTAGCCAGCCTTGCTTGCGTGCAATCCTTTGCCATCACATTGATAAGTGTTCATTCTGCAGAAGGTTAGTGAAAACATAAAACTGCCCCAAGAACCTGAGTGGTTTTCCTAAAAAGGACACTGTCTTTGGTATTGCCTGGTATATTTTACATCAACAAGGTGGCACTTGTGCAGGAGGGAGGGATTGGTGGGATGTGGCTTCAGACCCCACACTCCACTCTTCAGCAGTATGGCCCCCCTCGGGCCTCTTGGAGCCTGATTTCTTAACAACAAAATTGGGAGAAGATCTCAGGTTCTGATAACTATGATCACTTCCATTACTCAAAGAATTATTGTCAATATTATTGTTATGAGTAGAAGCTGGACTCCTCAGAATTCCCGTCTTCCAAAGAATCCATTTACACCCAAAATACAATCATTGGTTTTTCAAAAGTTTATTTAGAATTAACATTATTCCAAGGACAGTGTTTAGTGGTGGAGAAGGGACGGAGAGCAGCAGAAATGGGCAGCATACAGATTAGACCCTGACGTCACACAGTGTAACAGTGATGATCTGGGCTGGGCTTCTCGTGTTGGAGAGGGAGTTGTGACATCCTGCAAAGCTTTAGGTGGAGTACATCATCTTCATTATAAAGGGAGCAGGGTACAAACCAGCATGGAGAACACGGCCCACAGAAAGGCCTGCAGGATGACCCAGTGCAGGGCATGACCTCCCTGAGTCTAGAACAATGACTGGGTCATGGCTGGGACTGAGCCTGGGCCTTGACAGCCACCAGCAAGTGGAGCCAAGGAGACCACATGGCCCATGGCACCAAGCCAGTGCAGAGTGTCAAGTCTCCCCATGGCTGGGCAAATAGTTCAAAGCCCTCTTCTCCTGACACGGGGCTGTGGGCTTCAGTTCTATGCAGCACACCCTGATTCTTCCTCGGGGTGAAGTCCATGGGGAGGTCACCTGCCTTGTGCAGACACTGCCAGTCTGAGGGCAGGGACCCGAGATGCTGTGACTTAGGAAAAGTCACTCCAGTATCTTCAGGTGAGATGGCCTGAGGGAACACCAAGAATGCCGCTGAAGAGGGGATGTTTGCTGGGCCTTGTGGGCTCCAGATGTGGGGAAGGGCCTGGGAGGACAGCAAAGTGACTCCTTCTGAAGAAACAGCCTGAGCTGGCAGCCCCAGCCCCTTGGCCTGGGCGGGAGGTGTATACAGGTGTCTCACCTGTTCTGAATTCCAGACGTTCAGGTGCGGCCGTCCCAGGTGTGATGCGTGGAGGGGAGACCTGTGAGGTGAGAGACCTTCCATGGGAACGGGTGGAGGGTGGGGAAAGCTTGGAGACAAACACTAACTAAAGAAACAGATGAGCTCTGTGCCCCTTAGATGTGAGCGTGGGAACAGCTGCAGAGCAGGGCACAAACTGTGGGAGGCTTACCCAGGTGCTGCCCAGGACTGGTGGAAGCCTCTGAGGACCTCATTTCTGGGGAGGCCTGGGATGGGGAAGGGACAGTGGGGACAGATGACTTTCTGAGGAACAGGAAGAAGCCAGGTGAGACTGGATCATGTAGGGGGTACCAGACATGACGCGAGGGTGAGGCCAGCAGGCGTTTGCTTCCCCCCTCCGTATGACAGAAGCACGGGGCGCTGCAGGAGGAGGCCTGCTGTGCGCCTGAGAGGAGGGGCCAGTGTGGGGACAGCAGCTGGGGTCTGGAGGTGAAGCTGAGAAAGACTCAGGACTGGCAGCTCTGGGGGGACCCAGCAGAGGAGGGTTAGCCCAGTGGGCTGAGCCAGGGCCGCGCCTTGAGGACATTCAGCCTCCAGCCACTCGTCTCCACTGTCTGGGCTTCTCGCACACATCTTCTTCAGTAGGTCCGGTTGCCTCACACTCTTAAAAGGCCCCTCCCATGGGCTGACCCGTTGCTCAGAGGGCTTGATGGGAATGCTGTGTTGGGGAGCATTGTCTAGGACAGTGTTTCACGAGGTTCAGGAAGTTCTCTGGCAGGGGTGTTAACTCTGCTGAGCTGCGAGGGACCATTCAGCATCCTTGGGGAATAACCCACAAACCAGGCTTTGGCTGAGGGCATGAACTCGTTTTGGCTCTTATTTATCCTAGAGAAGTAGTAACTTGATTCCCTGTAGAATGGGTGAATGTTAAACTCTAACCTGTTCTAGAACATTCAACTTTCAACTTTGGATTTTATTTCATGATCATGCTATTCTAAACAGACGTGGGTAATATTCTCAGCAATGCAGGCCCCCTTTAAAATGCTGCATAGTGTTTCTAAGGATGGTTTCCAAACACTCAGGTCTTCAGACAAATCACTGAGCTAAAAAATAGTAATGAATTGAAGACGCCCTTTGATACTAGTTCTGAATGTTTTCCTGTTAAAATTTAATTGAAACCATGTACCACTACGGTGTGTTAACCTAATCACTATTTTACACATCGACACTGAGAAAATTCCATGGTCTTTTGTCAGTTTACTTAACAGAAAAAAAAGGATGATTTACTATAAATGAAAAAAAATCAAGCCTTAGACATTTCTGTTTTCCACTGAGAACAACTTTTCAAGAATGGAAGCATTTGCAGGAAAATTTAGAAAGATTTATTTTTAAAGTATCATAATTATGCATAAAAGCCTTGGTTATGTCATCTGGACACTTCCTGAACATTGAGATCGTCAATAATTAATTTTAATATGAACTTAGATAGCATATGCAAATTTTAGCAACAGCTAAAAGCATAGACTACTTAGATTTAAACTACGTCAATAACTTACAGGACATGTATTTCTCACAGGGTGTAAAAACATTTTTTTTTGATTAAGTGACAGGAGTTCTTTGTTTCCAAATAAAGTAGACTTCAGAGAAGTTTATTTTGCCAACATTGCTGGCTTGTAAATCTTAGACATAAAAAATATAAAAGGACGGATCAAGTAAAAATATTTCCCCACTTCAAAAACCTAGAATGATGTTGAAATTCCAGCAAAAACAAAAAGATTTCAATTCATGTACCATATGCAATCTGACACAAAAAGATATATAAAACCTCTAGATGAATTATTACAGACTTGTGGAAGTTGCATAATTGATTAAAATATCAGGCAGTTACATACAAACCAATAATGAATTACTTCATGCTGGAAGATAAAACTTTGTGATATTTAAAATTACAGACTTCAAAGTAAGTAAAATTACCCCTAATTACGCAGAAGGGAGTAACACCTTAGCAGTAAACAAGATAAGCACCTTAAACAGAGCTAATAATTTTAATTAACATTTTCTAGTTTCCTTTCACCTCTTTTCAAGGTCACCTCCCCCCTTCTTTGAGGAACAACGTTCCAGCGGCTGTGATTCAAACCTGCATCACATTCCTCACGTTTAGGATTAAGCAACCAGAATATTTCATAGGACTGATTTTTAGAAATAAGTAATTGTGCACCAAAGTAAATATTGAATCATAGCAGCCCGTTAGCAATTATTTAAAAATGAATTGCAAATCTAATTGTCCATTCTTGTTAAAATTGTAACTTCTCTAAGGACTAAGTCCCTTGATTTGAATTATGAAATATGGCTGAACTGTTGAATATTCAGATTATAATCCAAGTCTAGAAGAGTTTAGCCATCAGTGCTGCAAATGAGCCGCATGCATAACACAACCTAGCTACAAAGTATTTGTATTCTCTGTTGAGTACCGATTAATACATTCATTTGTTCAAGATTTATGATTTTGCTAAACTGTTTTCTCTCTTTTGTAAATTAAGAAACCAGTAAGAATGGGGCTTTGTTATATCAATGGGTTTGTTCCATGCCACAAATTTAATGTACAGGGTCACTCAGAATATAATGTGTAGTGAAAGAATCTCATTAGGCTAAAATGAATGTAAAATGTGTCAATTTGATCCAAATGAGAACTGTAGTAAAACCATGTTTGATGTTCATGTGCAATAAATCTTTAACATTTGTCTGTAAAGTATTAGAGAACCCAGAGGGAAATCTGTGTTTGTGATAGGAGCACACTTCCCATGGTTTTTCTCTATTATTCTTTGTTGGCATTTAGCATATGAAAGTAAAAACTGAAAATCTAAGATGGGAGTTATTAACTATGATCCTAAAATAAATAGAAAATGTACCACGTACTCATTATGGTACTTTAGAAAAACTAGGAATAATTTCTAGAAATAAGGAAAGCAAACCTTTGAAGACACCTCCCATGCACCTTTTGAGAGATGTTACAAAGAGTCAGTTTCAGTCTTGGAAAACAGCACCCGATATGACCTATGTTTGCCTTGAGCGTCTTTTACTTTTAGATTTGATTTGGGGAAGATTTTAATGTTTTCATTTTATGTTGCATATGTGATGACCATTTTATCTTTCCAATTCGTTTTTATTTTGATATATTCATATTGTTAATTACTGTTGTATTTCAATTTTCTCCCTAGTATTTTTGTTCCTTCCTAATGGCTTTATGGTTCACTGGACCGAAATGACGAAAATGAAAGATTTCCAAGGTTTCTTCTGGGAGTAATTTACAAAAGACCACCATTTTTTAATTGCTCCTGATGTTTAGTTCTGGATTTCTGCTTCAGAAAGAAATCAATCTCCGTCTTTTCGGTGCCATACTGAGCACATCATCTTTTCAGAAATCTTGATAATTAAACCTTTTTTTTCCCTTAAATCACTTAAGTATTTTCCTTTTCAGTCTGATTTCTCTAGCAGTTTAGAGCACAACAGTGCATGTACAATTTGTGTTTGCATTCATGTAATTCCTTTTTTGCAGAAACTTTGTTTACATTCATGTAATTCAGTTTTTTGCAGAAACCTACTTTGCTCTTAACATAATGAAAAATAACAATAACTGTAATGTCAAAAATAATTAAAAGATAATAGCAAGGTTTACCCTTTAAGAGAATTCTTCCTGCAAAAGAAAGAAAATTAATTTTCCAGCATTACTATACTTAAAATCATCTGCAAGTCCAAGAAAACATTAGCAGTTGACATGTCTTCAATAAGAAACCACTCATTAAAAAATGATATCAATATGTTCAAGACTTCATTGCATCATTGATAAGATCAGTGGAAGCCAATTCTGTCAAGAAGCAATTTCTTGGGAGGCATCGTGCTAAGATTCTCTTAAAAGGCAACACTCCCTGTCTTCATAACGCTGACACACATTCCCAGGAAATATGCTGATTTCAACATCAAATTAGCATGTGGCTGGAAAGCAGAATCTCCTTTCATGACTTTTAGCTAGACAGCCATTGCCGATTTGGCACAGAAAATTGTCACAGTGGAACAGCTCCTGTAACTATTTTCTATATTTGGTAGTTGCCCAAATTGTAAAGGTGTGTTAATTGATGACCAGTATATTTGTTTTCCTTCGCAAAACTCTATTAGTGTTCACCCTGATTAAAAATGTCTGTTGCTGAAACAATATTGAGATTAAACTATTACACTTATGTCTGCACAAAGTTGAGTTATGGCCTGTGTCCAGAAAAAGGTCATTTTTTCAGGCCCAAGTTTTTGTGCCACCTAAACCAGGCAACAATTCTGTGTTCGACGATTCAGTTTTCCCTCTCACTGGATACTCAGACAAGGACTTGTCTGTGGTTTCACTGGAGTTTAGAATATATTACATGCCATGTTTTTGTAGTAGATTTATTTTCCTAATCACACTTACCTTCGATGAATATTAAAGTCAATTGCTGTCTCCTGAGGGTACGCCATGTTGGAAGGAGGCCCAGGAGCAATGAGGAGCTGAAAGGAAGCCGGCCTGATATTCTACTGTGGATAATTCAAATCCAGACTGGGAGCCGACCATAGTAGATTCTGTTAGTTGGTCAGAGTTCTAGAAGCAGCTCCCAGAGCAAGCCTCCCCCAGTCTGTCAACCAGGGGCAGCCTCCGCCTGGCCCTGGAGTGTAAGCATCCGTGAACCCATGCCTACACACAGAGGGAGACTCCGCCACAGGCTGTGTCATAAACCTTTGGGCTCTCACTTGTGTGGGCAGCTCGCAGGGCACTGGGGGCCCCCACAGTGGTGGTATATTTGTAATTTGGAGGGTCTCAAAAGCGGCATAAGTTTTTGACTTCCTCCTGTAAATGCACTCGTTCTGTCCATTGTGAAGGGCACGGATTTTGTTTTCTAATTTTAATTTTAACTTGCCTATATATTCAGGCTTGCATGGAAACAACCTGTCTGAAGGCAAGTGAAGGAGGACGGCACACTCCTTCTTGGGGGGCCACTTCATTCTCCTGACCAGGAGGCCTCTCTGCATGCAGCTCTGGGAAAGAACCAGACCCGGGTGTAATGTCTCTGGCAGGGCCCTCACCACCTTCCCGCCCCCAGGCCCTCATTCTAACTGCCCCAGCTAGTCTGGAGCGGCTTACCCATCCCTCATCATCGCCGCTACTGTCTGCGCCTCACACCCACAATTCCCTTCCCAGCCCACCTCCCCAACCCACCTCCATTAACTTTCCTGCCTGGCTAAGCTTTCTACACACCTCATCACCCACATGACTGCCCTTGAACCCAGGGCCACCAAGAACAGTTTCCGTGTGTGGGGGGTGGGGGGGGAGCACTGAGGGTCTCCACAGCCCCGCTCATTTCCTTCCCGGCCTGTCACCATGCTTCCTCACATATACTCTATATTTCAGGCAACTTGTAGAGGTGGAAGGTGGAAGAAAGACCAGAGAGTGAGCCGCCCTCTGTCCCCGATGAGCCGTGTGAATCTGGAGGCACTGAGTTCCCTCACCTTCTGTCTGTACCTCTGTGAACGTGTGCCGAAAGCAGTTGCTGACTCTGAGGTCATTGTGAGCATGATCAGGGTAAAATACGGGAAGTCTGTAGCAGAGCTTTGTGCGTTGTAGGTGCTCAATACTGACAGCCTCCTAAATCTCCGCATGCTGTTCTCAGCCCAGGCACTCAGCCTGTTAGTTCATAGAATGCTCTTCCCCAGCCCTCACTTACCTGTCAAAATCCTCACCACCCTTCAGGACCCACCTATTAGGTCTCCCACTCTCCACTTTGTCATTGTCTAGGCAGGGCCCTGTGTCAGTCACCTCTGAATCTCCGGGGCCAGCCGGAACAGAGCGTGCGCTCCACAAATCAGCGTTAAATAAATAAGAGAAATGAAAGGTAACCACCTCCAAGGAACATTCCTGCCCCCTCATCCAAAAGTGTTCTTGCCCTCCTCTGAGCTCGGACAGACTCTTTTTCTGCACCTTTAAGATGGTGCATAATGCTTTCGGTCTTATAACTGGGGAGATGAGCTATACACAAACACAGCCATAATGTATTGTGCTCCTTGGGGGCAAAGACTGTCTCAGCTGCCCTGATGGAAACATCCATGACATTCATGGCAGACCCTAAAGGATTATTCTGATGGAAGGTGTTCCTCGCTCTATGTAATAGATCCAATTTAGTCAAGTGCTCCATCAAGCAAGTTTCCGATTCTCTCATTGACTTAATTAGATACATAAAATCTGGCACAGTTACATGAGTGACTATTTCACCCCCAGATTCCTGGATAAATTGTTGACATTGTTTTGGAAATAATCCCTAAAACTTGAGTTATTTTTTTCTTCCCAGCACAAAGTTTAGAGCTAAGGTGATTTTTTTTTTATGAGCTCCCCTCCCCCATGTTGTTCCAACCCTTTTTCTTGCAGGGTCTCTTTCCAGACATCTTTGCCCAGTAATAATTATAGTGTGTTCCCAACCTAACTGATGGCTGGTGTCCTCATTAAGGACCATTACCCTGAGAAGGGTGTTTATTGAACCTGGCAGAGAGCTGATATTTGTTAGACCCTGTCATATGGTTGATGGCATTTAGTCAGAGCTCATTCGGAAACAGGAGTGAGCCGTCCAAACGGGCACCGGCAGCGGGGACACAGAGGTGGGCTCAACATGGTAGCACGGCTCTCCATGGTGCCTGCAGGCCAGCGAAGGCTGTTCTACCAGGTGGATTCCCTCCTCCACGCTCCCCACCCCGAATTCTTTGGAGGGATTTCTGTGGAGTGACAGGTACTCATATCAAGTCCACTGAAATCAGGAAACCGCAGGATATTTGGATTTCACGACTACTTATGTCCTACGCACGCCATGCCAGGATTATTTTAAAAGGATTGTGACTAATTGAAGAATTGATACCATTGGGAAAAAGGAATGTTTTCAGATAAATCAGTAATTTAATTCTTCATATAATTACAAAGGATTGAGCTTACTGAGAGACAAAAGAATTTATTGTCTTCCAGGGAAATAACCACAAAGACCAAGATTTTGTTGAAAATACCTAAAGTTGTCATATGTGAGTCATTGTATTCCTTAAAAATACATGCATTATGGAGACTGGGAAGCTGGGGCATCAGCATACAGAGACAAGGACCAGAACCTCGATCAGTACATCTGAGTTGGAATCCAGTTCCACGGCTCCTCCTTGGATGTGGGAGGACTTGGCACCTCCAAGTCTTCTTTCTGGTAAAATTCACTGACTCCATTGATTTAAAAGCATGTTTGATGTGCTGGAGATGCTGAGATGAAAACATGCAAATGAAATACCATCTTACTCCTTAGAGGTATTCATGGTCCGGTGGGGAGAGAGATAGCACCCTTCTCTAAACATGTTTTGATATATTTACATTCTATACATATGTGTATAGGCTGGTTTCTGTTGGGAGCTTACTATCGGACCCTACATTGAGCATGTAGTGCTCTTACCTTATTTAACTTGTTGAAACACCCTTTCCTGCTTCTCTAAACCTTAAAAGATGAGTTGTAGATTCCCAGAAGCAGAAAGAAAGGCCAAAGGAACAGCCTATGGTGAAGAACCAAAGTGTTCATTCATCCACTTATACCACAAATATTCTGCATGGGGGACATTGTACTAGGTTCTGGAATTAAAACAGGAGACAAAACAATCTGTATGGCTTTTGAAATGATTGACTGATAATGTTGTTTCTCAAATGATCAAACAGTCACCCAAACAAATGCAAAATACCCCATCCAGAGGCTCAGTTTGGGAAGGATATGGAGTTCGGTGCAAGGAGCCAGATGAGGGAGACTTGACCTGGACCGGGAGCCCAGGAAAGTCTTCCATGGGGGCCTGGGGATGAAGCTGAGAGTTAAGGGATGGGGAGCAGAGGGCCAGGCTTAGTTGAGAGGGAAGAAGAAAACAAATTAGAGAATGAGGCAAATGTGAGGGTGGGAATAGGCCAGGTGGGCTGGGAATCAAGAGTGGACAGTGGAGCAAGATGAGGGTGGAGGGCAGGGGGCCCTGCAGAGCCCTGCAGGCCCTGGGAGGGAACGCGTCTTTGTACAAACGGACTGCAGAGGGCATGGAGAGCAATCAGGTTTGCGTTTGAAGTAACGGTCAGACCGTGGGATGGTGGAGGGGAGCCGCTAGCGTGCTGTGCTGGTGGTGTGGCGAAGGACGTCGGAGCCGGCTCTCCTGGGGCCAGGGAACTTCTCTGCCTTCCCCCTGGGGTTGTGCTGGGCTGCAGGCGCTCCAGCCCCTGTCCAGAGGCCCATGCAGTCGGGGCTGGGGGCAAGCTTTCCTCACAAAGCAAGAAGGCTGGAGGCCTTCCCAGCCCCCCCAGGGCTGGTGCAGCGGCTCTGGAGCCTCTCAGCGTGTCCTGGCTTCTCCCTTCTGCTCTGGCACCCATGGCTTCTTCACCCTCTCAGCCACTCATGGCTACCTGGGGCTGCCCCAGTTTAAAGCTCTTGTTCTCCTTCCAGAAAAGAAGGTAAAAGCAGCTGAAGGGATGGGAATCTGGAACATGGCAAACGTTTAAAACACCTTGGAAGCAAATATTTCTTAGGTACCCTCCACTCTCAGCTCAGAGGTCTCTTTGACCAGACTTGTGTCACATGACACAAGTGGTGAGGGGCTGCAAGTGGGGCTCTTGTTTGTTTTCTTGCTGCTCTTTGGCTCAGCTCACTGTCGCCCCAAATAAAATCAGGTTTTCTTTATTAGTGAAAATGAAACGGAGAGTGGCTATTGCATGGGTAATTAACAGTCTTAGCAGCCTTCCCTCTCCCCTCCACCACTGGCATGTTTTCCAGTATCGACAGTATTTATTACTACTTTGTTATGTACCTATTTGTGACTGCTTTCTCCCTCACGGTGGGACAGAGCCTGCCTCGCTCTCCAGAATGGAAGCTCGCTTGTTTTGTTCACCATTGAATTCCCAAGGCCCAGAGGAGAGCCCAGCACATAACTGATGTCTAATAAATAAATATCTGTTGGATGAATAAATGAGAGGCAAATTCTTGAAGAGTCGGTGATGGATCGGAGATGGGTGAGGGGGGATTCAGGGAAAGGGGCTGAGAATGACTTCTGTTTCTCCTTGTTCCCAGGAACAGATGGTGGTACCATTTACTGAGAAAAGAAGCCTGCAAGAGGACAGTTCCGGGGTGAGGCGTGTTGACTGGTAGGCACCAGTGAGAGCTGCAGACAGGCAGCTGGCTAAACAGATGTGGAGCTCAGAGGAGAAGTCTGGCTAGAGATGCACCTTGGAGACTCATCCAAGTAGAGGTGGAAATGAAAGCCAAGATTGTGGATGAGCTTACTGAGGGAGAAAATGTAAGAGAGATGACCATGCAGCTGCTGGCAACGTGGGTAGAGAGGGGAGAGTTGTGGGAGATGAGCCGGAAATGCTCGCGGAGACCAGCTCAGCACGGCTCCTTTCCCGTGGTAAGGTGTCGGATTGAGCCATGCCTGGAAAACATCCTGAAGTCATTCATTCATTTACTCATTCATTCAGGGACTATTTCCTGACGTTCACTGTATGCCAAGCCCTGATTGGAGCCATGAGCTATGCAAAACAATTTAGACATTGTCCATAGCCCCTCACGGCCTCACTGGTGAGACAGGTTACTGTAATTACTACTTCACCTTAATTCCATGCAGCAGGGGAAATGCTGGAGGTATGCCTGGAACCACAGAGTTACAGAGGGCTGGGCAGGTTCAGGTTGGCATTGTCATAAATGGTGACTAGGACTAAGCCAGGTGGCCGAGTGTGTCCTACCGACATGTGTGGAAGATGGCATGGTTTGTTCAGAGTGTTTTTAGCTGTTTGTGTTTTTGAAGGCAGCATATGGCAAGAGATGAGGAGGGAAACAGAGAGGAGCTGGGAAGGTGACAGGTCATGCTAGGGAGCTACCACGCTTCCTTGTAGGTGGCAAGGTGTCACTCAAAAGTTTCAAAGAATGTTTTGTTAGCTAGGTACCTGGTAGCAGTGGGAGGAAAACTGGTTTCAAGGAGCAGTCAGGAGGTCTGGGGGCATCTAGGCAGGAGGTAGTGAAGGTCTGGTTTGGGGCCGACTTTATATACAGACCTTGCAGGTAACTGAGGTTGGGACGTGAGGAGGATGACTCTGAGATGTCTAACGTGGAGGACAGGTACACAGTGATCCCCCCAGCCGAGCGGCAGCATTGTGTAGCGTCATGAACGAGGAGGCCATCTCTGGAGGAATTACCTCACTGTGGGATATATGATCCCAGTGGATATTTATGCATGAATAATACATAGGTAATGAAAAGAAAATAAAACACAGGCTAGGATGTCTCCCAGGTTTCTGACTCGGGTGACCAGGTAGACAGTGGTGCCAAGAACTAAGAGGAGGAGGCACAGATGTGGGAGATGTGGGTTGTGATGCAGAAGTCCAGTTGGGGACTGTCAAATGTGGGGCATCTGTAGGATCCTCAGTGGGAGATGTGTGCCTGAGCCTCAGGGGATGGAGTCTGGGAACTTGAGGAGCAGAGATTTTTGAGACTCGAATAGCTGATCCTTGTCAAAGCCAAGGGAAAAGGTCAGCACAGCAGTGGGGGGCTGGCACCCTAAACCTGGGGGTGGAAGAGAGTTATGTTGGGGGTCAAATTGAACTCAGGCATAGTGGGAATACAAGGAATTATGTCACCATGCTAGAGGACATTCAAAATATTGTCAGTTGATAATATCAATGTACAATTACACAGAAGCTAAAATTACACAAGACTGTGATTATAAAAACAATGTAAATTTCATAATGAAGCATGTATGTGTATTTTTCATATATTATGTGTGTGTAGGTTTCATACATTTATATGTCCATATACTTATGTTTTAACATCTAGGAGCACCCTGATTTGACAGAATGAAAAGTCAGAAATGCACCAGAAATGCTGGCTTCTGCGTCACCAAGCAAGTAGGTCACCAGGATATTTGATGAACGAGAAGGAACATGAGATGGAGACTGTCCTCTTAAAACTTCCTTCCCATAAATAGATATATTCCTCCAACACTCCCAGAGAAAAATATAAAATTCAATTGATCTGCAGGCTTGTGCTTACTTTTAAGAGTACACTGTAGTCATTTCCACTGAACAGAGGCTATTTCCCTGAATTGCCTCAAAGCCCACATCGACTCTATACCAGTAAGTACAAAGTTTAGGCTTTTCACTCAAAATCAGCTTTCGGTCTGAAATTGATGTGCTTCCTTATGAAGGTGGGAGGCCCTTCTGTCCAAGGACCATGGCCCCCGGGTGGAGGGAGATCCCTTTTCCTGGAGGGCTGCGTTTCTAGGACTGGGCCTGAGACTGAGCTGAGGGTCTTCCCAGATGAGTTGAGGGGACTTTTCCAAATCAACTAATGGCTCTTCAAGCAGATTCTTCATCTAAAAACAAAATAAAGTGGTTAAGGGTCACACCTGCCCCGAGGTGTCACACCGTGGTTCTGAATCCACCAGACAAGAGGATGTGTGGCCCCGAGCAGGGGCCTGGCACACCTAAGGTATGTCTCCTCCGAGGGCACTGGGAGAAAAGGACCAGGGAAAATCCAATCAAGGAGAGAGGAAAAATTGAGTAGAAGCGAAATGCTGTTCTTCCTAAGAAAGTAAACCTGGCCTCTCCTCATTCATCTGCCACAAACCGAACATTTAAAGAGGGAACATCACCTACAACAGCATGAGTGGTTGACCTCCGCTGGTCTCAGGTGACCCTGTAAATTTCTTCCCAAGGCTTCATGAGGTCAGCCTGACAGCCATGGGCCATTTTCCCAAGGTGGCACCAACCATCCTTTGCCTCAGCTTGGTTCCAGTTGTTAATTATATTACATGGAGCCCAACAGATGTCTCTGCTTACAGCCAAAGTGCATTTTGTCTTCATTCATATATTTTATGCTTTTGATTTACAGTTTACATGTATTTCTTGGCTGTGGCATGAGCTGCTCCATTGCCTGGCTGCGAGGAAGGTGGGTGGGGCACACAGCCTGCACGGGGAGCCTCCACGGGACGGATGGAGGCCCCGTCCTGCCTGCATGTGTGGCTCATGGGAACGCTGGCGAGTGCCAGTCATTTTCACTCTCCCTAATTTGTATTTCTTTGTATTTGTATTCAGACCTTCCGTCATGAAGGCACAAAGGGATGCTTGGTCCTGCCCTCCAGCTGCCGCCCGGCCCAGGGTGGCCCTTGCTGTTCTGTGTCCGCTGGCCCTGCTGCCTTGTAAGCAGTTCCTTCTCGCTCACTGCGTTATTTACCTCCAAGAGGTATGCCAGGCCCTCAAAGGATAAGAGCTGCTATAACTCAGTTCTTTCTCTCATCTGACTAATGAGGAACAAACTAGATAGTGTCAGTATAGTTTGTGTACATGAATATGAAGGCTTAGGACATTCAAGCGACCTCAGTGGGCCTACCCCTGTTAGTGCGCTGGGAGCCCATGGCTGCTCCCTTGTCCCGGGTGGGCTCATTCTGGCTGCAGCTGCAGGGCACCGGCGCTTAGGCTGGGGGGCACGTGCACCCGGCTTGGGGGCCTGCCTCTGTCTTACCACCAATTTGCCTGTTGCATACAGGCATCTTCCTCTTCACCATCCTCCTTCCTGTCTGGTGTCTGTGCTTCCAAGACCGGTCTTTGCTGAGGTCACTGGGCCCCTCAGTGTGTGCACTTTTTCAGCCCCAGGTCACTGACTTCTCAGCAGAATCTAATTCGCCAAAGCCTCTGCTCTGGGCATCCCCTCCCACCCCTCAAGAGTCTCTCTGGGTGCAGCCCCACTTCCCCTTTCCCTCCTCACTATGAGCCATAGCACTTGGGCCCTTGTCCTTGAAAGCCACAGAGGTCCCAGCCCTGGCTACAATTCTGAATTTTGGACTCATGGAATCAAATGAGCTCAGCATTTTCCCTTATCTCAAAACTCCAATGTCCCAAACTGAAATCCCACTGTGTTCCCTGCCTCTATGTGACCCGCCAGACACTTATGTCAGAAATCTGTCCCTCTCCCCTTCTCCTCTCCTGACCTTGTTCAGTCAACAGTTTCCCGCACGTGCTCTCCAAAGGCCTGTGGACACACTGGCTCCACTTAGTGTCACTGCTGCCTTGTGGCTGCCGACACCACCTCTCACTGCAGGCAGGAGACACTCCTGTACGATCTCCAGGGGTCCCTCCCTCTTTACAACCCTGTCTCCACAGGTGACAAAGGTGAGAAAAATACAATGTGCGGCATGCTATGCTGTGGACTGCAAACGGCCCGCCTTCCCCTGCAGGTGGCGTTTGCAGCACTCAGTCTGGTCTGCAAAGTCCCTGTCTGTGCCCCTGGCTCCACTCGCATCGCCCTTCCTCCTTAGCCCTTTAGTCAGTAAATGGCGGGCGTGCATTTCACAAGCCATGGAGGTCTCCCTGAGGCTGCCTTGACGTCATGCCAGGCACTGTACCCCCCGGGGCTCAGGAAGGAGTGTTGGGGGAAGGAAGGGATCAAAGCTGCGTGACCACGCGTGGCCGTGGGGCCCACCAATGCTCCGTGGTATGTGTCACGGGCGTCCTGGAACTGGGAGTGACCGAGAGTCAGAAAAGGATAAATTATAGCATCCACAAGATGGATCTTTACCTCAGAGACCTAGGAAAATGATCACAACTTGTTGAGGAAATAAAGCAAAATAAAGAACTAAATACACAGCACCTCATAGTTATTAAATAAATGCAAATATAAAACAATCCAATAAGTACATATTGCTGCATAGAAATGTGACTAAATATGACATAAGGCAGTTAATGCTTGGCACTTAAATATCAGAAAGATCAAATATTACCTTTTATTTATGTTTTGCTGTTTATTTCAAATGTTTTATAATGATCATGTTTGTATTCATGATCAGAAGGAAACAGTAAAAATGTAAAGAAAACAAATATTTAAGAAAAGGATATCCCTTTTTAACTTCCAGGCTCTGATGCACACCGTCACCTTGCGCTGTAACCCCTCACTGTCCTGCAGTGCACACCCACTTATTTTTTGGGAAAAAAAAATCAGTGTACCAATGTAGCTTTGAGAATGTTTATACTGTTGACATGGTATTTTTTTTCTTCCAAGAAATGTATCCTGGAGTATAGGTAAAATTTTAAATAAAATGCAGTCATTTTAGAGCTATTTATAATTTTAAAAGTTAATAAATGAAATGACAGTAAGAATTAAGGATTAAAACATAACAGAATATTTAATTAGGATTATATTTGAATTAGAAATTGTGATTATGCACCATTAACACTGAAATTTCACAATTTGAGCCCCTGCTCCACTCCACCGCAAAGGCATAATAATGGACATATGAAATTCAAGAGGAAAAAATTTAAAACACAAAAGCACACACAAAAACAAGTCCATGCCCTCCTTAGGCCCAGGAGGACAGGAAGGCCAAATGGGGAGATGGGTCTGCGTGGGATTTCCCACTGCCAGGCAGAGAAGGGCAGAAGCTGCTGGAGGCCGCCCGGTCATCGGGTTCTGACGGCTGGGAACAGGGGGCCGGGGCGTCCCCATTCATGGGAGCGGCTGGCAAGGCTGCCGCTGATGGTACCGGCCGTGGCGGCATCTCCTGTGACGCTCGGGCTGGAAGAAGGAGGGAAAATCCGGCTCCAGCCTTGTGTCCAGAAGCAAGCCTAGCCCAGGGACCTGGACAGCCCGGCGCTGCACAGGGGCCTCGAGAGCCAAGTGGAGACAGGGGGCAAGATGCTGGGCTGAGCAGAATGCCAGGGGGTTGAGGGACACACAACTCCTTTCTCTCTGAAAACCCGTGAACACAACATTCCAAGATGTATTTGCAGCAACCTAGTGCTAAGAAAAGCAAGCAACACGAGCTCAATGAGAAGTAGACAGAATTATGCGGAAAAGCCCTAACAGTAAGTATGTGTAGAATCTTTAATATGTAAAGAAAAATAATATCAATTTTTAGGAGACAAGAAATTATGAAACAAAAAGGAAAACTTCACACAAGATTAAGTAGCCATGAAAAAAGAGCTGGGCAGAGATCTCAAAAATGTAACAAAGAGGTGTCTCTCCAGTAGCGACCACAGAAGCTTGACTACGGTGCGGGACCCAGAGGGAGGAAACGGGTGCAAGAAATATTGATGAAATATATGGGTTAATTTAATTAGCTATTGATAATGAGAAGTAATAATTGTGTGTTTTCTATAGTGAACTCAACCTTAGACAACCTTAATGAGGGAGGAGGCAGAAGCAGGCAGGAGGTTAGTCCTTAAAATGTGCTAAAGCCCTAGTCTTGTTGAGGAGTTAGACAAAGATATGGGATAACTCTAACATTCACGTTTGCATAATTAAAACACAAAATTTGAACAGAGATAACCACCCAATTAGGAATATGATCTGTAGGTGGGATCCAGCAGAGGCAAATACCAAGGATAGAGTAAAGAAAATTCAATCTCTGAGAAAAGAGAAAGAAGAGAAAATACAAAGATAAGTGTTGATAAAAAGGGCCCTAGAAGTAAGATAGTTGTGATTCTAAATGTGTGTAATATTGTAAAGACTATGATAGATTAGATTTATATATTAAAACCAGAATACCAACCAGATTTTAAGATATATATAGATATATATATGTGTGTATTTTTTTTTCTTCTAAGAGACAAGACTAAAACAGAATAAATCAAAAATACTTTCAGTAAAGAAATGGAGAAACATACCAGGGAAATACTAATGGAAAGAAAATTGTTTTAGTAATGTTAATATGGAAAATATAAAAATTAAAAGTAAAAAGAGAAATCTGTGTTTTGATGACAAGAACAATCAACAAAGAAGATATTTTAATCAATTTAATTAGAAAACAAAAATAAAGCATATTTTGAAAAGAGATTTCCTTAACAAATCATAGCTTAAAGAGGAAATCATAATGCAGCAATGAAAATTATAAAATAGTTGGAATGAAGCACTATGACACAAGTACACATACTTGTGAGCTGTATCTAAAGTGGTACTTGGAGATAAATTTATAGCCTTAAATATATTTATTAAAAGAAAGAAATATTAACATAAAAAGAAAACAGAAGAAAAGAATATAATGTCAAGAGCAAAAGTAACTGAAATAAGGTAAAAATAGACATCTAAAGATGGTCCTTCAGAAGGAGTAATAGGAACAATGGAAACTCCAACAAGAATGAACAAGAGAAAAAAAAGAAAAACTGCAAAAAATAAAAATACCAAGAATACAAAGAAGGTTCAACTATAGACTCAAACTATTCTGAACAACTAAATGTCAATAAATTTGAAAAGCTAGAAAATATTTACCAGTACATTAATAGAATGTTTTATTAGTAAAATACAGAAAAATCTGAATAAGCCTTAATCAGTAAATAAATTGAATTGTTAGTTAAAAATCAAATGTCCCAAAAGACACTATCCCAAATAGTTATAGTGGCAAAGATAGCCTTACAGGTGAATTTTTCCAAACTTTCAAGAACAGGTAACTCCCACTTTATTTAGTCATTAAGACTAGAAAACAACCAAACATGAACCCAATTCAGGTGTCTTCCAAGAATGCAAAATTGATGCTATATCAGTAAATGTCAATGCCACATAAACAAATTAACAAGAAAAAATATTTCAGATGTGATCTTTACAGTGGATTCAGAAAAGCACTGAATAAAACCACTATCCGTATTAAGCAAACAACTGTTAACTGACAAGAAATAGATGGAACATTCTTTCTTAAGTTAATCTAATGAAAGAGATTGTCCCTAAGCACAGAGCAAACATAATCCTCTAAGGCCAACATATTATAAGCACCTGCTTGATAGTCAAGTTACAAGGAAAGGGTACCCTGGATGTCAGGTCCTTGCTGGGGACTTGTCCATAAAATGTGAAAACAACAGTTTTTAAATGGAAGGAATAGTCAACAGGCCATCAGTTGCAGACAGCATTATGACCATGAAATAGTAATTCATAGGAGAAACCAATGGCAATAATCCTGAAAAATCATTCATAATCTAATAAATGTGAAACAAAACACTATCTTGTATATCAGATTGGCAATTATTTTAACACCAATCAGCGCTGATAAGTGAACTGTAAGGTGGCACTCTGGTATTCTTTTGTTAGGCACTTAAACTGGTATGGTTTTTCTGGAAAGCAACTTGTAAATGCATACTCACTTTCATTTCTAGGTGTCAATGGGGATGCAGACTTTGGGGGATGAGGAACACGATATTAACATGATAAAGCTTGGGTGCTGGGATCCTGGCACATCAGAGGGCACTGAGTCATCAGTTGTTAAATTAATAAAAGAAACATGCACAAACTATTCGTATGATTAGGGTACTTTTGCTGTTTTGTTGCAAATATCTTCCCAGTGCGTGACTGACCTTTTATAATGTTGGCCATGCTAGTTAATTATTTCAAGGTCAGGCAGATGGAGAGGGAAGGAAGTGGGTTACAACCCGGGTATGTGTAAGGATCAAGCCCATGCTCTCATCCATGTTGCCTCATTGGATGTAAGGATGTGGGATGATGGGGTCAGACAGGTAGGCAGAGACCAGGCAGAGCATGAAGGCTTTTAGTGCCCTTAGGAAGGAGTTTCGGCGTCTAATAACTCTTCCAGGCAAAGGAGGGCTGGAGCAATATAAAAGGCTTGCCTGGGAGGGGAGTGTGCTAGGAGTCGTTTGAATTTAATAATTTTCAATAGGAGAATAGCATGATCCCATCCCTGTTTTGAGGGGAGGGAGGGATGAATAAGCAGAACACAGAGGAGTCTTAGTGCAGAGGAGCTCTTCTGTCTGGTACTGTAGTTACACAGTCCATTTTGCATCTGTCCAAGCCCACAAAATGCACGACACCATGAGGGACCCTGGTGTAGCCCAAAGACTTCCGTTAATCATAATGTGACAGTATTGGTCCATGGATTCTCATGAGTGTCACCTCACTGATGCAAGGTGTCACTGGCCAGGAAACTGGGGTGGCGCCAGGCTGAGGTGCACGGGACTCTGGACTTTCCATTTGCTGTAAACCTAAGACTTTTCTTAAAAACATATTAATAACAATCAAAAAGTCATTTTGGTCATAAAAGAGGCTGATGGGGGAGGCAGTGGAGGCACCATCAATCTCCCAAGCCAGGGCCATGCCACGGTGACCTAGCCCTCTCCCAGGGGAGCACAGCCCTTCCTCCTGCCCTGGGGACACTGAGATGCCAGCATGGAGGAGCTGGGGTTATGCAGGCAAAGTGGGGTGGGGTGGTAAGCTGTTTAGACTGACACTCCAGGAAGGTTCTTGAGAGGGGCCAGCATGCAGGATGGGGCTCCTTGCCAAAGCTTGGGTCTCAGCTAACCTTCCCTATGAGGGCCACCTGGAGAGGCTGTGCTCTGGGTACCAGGCCAGAAGCACCACTCTGTGTGTGGCTTACACCCTGGGAGGACGGGACCGAGATGGCTCTGATAAGGACCTGATGTAGGAGGGAGCCGCCTGCACAGTAACAGCTGGGTATGTGCCCCAAATGCTTAAAGAAATGCATAGCCCTCAAAGCCACTCAGTCTGGACAATCTCCCCCTGACAGACATAAAGACCTATTTTAGTAGGTATCTTCAGTCTTCCAGACATTTTTAGAAAATGAATACTGAGTTCCAGAAGAGTTCAGTTTCCCTGTGAGCCTTCCTGCCCACGAGCTGTGAGTCCCAGGCCTGCAGTGGACCACCTCACAGGAGCCCCTAGCCTTGGGTTTCTGCGTCCTTGCTCCAAGTTCCCTAAAGAATACCTTGGAAGGCTTTCCATTGCAGTTGTTTATACTTAAAAAAAGAAAAGGCCGACGTGTGTGGATACTGGTACATTACATGTCATTCATTATTCTAAATGTAATTCTAATCAGTTCCACATGAAAGCATCTTAATATTCCCAATAATGGCACTGGTAACTTTAAATATTAAAATTCACATTAGGAATTCCCTGCCTGTGTAAAAACTGCAGTATTTGCATTATGGATTGCGAGTTTGACCCAGTCTCTACTTTCTGAGCTCAATTTTAGATGATCCTAGTATGGGTTCCCAGCCCACAGCAAATGCCAGGGAGATTAGTGACAAACAAGGCCCTAACACATCAAAATTAAATGTTCCTAATTATCATCTTTAAACAAATCTTCATCATGTAGCAGGGGTAAGTCCGCACACATGGTTGTGACACCCAGAGAAGGCTTTTAGGACACACAGCATTAGCATAATTTTTTCGACTGGGGTCCTCATAGGACATCAGATGAAGTGCCTCCCCTTAATTTTAATTGCATAGGCTGCATTCTTAATTAAAAACTGTACAAATGGATTTTATGCAATGCCAAAAGAAATCCAAGTTCATTAGTTATGAAACCTTTTAAAAATTGATGCAAATATGTGAATTCCTTAAAAGTTTGAACTCTGAGTCCTCATTTTATGTTGAGTTGCTTTTAATCTAGAGAATAATGAAATCAGCATAAATTAAGGTATTTTTTTTTCCTTTTTTTTGGTTGGTTTCTGTCTTTCTGATTTTATATTTTTCATTGGAGAAGGAGATCCATTTTAAATTCAAATTCTTTAGAGATTTGTGGGGGGGAGGTAGACTCCTCCTTGACCTTTTCTGCCTGGGTTTCACAAATGAAAGCTCATAACCCCTTTAATAATTTGCTTATTAAGCCACAATTATATCATCTTCGGTGACAATAGAAATCAAAGTTGTCAACCTAAGAATGAAGAAAAGCCATCTCTAAGTGCACATAATTTACTTATTGTTGCAAACTGATAATTTTCTAATTTAAATGATTTTACTCCAAAATATTACCAAAGCCACCCTTGCATTTTTTAAAGCTTTCAACAGCTGAGTTCAGTCAAAGAAACCACATGACCATTTTCTCTTGTTTTAATTGTGTTTTGCCAAGCAGGGTACATTGTACCCAGTGGGCACTCAATAAAGACATAACTTTGTTGAATGTGTGTGTGTGTGTGTGTGTGTGTGTGTGTGTGTGTGTGTGTGGCTCTTGCTGAACAGGAAGAAGCTTACCTCTCACAGACAGAAGGAAGGTGGGTAGTTGAAGGTATGGAAGTTAGGGCTAAATCACAGCTCAGTGCTTTATTGGAGTAAGTGACCCTACAGTATTTGTTACAGCAAAAAAATAATAGACGTGCATGTATACCTTATATAGAGTGTGCTGTCCCATATGCTAGCCACTGGTCACATGTGGCTGCTTAGTTTAAACTTAAATGAGTTAAAGCAAATAACCTTTTCAGTTTGATTCCTCAGTCACACCAGCCACGCGTCCAATGCCCCACAGCTGTGGCGGCCATGTAGGAGGCTCTGCTGGACAGTGTGCTGCAGGGCATTTTCACATGTGTCCGTGTGTCCTGTTTCTATCTGCTTCTGGCACTCGGTTCCACCTCGCTCCTCACAAAACTCAAAACATAAACCACTGAGCTTCTTAGAAGCGTGCCTCCCGAGGAGAAGACAGCGTCCCAACTCTGCCCTCCGGTGTCTCCTGGTTTTGAATGAGCCAGGGCCTCTGCCCCGCTCCCACACCTGGGCACTTTCTCACATCCCCTGGCACCCTGGCCACAGAGGGGGAGTGACTTTCATAGAACACCTCCTTGGTGAGGCTCACACACCTGTTTATACTATTCAATCTGATTTCCCCCCAACGTCCAAGAGTGGTCTATGGCAATCACATCAGCAGGCTGTAGGTGTGACCCCCCTGTGACAAATGGGGGTGACCTTGACCATACTATGAAAGTGCCTCCCAGTCCCCTCTGGTCAATGGAAAGGGTCAGATGCTCCAGCCAGCCCAGCACTTTCTTCTCCTGGGAGTCCTGAAATGTTAGTGCAAGGCTTATGCCTTCCAAGGACAAACAGCCAATGGTCACCAGCTCCTACCTAACCAAGAATGAGTTCCGTTACTATTTTCTGGAGATTTAGCAGGAAAAATGAAAGCCTTGTCAGAGCCTAAAACTTTGAATGAAATTATTGGCAGAGTGGGTAACAGCACAACCTGTATACACACTCCTGTTCCCTGCTTCTAGAATCTCCAAGGATGGCCATGTGTATCAGTAAGGCATTGCCACAGAACAAATCCCCCCAGTGTTTATCATAAAACAACGACTTTTATGCCTCAGGAGTCCACGGCTCCCTGAGTGGTCCAGCTGCTCCAGGCAGGCTTGGCTGGTCTTCGCCGGGCTCACACCAGAGGCAGCCCACAGCGAGCCGACATGGCCTTGGCCAGAGTGACTCAGCTCTGTGCACAGCTCTCTCACCGTCCAGGGGCTAGCCCAGGCTGGCTTCCATAGTGAAGACAGCAGAATAAGAGCGTGAGCAGAAGCATGGAGGGCCTGTAAGGAGCTGAGGCTCCTGATGGCACACTGTCCCTTCTGCCATGTTCTGCCTCCCAGCCAGCGTCCGACGGCAGTCCAGAGTCAACAGGTGGTCAAACACAAGCCAGTCCTTGACTGGAAGAGCTGCAAGCGCACACGGCCGGGGCAGAGATCCAGGGAGGAGCAAAGGACTGCGGTGAAGTTTTTTCCACTAACAGCTTTATTGAAATGTAATTCACATACCACACAACTCACCCACTCAAAGGGTACAATTCAGTGGTTTTGGGTATATTCACAGAGCTGTGCAGTCACCACCACAATCAAGTTTAGACATTTTCTTAACCCCAGGAAGGACTCCCATACCCCGTAGCAGTCTCTCCCCACTGCCCGCTGACTCTCCCCACCAGGTCCTGCACAACCACTAATCCACTTTCTGTCTGTATAGATTCGAGGACTGTGACTATTTCTGCAATCCGACCAACCACACAAGCTCTCCTACAGGACTGGAATGAAATGAACTAGTCCGTGGACAACTGAGTGCTGCTCTAGCTGAATAAATGATTTAATTTCTGTCTCTATTACCCCTGGGAGGTTAGGCTACTGGGGGCTGAGGCCAGAACCTGAGTTCCATTGTCAAATGTCCTCGACTTGATTTGAAATGATCACCTTCTACCAGAACCTCAGTGACGGCTCCTACCAGACCCCGTGAAGGGGAGATTTCCTAGGCAGAGGCTCCTGGCCTCTTCCAGGCGTGCTCTGGTTTGCATTCTCATGTAAAAGCCACAAGAACTTCTAGGTTAAGAAAAGTTCAACCATGTTTTTCTACCAGTCATTCTCCCCCCTTTCCATCTGCAAATGGAACTAGGAGTGTTGAAATGTTGCAAGTTAAAGAAAAAAAAGATACTCTTATGGTATTTCTGATCCAAGCAGAAGCAGAAAGTGCCAAGGGATCTCTCGGGAGGACCTCTTCTCAATGATTTCAGTTGAATTTTTACAGGCCCATGAGGTTAGGGTAGTTAAACAAACTTTGGATAAATGCCGCTGGCTTTTTATTCATTTATGAGCTAACCCTTCAATTCTTTTGAGGTTCAACCATCAGCACTTTCTACAGAGCCTGAAAACAAAATGTTTCAATATGATTGGAATACACAGTGTTCAGAAAATGTAATAAAATGGAAACTAGAAGCTCCGGCATTTCATATAACAGAATTATTCAGACTTCTTCATAAATTTCGTTTACACAGAAATTCATTTGGGTCAACTTGAGTAAATCAGCAAATTAGTTAGGCTCGTCCCTGACTTAATTCAGAAGCATTTCAGAATTCCTAACTTTCTCCCCAGCTGGCTCTGTCGGCCTGTGGATTTCAAATGTTTCACCATGAAGAACAGCCAGAAGAAAAGTGTAAATTTGATCCTCCAAGCAAGGGAAACAGTTGAAGATTTGCTCTATCGTGGATCTAGCCAAGCTGCTGGAATGAAATGGGCCTTATGAATAAGCTGAGTTGTCTTCCCAAGCCTCCCCCATCTGTCTTTCTGCTTCCAGTGGAGGACAGCTGGAGCAGACGTTACATCAGGGAGACGGAGGGTGGGGAGAGGCGGAGGGAGAAGTGGACGTGAGAGACTGAAGGCTGACCAAGCCAGCACAGCACGTTGCATTTGCAAATGTCCCTCGTTCCAGAACTGTTGAGGAGATGGAGGAGAGAAGCAAGAGAGAGCGAAGAAAAGTGACGATGAAACCTCCTTACACACCTTTAAGTGCTTCATTTGTTTACAAGTGAAAAGCTCCGAGAACACACAGGGCAATGAGCTGAAGGGGGAAGCCAGGCTCTGCTGCCAAACCAGCCTTTTCTCTGTGAAGCTTTTGTTTCTCCAGAGGTGCCATAAAGCCTGAAAGGGAAAGAAATAAGGAGCTGGAATGTCATTCTTTTCAGATCTTTCTTTTGCTGTTGACTTTGCTTTCAGACTCTGCAACCCGCCTACCTTGGCTTTGCTTTCCTCCCCCATCCCACTTTGGTGCCATAAATTAAGTTTATCAGCCACGGACGGCATGTAGTTAGCAATCCAGGTAACAGCATACACAGCATACATTTGTATGGATTCCTTTACACCTTGAAAAGCGACATCTTGTCTTAGGCTTCCCTATTGCAAAGACTTTCTTGAGACTATTTTCCAGAATCTTGGAACTGCCAGGGTCCTTGAGGACCCAAGGAATGTAATTGTTAAGCCATGTGCCAGGAAAAAAAAAAATGCACACAATACAGAAACCTTTTTGATTTGTCCTAGAATCATAAACTTTACCAAGAAACTTTACACCCCTTCCAAATATATCTTGGCTCCTTCCCCAGGAAGAGGAATGCTAGAAAAAGGTGGCTAGTTAAGGACCACATTTCCTTTCTCACCCTTCTGCCCAGGTTTCATTATTGAAAACAAATAAGCAAACACCTCAGTGCAAGTTCTGTCCTCATCTGCTCTTGCACTTCCCCTTCCTAACCACCAGCTTCTTTTGCTCTCTGTAACCGCCAACGACCAACCCCACGGGTCCTTGATCTTTCTAATTCACACTTGAGCTTAGATATTTGAGTACCTGTGATTTATAGGCATTGTGCAAGGCACTGAGAGTACCTAGGTGTACAAGACACAGTCCCTGTCCCCAGGCACCTCCTGGGCCAGCGAGAGAAATTGCAATACTGTGTGACGAATTCTCACCGGAGGTATATGCTCAAGTTCCGTGGCATCTAGAGAAGGGAAGCACTAACTTGGATGGGGAAGTAAGATGATTTCAGGGGGTGTGGGGAAGACTTAAACAGGATATTAAATATGAGGTCAGAGTTTTCAAGGCAGAGAAATGCGAAGAAAGTGTTGCAGGAGCAGCCAGTGCAGAGGACAGTTCTGGCAGCTCACATTGTCCTCAGGAGGAAGAGCATTCTGTAAGACAACAGCTCAGCGCCTGAAGTGCAGAAGAGTAGAGAGCAAACCACCTAAAAATGGCCCTGTATGTGGAAGAAGGAGTCTGGGATTTCTGCACCTCAGATGACACTCATGGATAGGTAGAAGGTGGCCTGAGAAGTGGGAGGAACAGAAGCAAGATCACCTGCCAACAAGCTATTACCATCATTCACAGATGGCATAAATGGGCTCAAAGGAAAGACTAAAGGCTTTTTGAGACGTCGAGATGACATCAGAAAGTTCATAGTAATGACATCAACACAGAGGCATAAACCAGGGGAAAAAGTTCAGGGGCAGGGAATGAGAAAGGAAGAGAAAATGACCTCAGTTTGGACTGTTCTGGGTCGACATGCCTGTATGATCCATACGAGTGGGATTGTCTAGGAAGCCACTGGAAATGCAGGAATGATTCTAAGGAAGGACTGGGGTCTGGAGAGAGAAATGTGAGATTCCTGATTATGTCAAGCACAGTTGAAAGTCTTGGAAAGACTGAAATGACCCAGGAAGAGTCCATAAAGGAAGGGACAGAGCATGAAGTAACATGACAAAGCATACATATAAAATGAAGTAAGATATAGACCTTGACCACAACCCCACTCATCTGCCCCCTGCAAAGGGGCAAAGGGTTTACACAGGCCAAGAGGAGGAGATGGACATCAAACCATTACGTGCATCATGATGTGCATTAAACGCAAAAAGCTGTGCATTATGAACCATGATAAAGGTGAGCGTTCACTGGCTATGTTGGTAGCTTGTAGAAGGGAATGTTAAGGTTAAAGAATGAGAGAGGAAAGGGGAAGGCAAGGAGAGCTTCTTGGAGGAAGGAAGCCGTGAGCTGATCTCTGAAGGTGGTAGAAATTTAACAGGTGGATGAAAGGAGAGGGAGAGGGCCAGAAGGCAGCCGGCCCAGAGCCACAGAGTATGACATAGCCTAGGCTCCTATAGCTGGAGCTCAGCTGGGGCCTGAGGTTGGGGTGAGGAAGGACACTGAGGATATGCTTAGGGTTCAGATTATGGGAGAGGGGTGTTTTTCTTAAGAACAGGAATTTGGACTTCATCTTGTAATCGAGGGGAAATCCCAAAAACTTAGGCAAGGGGGTAACATGGTCATGTTTGCGGTTTTGAAAGGTTGTTTCAACAGATGATGGAAGATGTGGAGAAGTCTGAGATGTAAGAAAGGCAGACAAATCAGAAGGCCTCCCTCTCTACAGATGAGAAAGGAGAGGAGAGGAGAGGAGAAAGGACACAGACCATAAGAAGAAATAGGAGAATCAGAAAGATATGGCCTCTGGTACAGCTGTTGAGGGATGAGATAAGTAAGAGTTAAAACCCCTCGCATTTCCTGGCTGGGCCTGCTGGATGTGGGTGTTGTTGACTTAGATGGAGAACCAAGGCAGAAAAACTATCCAGAGAAGACACTGAGGCCAGGACTTGGAGGAGGAGGGGACCTGAGTGCTGTAATGCCCAGTGTGGGATGTTATCATGGTCATTGGCATATCTATTCTGGGCCCTTAAATAACAATCTTACCATTAAATTGTTGAAATAAAAATTGTTACACTAAAAAAAATCTTCAAATCTTTATGTACAGACATTAACCCACTGTTAAATTCTCTCAAATTTCCAATAAGCTTCTTACTGTTAGAAAACCAACTAGATATAGCTAATTCACTTAACAATGAAAGTAATGATACTATGTGTGTGTCCAGTAGGGATCCTCCACCAATACATGAGGGAAACCAAATTCTTCTCCATCTGTTCATTGAAATTCTAATTTGAATTCCTACTGTACTGTGTTTTCTGTCTCATTGGTGTGAAATAATGTAATAGGCAGAAAGCACAAAATTTACAAAAATAGTACCAAAGAGTCCAAAACTTTCCTGAGTGTAATAATGTCTTCCAGAGATGGAAAATGGGTTATCTGCAAATAATTATTTAACAACTATTGTGTAATGGTATTACTCATCCATTTCTGGGCTAATATCATCTTTGAGAACTACCATGTGTGTGCTAGGCAAACCTATCACCTCTTTTTACAAGAGTAAGTTTTATGACAATTCTCTGCTCTCCCAAAAGTCAGCCAAATATTTGTTCCCCTAAAGTAGCTAACAAAGCAGATACCACAACTGAAAAAAAAGATAATTGAGAAGAATTTATAATATAGGTTTGTTTAAATTTTAAAAATTGAATTGTTTAAATTTTAAAAACCTATTAAAAATTTACTCTTTACTGGTGTCTATTTACCTGGTGACCCCAGTCCTACTAAAACTCTCATTTTTAGACGGTCCCTAAGAAGGGAAGTAAGAGCAAATATAAGGGCAAAGAATGGGGAGAGCTTGGAGAAATGGGATATTTGAGATGGAAAGACTCTGAATACACAGTTTCAAGGCTCCCAAACAAGCCACTGCCATTCTTCCACTGAAGGGCTTGAGAAAAGGCTCGAGAAGTTGTCTTGCCAGTTTCCTCTGCCTGGGAGTTCTGCTTCTGTTAAGGATGTTGAAAGTTTCAACAGATCTTTGCTCCCACCTTAACAATGAGGAGAAAAATTGGATCATTTACAAATCTTACATTTTCTTAAGCTGATGTCACAAAGGCAACTAGGTAAACTGAATTCCAAATGGTTACTAGCTTCTTCTAGGAGACAAAAGACATACTAATGGTTTCACTTCTGACAGTACATAGAGAAAATAGGCAGATGCCATGAAATCAAGTAAGAAGAAAAACGCTGAAATTTTAACAAACTCTTGGAGACCAAGTGTGGGCTACAATGAGAATTTAAAATCCTTGAGAACCTCAGACCCAAAGGGAGTCCACAATCCCTCACAAACTCCTCTCCACAGGCCACCACTAGGTGCTTATAAGAGAGATGGGGGAAGAGAGAAGAGCTCTCTCTCAGTCCCTCTTGGTGCATAAGCACTAAACCAGAACTTTCTCTTATATTAAGGAAAAATCTTAAGCCAGGAAGGGACAGGAAACCCCAGGACACAGACAAAGACCTACTGCCTTTGTAAAAGAGATAAAGACAAAGCATATCCTCCCCTGCCCCAAACAGGAGCCTTGAAACCTACCTCTGGGAGAGGGGTGGGAATCTCTCCTCCACCAAAGACACTCTAACAGATATACAGCAAAATGTGGCAGCCCAATGAGGGGAACTGCAGGAACACTTAGAAAACCCACCCTTAAAGTGCAGATATGCAGAGTCTACCTAAGACCAAGGCTTGGCCAGGAAACCTGAGAGTCACCCCTTACTCTCATCCTGAGCCTTGCACCACATACAGGCAATAGTCTACAACTGTGGGAGTGCAGCTCATGGAGAGAGACCACAGATTATGGAGTTGTGTACAGACTGTTGAAAGCTTAAAGATGCAACAGAAACACTGAAAAAGCATCAGGCAGCCACAACCCAGAGAGAGTAAAAGATTGCAACAGGCCACCAGTGGAGGAATTTTAAGTCTGTGGTGTAATTAAAGTAACCAAAGCAACAACAAAGCCTAAATACAATGTGACTACAGCTAGACTGACTCGACACCACACAACAGTGACCCAACAGAGGAGGAATGTATGTTTGCTTTACCTCAGTATCCACTATTCTTCTATATTTAACATCCTTAATTCAATCAAAAATTACAAAATACACACATAAGCTAGAGGAGAAAAACTTTTCAAGACTTAAGAAATTCAAAAGAAATAGACTCAGAGATGAACCAAATGCTGGAAGCTCCAGGAAGCAACTTCAAAATGACTGTAGTCAAGACATAAAGGATCTAGTGGGAAAGTGGAAAATGTGCAAGAGCAAATGGGGAAGTCCAGATCTGAAGGAAACTACAAAACAGACTTGAGTGGAAATGCTAGCACTAGAAACCATGCTATCAGAAACAAGGACATCCTTCAAGTGGCACATTAGTACACTAGAGAGATAAGTAAAAAAAAAAAGTGGTTTTTAATCTAAAGCAACAGAAATTATCCAAACTGCAAAACAAAGAGAAAAAGAAGAGTGGATGCAGGGGGAAAAGAAAAGAAAATGAAAAAAAAAAAAGACAAAACTAGAATTCCCAACACATGTGGAACAATAGCAAATGGTCTAACATACTTGCAAACAGACAAAAAAGGCAATGAGGCAGAAGAATTATTTCAAGGGATAATGACCAAGCATTTTCCAAAATTAATGAAAGACAAGTCACAAAACCAAGAAGCTTAAATAACAGAGAAAGATACATGCACAGACACACACACACATGCACACATGCACACGCACCCACACACATATTTGAGACATCATGATCAAACCACTAAAATGTATAAGAAAATCTTGAAGACAGTCAAAGAAAATACATATTACATACAGAGAAACAAAGATGAGAAATACTGGAAACTCCTCATCAGAAACTTTAAAAGCCAACAAATAATAAACTGACATTTTAAAGTATGGATGGAAAAAACCCTGCTAACCAATAATTTTATAGCCAGTGAAAAATACCTTTCAAAAGGAAAGCAAAAAAACACTTTTCCATACAAACAAAAGTTGAGCAAATTCATTGTTAGAATTGCCCTACAAAAAAAAAGTTAAAGAAAATCTTCCAATAAAAGCAGTATCATACATACCAGATAGAAATTTAGTTCTACACAAAGGCATGCAGAGCCCCAGAAATAATAAAAATGAAGGTAAATATAAAAGGATTTTAAATATTCTTCATTTCTTTAAAAGATATTTGTCTAAAACAAAGATAGTAAAAATGTATTGCAACTTCATAATATGTGCAGAATAAAATGTGTAATAACATTAGCACAAAGAATGCAAGAGAAGAAATAAAAGTGTATTGTTATAAGATTAGTATACTCTACTTGAAGTAGCATAATAGTATTTGAAGGTGATTGAGATAAAGTAAAAATGTATATCACAAACCCTAGAGCATCCTGTAAGAATATGAAAAGTGTATGATTAATAAGTCAATTGTGAAGATAAAATGAATCATAAAGAATACAGGAATGAGGAAAAGGGAAATGAAAAACTGGCAGGACAAGTAGGAAATTAAAAGCAATATGGTGTGTTTAAACTCAACCATATCAGTAATTACATTAAATGTAAATGGTTTATATGCTCCAATTAAAAGGCAGAGATTGTCAGATTAAAAAAAAAAAGGAAGAACTAACTATATGCTGTGTGTAGGAAACACACTTTAAATATAAAGACCATAAGAGTTAAAAGTGAAAGAATGGAAAAAGAAATGCCAAGAAACACTAATCAATAAAATAAAATAAAGCTGGAGTGGCCATGTGAATATTGGACAAAGTAAATTTTGGTAGAGAATATTACCAAGGACAAAGATAAGCATTCGATAATAAGAAAGAGATGACTTCATCAAGCTATAACTTTACTAAACGTGTATACACTTAATAACAGAGCTTCAAAGTACATAAACAAAAAGTGATAAAACTGAAAGAAGAGACTTCTGGGAAGATGGCGGCATGAGCAGGGTGGCAGAAATCTCCTCCCAAAACCATATATATTTATGAAAATACAACAAATACAACTATTCCTAAAAGAGAGACCAGAAGATATAGGATGGCACCCAGCATGCAGCTACACCTGAGAGGACTCGGCACCCTGCAAAGTTGGTAAGATACGGAACCACAACCCGGTGGGACCTGAGCACTCCTGCACCCCAGCGCACCTGCAGGAGGAGAGGATTCAGAGCCGGGAGGAAGTGGAAGAACAGGCCCGCGAAATAACCAGCCCTGGTGATCTGTGCCGGGAGCGCTGCCACACATTGGAGATTGTGTATCAGAGATTGGAGAGTCAGAGGTGCAGGATCTGAGCTGGGGAACGCACCTGGGTCCTCTCAGCCACTCCCCAGGACAAAAGAAAAGCGTGCTCCTTTTTAGGGGTCTTAAAGAGACAGGGGCCCAACGGAGGAGCAGGATCATCCCAGCACACTCAGCCCAGCAGGCTGGGAGTCCTGGGGAATTTTGGACCCCTTGGCTGGAGACTGGGAAAAAGTAGCCATACTGAGATTTTCCACAGTGATCAGCATTTGTTCCCGCCCCGGCCAGAGCTACAAAGGGCCCTGCGGAGCGGCGGGGCTGCGGCTGCGGCTGCGGAATAGTGGAGCAGCAGCACCACCTACAGCATCATCACAGAATCTATTCCCGGCCGGCATTTTTTTTCTTTTCTTTCTTTTCTTTTTTCTTTCCTTTTTTTCTTTTGTCTTATTTTTTCTTTTTAAAAGTCTTAAAGAGCCCAGCTGACATACGTGGCACCTATCAGCAACCACTTCTATCGCCATGAAAAGACAAAGGAATATGGTACAAACAAAGCTTACCCAGACCCACACAACACCAGAGAGGGAGTTTGATGGGATAGAAATGCACAATCTTCCTGAAAAAGAATTCAGAATAAAAGTCATAACCATACTGATGGATCTACAGAGAAATATGCAAGAGCTGAGGGAGGAAGTGAGGGAAGTGAGGAAAGACAATGCAGAAATGAGACAAGCGATCAATGGGCTTAGCAGCAGACTGGACGAGATGCATGAGACTGTTAATGGAATAGAAATCAGAAAACAGGAATACAGAGAAGCTGAGTCAGAGAGAAATAAAAGGATCTCTAGGAATGAAAGAATATTAAGAGAACTGTGTGTCCAATCCAAGCGGAATAATATTCACTTTATAGGAGTACCAGAGGAAGAAGAGAGAGAAAAAGGGATAGAAAGTGTCTTTGAAGAAATAATTGCTGAAAACTTCCCCATGCTGGGGAAGGAAATAGTCTCACAGTCTATGGAAGCCCACAGATATCCCAACACAAGGGACCCAAGGAAGACAACACCAAGACACATAGTAATTAAAATGGCAAAGATCAAAGATAAGGATAGAGTATTAAAGGCAGCTAGAGAGAGAAAAAAGATCACCTACAAAGGAAAACCCATCAGACTATCATCAGACTTCTCAACAGAAACCTTAGAGGCCAGAAGAGAATGGCATGATATATTTAGCATTATGAAACAGAAGGGCCTCTAACCAAGACTATTGTATCCAGCATGATTATCATTTAAATATGATGGAGGGATTAAACAATTTCAAGACAAACAAAAGTTGAGAGAGTTTGCCTCTCATAAACCACCACTACAGGATATCTTAAACGGACTGCTCTAGAAGGAAGCACCCCCAAGGCTAAAAAGATGTCACCAGAGAAAATAAAATCATAGCAAAGAAAGCAGACCATCAAAATATGAACTAAAGGCAAAGAATAAAACACCTAGTAAGTAAAGAATGGAGGGGGAAGAATAAGAAGGGAGAGATAAAGAAACATCAGACGGTGTTCACAATAACGCAACAAGAAAGTTAAGTTAGATTGTTACATGGTACAGAAGCAACCCTTGAACCTTTGGTAACCACAAATCTAAAGCCAGCAATGGCAATAAGTACATATCTATCAATAATCACCCTAAATGTAAATGGACTGAATGCACCAATCAAAAGACACAGAGTAACACAATGGATAAAAAAGCAAGACTCATCTATATGATGCTTACAAGAGACTCACCTCAAACCCAAAGATATACACAGACTAAAAGTGAAGGGATGGAAAAAGATATTTCAGGCAAACAACAAGGAGAAAAAAGAAGGTGTGGCAGTACTTGTATCAGACAAAATAGACTTCAAAACGAAGAAAGTAACAAGAGATAAAGAAAGACATTACGTAATGATAAAGGGGTCAGTCCAACAAGAGGATATAACCATTATAAGTATATATGCACCCAACACAGGAGCTCCGGCATACATGAAACAAATACTAACAGAATTAAAGGAGGAAATAGACAGCAATGCATTCATTTCAGGAGACTTCAACACATCACTCACTCCAAAGGACAGATCAACCGGACAGAAAATAAGTAAAGACACAGAGGCACTGAACAACACACTAGAACAGATGGACCTAACACACATGTACAGACCTCTACACCCAAAAGAAGCAGGATACACATTCTTCTCAAGTGCACATGGAACATTTTCCAGAATAGACCACATACTAGGCCACAAAAAGAACCTCAGTAAATTCAAAAATATTGAAATTCTACCAACCACCTTCTCAGATCACAAAGGTATAAAACTAGAAATAAATTTTAGAAAGAAAACAAAAAGGCTCATAAATACATGGAGAAGTAACAACATTCTCCTAGATAATCAATGGGTCAATGACCAAATTAAAACAGAGATCAAAGAATATTTGGAGACCAATGACAACAATAACACAAAGCCACAAATTCTGTGGGACACAGCAAAGGCAGTTCTAAGAGTAAAATATACTGCAGTCCAGGCCTATTTAAAGAAGGAAGAACCATCCCAAATGAATAGTCTAAAGACACAATTACTGAAATTGGAAAAAGAAGAACAAATGAGGCCCAAAGTCACCAGAAGGAGGGACATAATAAAGATCAGAGAAGAAATAAATAAAATTAAGAAGAATAAAACAATAGAAAAAAATCAATGAAACCAAGAGTTGGTTCTTTGAAAAAATAAACAAAATAGATAAACCCCTAGCCAGACTCATTAAGAGAAAAAGAGAATCTACACACATAAACAGAATCAGAAATGAGAAAGGAAAAATCATGATGGACCCCACAGAAATACAAAGAATTATAAGAGAATACTATGGGAATCTATATGCTAACAAGTTGGAAAACCTAGAAGAAATGGACGACTTCTTAGAAAAATACAACCTTCCAAGACTGACCAAGCAAGAAACAGAAAAACTAAACAGACCAATCGCCAGCAACAAAATTGAATCGGTAATCAAAAAATTACCCAAGAACAAAATCTCCGGGCCAGATGGATTCACCTCTGAATTCTACCAGACATATAGAGAAGAAATAACACCCATTCTCCTTAAAGTTTTGCAAACAATAGAAGAGGAGGGAACACTTCCAGACTCATTCCATGAAGCCAGCATCACTCTAATACCAAAACCTGGCAAAGACCTCACCAAAAAAGAAAATTACAGACCAATATCCCTGATGAACATAGATGCAAAAATACTCAACAAAATATTAGCAAACCGAATTCAAAAATACATCAAAAAGATCATCCATCATGATCAAGTAGGATTCATTCCAGGAATGCAAGGATGGTACAAAATATGAAAATCCATCAACATTATCCACTACATCAACAAAAAGAAGGACAAAAACCACATGATCATCTCCATAGATGCTGAAAAAGCATTTGACAAAATTCAACATCCATTCATGATAAAAACTCTCAACAAAATGAGTATAGAGGGCAAGTACCTCAACATAATAAAGGCCATATATGACAAACCCACAGCCAACATCATACTTAACAGCGAGAAGCTGAAAGCTTTTCCTTTAAGATCGGGAACAAGACAAGGATGCCCACTCTCCCCACTTCTATTCAACATAGTACTGGAGGTCCTAGCCACGGCAATCAGACAACACAAAGAAATACAAGGCATCCAGATTGGTAAAGAAGAAGTCAAATTGTCACTATTTGCCGATGACATGATATTGTACATAAAAAACCCTAAAGACTCCACTCTAAAACTACTAGAACTAACATCTGAATTCAGCAAAGTTGCAGGATACAAAATTAACACACAGAAATCTGTTGCTTTCCTATACACTAACGATGAACTAACAGAAAGAGAAATCAGAAAAACAATTCCATTCACAATTGCATCAAAAAGAATAAAATACCTAGGAATAAACCTAACGAAGGAAGTGAAAGACCTGTACTCTGAAAACTACAAGACACTCCTAAGAGAAATTAAAGAGGACACTAACAAATGGAAATGCATCCCATGCTCTTGGCTAGGAAGAATAAATATTGTCAAAATGGCTATACTACCCAAAGCAATCTACAGATTCAACGCAATCCCTATCAAACTACCAACAGCTTTCTTAAATGAACTCGAACAAATAATTCTAAAATTCATATGGAACCACAAAAGACCCCAAATAGCCAAAGCAATCCTGAGAAGGAGGAATAAAACAGGGAGGAAAACCCTCCCCGACTTCAAGCTTTACTACAAAGCCACAGTAATCAAGACAATTTGGTACTGGCACAAAAACAGACCCACACACCAATGGAACAGAATAGAAAATCCAAACATTAACCCAAACATATACAGTCAATTAATATTTGACAAAGGAGCCTTGGATATACAATGGGGAGATGACAGCCTCTTCAGCAGCTGGTGTTGGAAAAACTGGACAGCTACATGTAAGAGAATGAAATTGGACTACTGTCTAACCCCATACACAAAGTAAACTCAAAATGGATCAAAGACCTGAATGTAAGTCATGAAACCATAAAACTCTTACAAGTAAATCATAGGCAAAAATCTCTTGGACATAAACATGAGCGACTTCTTCATGAACATATCTCCCAGGGCAAGGGAAACAAAAGCAAAAATGAACAAGTGGGACTATATGAAGCTGAAAAGCTTCTGTACAGCAAAGGATACCTCAGTAGAACAAAAAGACATCCTACAGTATGGGAGAATATATTCATAAATGATGTATCCAATAGGGGTTGACATCCAAAATATATAAAGAACTCACACACCTCAACAAACAAAAAGCAAATAATCCAATTAAGAAATGGGCAGAGGACATGAATAGACACTTCTCCAAAGAAGAAATTCAGATGGCCAACAGGCACATGAAAAGATGCTCCACATCGCTAATCATCAGAGAAATGCAGATTAAAACCACAATGAGATATCACCTCACACCAGTGAGGATGGCCAACACCAAAACACAAACAACAACAAATGTTGGCGACGATGTGGAGAAAAGGGAACCCTCCTACACTGCTGGTGGGAATGCAAATTAGTTCAACCATTGTGGAAAGCAGTATGGAGGTTCCTCAAAAAACTCAAAATAGAAATACCATTTGACCCAGGAATTCCACTCCTAGGAATTTACCTTAAGAATGCAGCAGCCCAGTTTGAAAAAGACATATGCACCCCTATGTTTATCACAGCACTATTTACAATAGCCAAGAAATGGAAGCAACCCAGGTGTCCATCAGTAGATGAATGGTTAAAGAAGAGGTGGTACATACACACAATGGAATATTATTCAGCCATAAGAAGAAAACAAATCCTACCATTTGCAACAATATGGATGGAGCTAGAGGGTATTATGCTCAGTGAAATAAGCCAAGTGGAAAAAGACAAGTATCAAGTGATTTCACTCATATGTGGAGTATAAGAACAAAGAAAAAAACTGAACGAGCAAAACAGCAGCAGACTCACAGAACCCAAGAACGGACTAATAGTTACCAAAGGGAAAGGAACTGAGGAGGATGGGTGGGAAGGGAGGGATAAGGGGGAAAAAGGGGCAGTACGACTAGCAGACGTAATGTTGGGGGGGCATGGGGAGGGTTGTACAACTCAAGAGAAGACAAGTAGTGATTCTATAGCATCTCACTATGCTGATGGACAGTGACTGTAATGGGGTTGGTGGGGGGCACCTGATGAAGGGGGTAGTTTAATAACCATAATATATTGCACATGTAATTGTAGATTAAGGATACCAAAAAAATAATAATAATAATAATACTTTAATTAAAAAAATAGCAGAAGAAAAAAACTGAAAGAAGAAATGAAAAAATCCACAATTATAGCTGGAGGTTTTAACTCTAAAATATTATTAAAAGTATCCATTCAGACTGTCCTCGTAAGAGCTTACAGTCTTGTCAGGGGTGGAAGGAAAGATTTTGTGCATCTGACTTCGGATATGTGTAGCCCTAATGATTATTAGAGCAACAACACACAGGGCTGCACACGGGCAAACATCAGGCCTTATAGAATCAAACTGTGAGCATCTCTGGCTTCCCCAGTGTTTTCTGGGTTGCGGTAACCTTGGAAGGCACTGGCTCCAATTCCGCTTCCAGGTACCTTTTCTCATTTATTAATCCACGCATTTTATCCAGTTTTCCTCATGAAGTGTTCCATATATAGACGTTGCTCTGAACACCAAAACTTCAATAACTACTGGTTGAACGGGATGCTGTGAATGAACCATACACTAATCACTTTGGAATGATTAATAATAACATGTAACTACAACTGAGACAAAATCAGAGCACCACACAGTCCTCACAGGTTAAATTTCATATTTGTCTTTACCTATCTGAGACAAATTGGTTGAGCTATCATTACACCAAGATAAGAGAAAGAGAGTAGGAAACTGGCAAGAAATATTTTATCTCAAGATTAAAATATTAATAATAACAATAGGCCCTGCTAGAAAGTGCCTCTATGTTCTAAAATCTATACTAATAACTCTGCAGTGACTCCAATTCTCCTAACAGTTCTCTGAGCACAATTAGCCTCATTGTCAGGACGAAGATCATGAGGTTTGGGGATTTTACATAGTGCCTGCCCAGGTCACTGGGCTGGTGAAAGATAGAACTGAGATTCAAATCCAAGTTTGCCTCAATGAGCAAACCTCAGCTAAGTATGGTGGTTAAGAACATTGACTTTGAAGCCAAATATTGAACATTCACTTGGCTTAAGAAACCAGTTAGACACTGTGAAGGCACATGGATTGATGGTGTCTCATGGACAGTCTGATGACAATGCAAACAAACTCTAACTCATGAAGCCAACTCCCAGGACCACACTCAGGGGCACAGGTAATTGGGAGGAGGTTGCTGATGGTCATTTCAAAGGGCAAACAGATTAAAAATCTACTCTCTTGCATTCCCCAAAACAGCACTTGTTCTTAGAGATAGAAAAAAAAATAGCCTTTAAACTGACTTCACCATCTGTTTTGAATAATTTTGCATAATGGGAATAAGCTTTCTAATTTATCATCTCAGATTAGTATCAGAATTTCTAAAAGGAGGTGCAAAGATTGAATTCAGTCCTCTTCGATCAGTATCACACAACTCATTTTATACATAAGAGAAACTGAGGTGGGGAGACATGATTTTTCCACTATCACGTATTCATTTGGGGAACAAATGAGGCAAAACTCAGTTTTTATCCTACAGGACATTATAGTTTCTTTTTGAAAGATTATGGTTTAAAGTCACAGGTGCTCTAGATATGAGCACACCAGATGCTTCCCAGGATGTAGTTGCACCATCCACTCGCTCTCTTCAGACATCCTGGCAAGGACTGGCCAGTCGCCTGGTCATCCCAGAAGGGAGCTTCGCCATGACCCCACAGGGCACACTTGGAATGCCCAACAGCAAGCTGCACACACCACAGCTGCTGCTGGCTGCACAGACAGCCTTGCACGTGTTTCCTATCACCAGGCACACCCCCCACCCCAGAGCATTCAGCGACCTGGCCTCCTGTACCAGGAATGATGTGGGGCTGTGAACAGTCTGGACTGTCTCTGAAATATGATGTGAGGGGGAAAAAGACTGGATGGGGGAAAGGCTCTGAGGATTACTGAGCATGCCATTTCCAATTTCCTGACTCCCTCCTCTGGCCACGTAGATGGGCCCAGTCTTAGATTGGCTATGGTGGCATGTGCATGTGTGTGCTCAGGAGTGGCAGGGGGCGTCCCCTTCCTCAACTGCTTATTTAAAATATCAACCCAAAACAACCCACTTCAAAACTTCAAAACTCTATTAAATTTCTATATATTTTTCTTTCAAAATGAATACATACATCAGTTTTGACAAAATGTGTTATTACTGGTAGGGTAACACAAGCTAACATAATTAGTGGTATTAAATTCCAGATATAATAAATAATTATTAGAGTATTTATGCCATCTGCAACCTATGTACTTAACTAGAATGACACTTTATTTATTTCCTTTCCTCCTTCTAGTGTTTTGATGAAGACTGTATCATGCGGAGAGGGAAAAAAAATGTGGTTTCCAAAGAGACCAGAACCCTCATTGTCTCCTGCAGCCATTAAAATGCCCAAATAAACCATCAAACATTGTTTGTATTTTGACAAACCCATCAGTGGCACAAAGAAACCCAGACTCTAACTATGACGACCCAAACCCGTGATGGGGAAGTGAGTGAAAACTCTCTCTTCTCTCGTTCAGTGTCTTTCTCCTTTGCTTCTGTCATGGTTCAAACTGGCACATGCTTGGAAAGGGAATTTTAATTTATTGATGTTTCTCACCCCTACTGTACATTCCCAGCTCCTACTTGAGAGTAATGGATGAAGCAGATGTTTGACACGGCAGCACCTCTTCATAACTTCACTCTTCAAAACCAGTTTTACAAGTGCTTATTTGCTTCGGTTCCCATTCCACACAGGAAGCTTAGGTCATCGTGAAACATGAGGCTGGGGCAGGGGCCTGAACTCATGTGCTCTGCAGCTGGGCCTCCGTCTTCTGAGCACATTAGCGATTTATGAAACAGCCATCATTTTCAGCTTATGGACAAAGAAATAAAAGTGTTGACACCATTATTGTGACATCTGTGAAAGGAAAAATATGAGCTGATTTCTAAGTGCACAAATGGTACCGGAGTGATAAAGATTCTTTTATGTTTAATTGTATTCATTATCAGCGGTAATTATTTCCAACATGAGCAATTTCTTCCAACTGAATGTCAACCTAAAAGGTTAAGACCTTACAACAGAGGCATTTCTACCTTATGATGTCTTGGGTCACTTCTGAGAGCTCTCCTGTCTTGGCGTCAGCTCGCCGGGGTAGCACAGATCCCCCTGTCTGTGAACATCTCAGAGGGAGCCACTGAGCAGTGTCTGAAAGGATTTCCAGGCTTTAGCCATGAGCCGTATTTTTGTCACCAGCGACTTAGAGTCCACCTCCCCTCCCCCACCCCAAGCATCCTTGGAAACAAACTCCTGTAACCACGGTTGCTGATGCTGAGGGGTGCCTTGGGGCAGAGGCCTCTGAATGTGCCCCTGTGCCTTCTATGGGTAAGAGGCTAAGACAATGGGGGCCTGTCCTCCCCGCCGCAGCCGACTAAAGCTCCAGCGATCCAAGCCCTTCTGTTCACAACGGGCTGAGGTGATCCCGGACCCCTGGTTTCCTCCAACACATACTCCCTTTTGCCTGGAGCTCTGTGTCCAGGATAGACAACTAGTGGTGTGAGGGGTTGACAAGGCCACCAAATGCTGTATAAGTACCTGATATCAAGTGTGTGTGTATACACACGTGCACACACGTGTGAGTCAGAGCAGCCGGAGGAGGGCAGAGCGCTCCATCCTAGCTTTCCAAATAACCTCAGAAGCGGCTCAAAAATGTCGCCTACAAGCCCTGGGGCCCTTCCCTGGCTGTGCGGAGGCTTGCAGCCTTGTCCCTTGCAGAATGCAGTCTGGGAGTGGGCGTGGCTCACTCATCCATCCACCACCTCGTGGCGTGGCCCTGCCACTTGATGCTGCAGTCAGTGGCCAGAACACCGGAAACCGACGCTCTCTCCTATCTTCATCTCTCTTCAGCCACCCCTTTTCATCGGCGGTCACAGATCCCAGGTCGTTGTCGCTGAAGAAGGTCTCCATCAGCCCTCCAGGAAGTCAGGCTCATAAGCCCATGGGCCTTCCTTTCTCGTTGGCCCATTCACGGTGCTGACAACAACTCCGGGCATAGCGGGTCCTGTCTTAGCGTAGAGTCCCTACAAAACAGTTCAAGAAAGGTTTGGGTGCCAGTGTTCTATTGAGAGATGGCATTCAAGGGCCATGAGAGGGAAGGAAGAGCGGACTGGAGTGGGGTGGGAAGCAAGTGCCAGGTGATCGGCCACCTCCCAGGCCCTGCTTTGCTGCAAATTCCAAGCTCCCCAACCAGCTTGCCATATGCACCCTTCCGGACTGAGATGTTCCCAGACGAATTACATGGAAGAACCATGCCCAGAGTGGTGCCCACTGCAGAGAGCGATGCAGAGGGACTTCTGCCTGTCGCCTGACTGCCACTGGCCAGCACACCTCCAGCACAGGTTTCACCAGATATGAACCATGATATTAAGTCTGTCTGCTTCCTCAGCCTTGGCAGTCAGACCTCAGAGACAAAGAGCTTAGGACTTCAGTGATCAGTGTTTAAATACAATTATTGCAGGCTGTCCTGTCACTCGGCCGTCAACACATGTGTAGAGATGTCATGATCAGTGTGGCCATCATTTCTGCCAGGTTGACCAACAGGCAGGACCCGAAAGTAAGTCTGCCCTCCCAAAGGCATGAGGCGGAGCCTTTCAGGGGGCAAGAGAAATGACCCTCTGCTTGATACCTGGTGCCACTTCTAACAGAATATTGCAATGACATGACCGCAATTCACTTCCAGAAAGTAATCTGGGTGTGTGCCCCTGAGGAGCACCTGCCAGCCTGCCTGGCACTTGTCTTTCTTCTGCCCACCACTGCAAGTTCAGGCCAGATCATCAACACCCGTCTGTACACCTTATGCTTTCTGAATTTCGGCAGTGCTGTGAATAGGAGGTAAAAGTTCTAAAACCTTCCATGAGGTTGTCGTTGCCATAGAAACCAGTCCCTTGGAATTCTCATACTTATTCCCAGTCAGTGAACAGAAGATGCTCTAAACCAAATACTGGAAGAGTCCTAAAAGCCAGGCAAAAGGCAGGAGGCTTGGGCCGCCTCAGAAGGTGACAGTGAGTGCAAAGGAACAAGGGGGCACCAGGATGCAACCCTTAGGTTTCCTCCTGACTGATGAAGGGACTTGGGCCCCATGTGCCTGTCCTTGTAATGTGTCCATCGGGGAGCTGCACACCCAGCCTCCACACACATGCCCGGCAGCATGAGCTGTGACTGTGCAGTGCCCATGGAGTCGGGCCAACCTCCTACAACTTCTTCCTCTGTACCGACCCAGCTGCGTGACAGTAGGGGAGCCTGCCCACCTTCTGGGCTCCGGGGCCTGCATCTCTTTATAAATGAAGGTTTCAGGCTGGCTATGACCCACATTCCCTTTCCCCCCCCAGGGTATTATGGTTTGGCTGGAAAATGGCATGGTGGAAGTTCTGATTAGTGGCTGTTTGGTTTGGGGTCTTCTCCTGTAGGGGCCACATGAAGATCTCCAGTTAGGTTAGCTTGAGGTGCCCTGTCTATAGAAAGACCCTTGCAGGAGTGGCAGCTCTGGGTCTCTCTTCAGACCATGGGGGGAGCTGGTTGTTGTGAATGTGTTCAGTTGATTTCATCAGAAATCGTCATCAGTAGATTTTCCATTTGTATTCAAACCATTTCCAGTAATATTGTGAAGAATAGGGGCAGCAGGCAGAGGTGATGACATGTCAGTCCTTATAACTAGCTTGAGAGAGGGGTCTAGTAGGTATTACTACTCCACTCCTTCAGATGAGGAGACAGAAAGTCAGAGAAGACCAAGAGCAGTGAGCCCCAAAGCCAGGACGTGTACTGAGGCATTGCATCCCTAGCCTCCGGCTCTTCCTAGTGTCAGCCTCTGCTTCCACATACTCTCAGTTTGAGAAGAAAAAATGCCTACCTGGCTCTCGGGCACTCTACTCCATTGCTAGGAGAAGCCTACAGAAGGGCCTTGGCCTGGCCCGGTTTGTGGGGAGTACATTGCAAACAATGGATTGCTGTCCCAAGGAGGTGTGACTATGTGCTAAATGTTTAAAGATACCTTCTTCCTAATTCAAACATAAAGAGAAAGTCTTTGAATCTGCCCTCTAGGCTGGGGAGGGAATTCGAGCCTGTGGTGAGAGAACAAAGATGGAACAGGCCAAGGAATGGGGCTATCCTCCCAGAGGCAGAGCAGAGCAGCTCCTACCCTTGGAAACTCTCAGGAGGAGAGGGAGCTTTAGCAGCAGCGGATGTGGACTTGGAGAAAATGCACCCCGTGGGGGTTCTGGGTCCTCCTCCAAAGCGGCATGGGTGGCCACTTCTGCATCCTGTCCATCAGGGGCACCTGGAATCCCACTAGAGCCAAGAGGACGATGCTTGTACATGAAAAGCTCTTTCTCCTTGAACAGTTTTTAGAAGTCTAATTTCAAAATTTTAATGTGTGTGTGTGGGAGGTGAGGGGCTTGGAAGAAGGGCCAGGAAGGCTGCAGGGTTGAAAGGGAAGCAAAAAGGCCCCAAGACACCCATGTGGCAGGTGCTGATTGGAGCCCATTTTCCCCCAATTTAAGGTTACTTAAACTATGGTCTTGCTGGACTATATACATGTCTCAGGCTATTGGATTTTTGTTTCTGATTCTGAAGGTTCTTCCTTGTTCATTCATATTAGGGAACAAAGCATCATATTTTAAGACTGATTTATGAATACATCCTGCTATAAACCAATTTAGAATTCAGACCTCCATCCCACACTGACTTAAAATACTGTCATCTGCCAGGAGCAGCTGGTTGAGATGAGTCTGAGTTTCTGGTTTTTTGTTTTGTTTTGTTTTTGTTTTTTAAAATACAGTATGAAGTGATTTTATGCAAAATTCCCAGGAACATAATTTGGGGCAAAGACAATCGAATGCTTAATGAACTCTATTCCCGAGCCTGCTATTTTTATCCCCGTTTGTCTTCTCGGCTTTCATCTCTCCTCGCAGCCAGCGGTGGCGGGTAGCAGGAGGAGGGTGGCAGGTGGAGGGTGGCGGGAGGCAGCTGCAGAGGCTGAGCCTGGGCACAGGCCTTTCCAGGCAAGGCTCGGAGCTCCAGGAGGAAGGCAGGCTTCCTCCATAGATTCTAGCTTGGTGCCATCATTTCCCCACCACCCAGGGGCACTTCTGGGCTGGCACCAGGAACCAAGCCGAGACATCCCAAGCTGCTCTCCAAGAAACCACTTCCAGCTCCTTGGCAGATTGTTCATAAACATTCAGGGCAGGAAGGAGGCCATATCTGGAACCTGGAAGTGCATTTATAAGCAACTCTCATGAAGTCATCAGGGTCAAAGTTGATCTTCCTGTCATTAAACTTGGCTGAGTAGGGTTCCTGTGGACTTTGGCAGCAAGGCAACATTCTTCATTTAAATGGGATGGTAGAAAAAAAGGTAAGAGTGTACCTTTAACAAACTCCAAGGAAAGCAGGGACCAGACCACCCTGCCTCTCCGCTCCCCACGAAGCGCTCTTTTTGGTACCTCAGCTTTTACAAAGCAGTGGGCCCCTGGTCCCTCTGGCTGCACGGCGTATCACTGAGCTTATGCCACTGAACTGATGGCTCGGGAATGGCTGCTGCCCACTCTTCTCCTGGTTGTGTGTCTGGCTGTTGGTAGCGGCTTGTCTTTGTCCCCGGGCTGCTGCGGGCCAGCAGGGCTCTGACTCCACCAGCCACCCGCCTAAGGGGTCATCTTGCAAATGCGCCACTCTCAGAGTTCTGCGTGTGTCTCCCCTGGGAGAGTTCCTGGGTGTGTTCATTGGCACCAGTTGCCTTGAGGGCTCTTCCTGGAAGCAAACGGTCACCACGGCTTTATTCCCTGGATTAGGCAGGTTTTTACTGGTCCAGGCACACTGGACTCCTGCCCGCTGTGAAGCCCAGGTGCGTCCATCGCCCAGCCTGCAGGGGCCGCTCCGGCGTCAGGAGCCCTGCGGGAAGCGGGCTGGTGGTTTGCTTTCCAACTGAAGCCGCTGTGGGCTTTCTGTGCCCTGGACCCCAGCTTTTCCCACCACTGGGGCCTTCTTATTCTCTTCACAGTATTGAAAAGGCATTTCCTAAATTTCTAATGGTTTAGACACATTTTGCTTTTAGGGCTGGAGCGTAGAGTCTGCATGCAGGAGGGTCTGGCGTGCCCCTCAGCGCTGGCTCCATTTCCTGAAGGAACTAGTGAAGGCAAGAACTGTGCTTTCATATTTTTGCAGCTGCCTGTATGGTCTCATTGGATTCTCACAATTCTGGGAAGTAAAGCAACGGTTGTCATTTCCATTTCTCAGATAAGAAAATGGGGGGTAAGGAAATGTAAACGACCCACATGCCTGTGCACCTCAGCCATGGGGACCGGACCCCGGGGACCTGAGTCCCAGCCCGGCCTTCCCACCTGAGGTCACACAGCACACTGTCAGGCTGCCCCTGCCTGCCCTGGGACCCAAGTTTGCATCTTGCCTTAGCACCCATCCATCCAGGCAGGGGATGAGCCAGAAAAGGTCACAGATGAATATCAAGCCCCAGAGCACACATTTAAATCTTTTTTTTCCTTTCAAAATCGCCATGCCTTTAGGCACTCCCTAAGTCTGCAGTCAAGTCTGTAGGATGCTGCCTCCTCATGCCGGGGCACTCGGCAGGCCAGCACCCCCACACCCACCACCTGCAGCAGCGAGAAGCCGAGGTGGGGGTGCGCTCAGGAGTGAGGCGTGTCAGCACCCCGGGGCCCCTTGAGGTCCTCAGGGAGGGGTCGGGCTTCACAGGAGATCCAAGACCCTACTATTTTTGACTCACAACCAAGGGACACTCACAGGTGCTGGGCATCCGGGGGCCCTAGAGTGGGACTGGGCTGTCTGAACGTCACCCCCTAGGGCACCACGGTGGGCAACGGGGGACATGAAGGGCTACTGCGATGTGCTGCTGTGCACATTCAGATTTGTGTCCAGGGACTCTCCCTCTGCCCGCAGGAGAAGGGAAAATAGGTGAAGCCTCAGGGGCAAGGCCCAAAAGGAGAAAAGCAATGAGAAAAGGGCAGGTGGCTAGAGGCTGGCGGCTGCGGGCAGGCTGGAGGGCCAGCCTCAGAGGTCTCAGAACCAGGCCGGTGGACATGGAGATGTGCATGGAAAAGATTTAGGGAGAGAGGAAACAGAGCTTTCTCATTTGGGAAGCTTGGGAGGTGCATGCTCGCAGGGGAACAGGATTTGCTGGCTTCAGCGGGCAGGGCGGGGAGGGTGCTGGCAGGAGGAGCTCATGCGCTCACAGAGCAGCTCACCAGTTCTCTGAAGGCCAGAGGGGGCTGGACATTGGGTCTGGAGGTGAGGCTGGACACGGGTAAGGTGCCTCTGTCCTCACTAATGACGAGGCAGCAGCTGACCTCTCACAGGACAGGCATGGAGGGCAGGTGGAAGATTCGGGGCTGGAGGCCGGGGAGGCGGTGAGGGAGACCGGCCTGCTGCTGGCCAGGAGCGGGCACCCAGGAGCACCGCCTGTGTTCCTGGGGAGGCCACCATGCAGGTCCTCAGGCTGTTTCCACCAGCAGGTGACCTGTCCTGAACTGAGGAGCAGAGGCCGAGGGAGGCATGGTGGCTCCGCACAGAGCTGAGAGGAGGGAGCCGGCCTGTAGGGCAGTTGGCCCTGCTCCTGTCCCAGCAACCCAAGCTCGCTTTTCGGAAGCCGCTGCCATCAGGGGCAATTAGCTTCCTGGATGAAGGAAGGTGCTGTTGGGCTGAGAAGGAGGCGAACAACTCCCCTCAGACCCGCACACCATCATGACAGCGCCACTGTGCCATGACAGCAGGCACCTGGGCAAGGTGGAGGGCATGTGACCCACTCGCTGAAGATTACAGGGAAAGGAGTCCAGGAGCTCAAGAAAGAAGTGATTCTATACTTTTGGGTTTCCCATGTTATCAAAGACCCTCTTTATGCCAGCCCCCTCGCCACCCACTCCAGAAAATGCTCACCTCCTCCCAATTCCTGCCCCGGCACCAACTTCTAGAACTTTCTCACTGATAGAGGTCAGCCCCTTCCCCCACCTTCTTCCAGCACTAGGGTGCCTTGGTCCTCACAGCCAGCCCCTCCCGGGCCCCTGCTCCTCCCACAGGGAGACCAGGTAAACTGTCCCTGGGTGGGCACAGAGGTGCTGGGAGGGCACCATATTTCCTGCAGTGGCTACAGACACAGTTGTGTTTATTTCTATTTAGATAGTGCAAGAAAGGCTGTCCGGCCTGGACAGTAAAACCACCCTGGAATATTTGGGGGAAGTTATTTTCTCAAGGATTATGTAAGAAATAAAAATGGGAGACGACACTTCATCCAATTTGTAATGATTCTTGAGGCAGAAACAAATTAGCACAAAATTAAAGAGGCAGCGGCTACATGCACGGTCAGTAGAACTGAAATCTCTTCACCCAAATCTGTAAAAATGATCTAGAAAACATTGGAATTGAAAAATGTAATGGCCACAATAGAAAGTTACACGGCAAAAGCCCAAATTAATTTTTAAAAAATCATGTGGACAAAAAAGACAGATCTGAGAATCATAGCTTGACTGAAAACTCTGCTTGGGTGAGAATTGACCTTCATGAAAATAATTTTGCTTAAATAATTTCTTGACCAATTCTCCATACAGCAGCTAAATAGTTGAAGTGTTTCCATTTTTATTTTAAACTGATTTAACCAGATGTGCTCCAGAAAATACTTCCTCCACAAAAAAAAAAACTTGATGTTGATACCATTTGTTTCAAATATTTGCATACATAAAATGTTGCCAAAGTTTTTCCAGAGTGTAAAATATGGGGACAAAGAGCAGAATAGAAAAATACTATAAACCAACTTCTGATTCGAGACAAGGCAGAGTAGATAAACTTCTCCCTGATTATCACCTGCCGCCCCAACTAACTATAGCTAAAAACCACAGATGTCAGGTACAAAATAAATACCTGACTCTGAATGGTGGAAAGAAGGACATATTGGCTGGGCCTTGAGAGAGAGCACAGGGCCAAGGGGCCGGCGCTGGGTACCCTGAATAAGGCACCAGAGAAGTTCTCAACCCTGAAACACTGACAGACACAGACAAAAACAGGCCCAGGCAAAGCCTGTTCTCTCTAGCCAACAGGTCAGAAAAGGAGCTATCTTAGACCTCACCATAAGTCCATGATCCACAGATGAAAATTTTGGTAAATTAACTTCATCAAAATTCAACTTTCTCACTCTGCAGAAGAGCATGCTAAGAGGATGAAAAATCATGATACATCCTGGGAGAAAGTATTTGTAAACCTTGTGCATGACAAAGGACTCAGAAAGACTTCTCAAAACTCAACAGTGAAACTACAAATAATTCAACAAGAAAATGGGCAAAAGACAGATGGTTCACCAAAGAGGATATATGGACAGCAAATAAACATATTAAAATATGGCCAACATCATCACACATTTGAGAGATGCAAATTTGAATCACAAGGAGATACTGTCACACATCTTTTAGAATAGCTAGAATTAAAAATTGTGACAAGACCAGATTCTATCATGTATGCAGAGAAACTGCCTCTCATACATTTCTGTGGGAAATGCAAATGTACAAATACTCTGGAAAACAGTTTGGTAATTTCTTAAAAATCTAAGCATATACTTGTCATATCACCCAGCAACACATTCCTAACCATATAGCCCAGAGAACTTCTGTCCACACAGAAGTCTGGACATGAATGTTCACGGCAGCTTTGTTTATAATAGGCAAAGACCGGAAATAGCCCTAATGCCCCTCAATGTATGAATGGCCAAACACACTGCGATGGAATCCTACTCAGCAATCAAAAGGAGCCGGCTGTGTATACCATGCCTACAGCTGGTCTTAATAGTGTACTATAATTATGTAAGCTGTTAGCATTGGCTGAAACAGGGTGAGGTGTTTATGGCACCTTCCTGTATTATCTTTGTAATTTTCTGAGAATTGAAAGTTCCTTCAGAATAAATAGTTAAATGCAATGCTATGTACCCACATACTCAGGGTCTAAAGTAATCATGCCTTATTCTTATCACAAAATATCTCGGACCTGATCCATCCTGGCTACCTACCAAATCCTACCTTGTTGATTAATAAGTATTGTTTTTGCACTGATAATATTTGCCATTTTCCAAACCTGGCAAATTCCTCTGAATCCCTATGGTTTTACATATGCCATTTTCTTCATTTAAAGAATATTAATGCCCCTTCTCAGACATAAAGTCAACTCTTCTTATAAATTCAGTTTTAAATCCCTTCTTCTAGTTACATGCATTTTAAAAAGTATTAAATATATTAATTATATATTGTTAATATATGAATTACATGTTAGTGGAATTACATTCATATGTATTTCTGTATATATTACATATCACATAGCAGCCATGTGTTACAGAGCATGTATCATACTATAACTGAATCTCAACTCCCCTTGCAAAGCCACATTTTTGAGAGTGAAAGGTGGCACAATATGCCACCACAAAATACACGTCTTTGGCTTAAGGATTATTTTGAGCTGATTATTTTGAGAAACTGCAGATGCCGGAGAAGCTTGGAAAACAGTGTAAGTTACTGTAAGGTAAATTCACAATAAAAATCTCCATCTATGTCTCCCTCTCCAAACCAGGAAGAGAAAGATGACTCTAAATCACAAGAAAGGAGACAGACTCACATCCACATAACAAACTTGCCTCTGTTTCTTTTCCTGGTCACCTCCTACGACTGGCCACTCTGCTCCCAGCATCTTTCTTTCATCTTCCGCTGAAGACGGCGTTCACGGGGCTGGCTTGGGCCATTTTGGAGGGGTGAACTCGGTTTTCCCAGGCATCGCCCATGGACACCTGAGGCAGACATGTTAATAAATGTTTGTTTCTTTTTCTCTTGTTAATCTTTTATTACAGAAGGTCTCAAACAAGAATTCAGAAGGGTTTATTTTTTCTTCCCCTACATAGGACAATATGAGTAATTGATTCAGAAGAGATAGGGCTTAAGGACCTGGATCCCTTTGAGCTGTGTGCCAACCTGAAAGTCTCTGTGTGCATGCATGTTATATACATGTATATGTATATGTATATACACATATGTGTGCATGCACATGCTGTATTGGCTATGTGTGTGTGTGTCATGATATGACATGGATAGATATACATATTTCTATGTGACATATGTGCATATATGCCTACACACATGCATGCTGTATCGGCTGTGTATGTATGTGATGGTATGACAGATACTTATGATACATATTTATATATGACATCCATATGTGCATACACACACACACACACCACAGAGGTTATCTTTTGGACACTACATCTGAAATGCCAATTGCACAACACCGCCCCTCTCTGGTGACTGTCACCAGCTCCCTCAGGAACCACTCCTCTGACCCAGAGTCCAGAGGTAAGGAGAGTGCACTGTGCCAGGCCGCCTGCTCCTGGTCCCCACCAGCCATGACTTTCTGGCAGCCCAGGCAGAGTTCCCAGCAAGGGACACTCCTGGACCCCAGGCCAAAACTCCTTCCCTCTCTCCAAGGATTCCACAGCTGGTGCCCAGAGTCCCAGCCTTGGGCACAGTGGGTGTGGAGCGGTTACTCCCCAGCAGGACAGCACCTCCCTCCTCTGCGCTCTCTGGCCAGCCTCCAGCTTCCCGGGGCAGGACCATGGCCTCCACTGCCCACAGCTCCCGGGTCTGTGCAGCCCCACAGAGGCCTGCCCCCAAAGGGCAGCCGTTCCCATCTTTGAGAAGCAGAAGGGAGGACCCACAAAATGCAACTGCTTCTCCGCAGAAACTTGACTCCCAGGGCTGAATCCCTGATTCACAGCCCAGAGTCCCTAATCTGGCTGCAATCTGTTGCAGCCACATCCTTTGAGAGCTCTGTACATAGCACTATGTCACAGAACCACTTTGGTGTTTTATGTCTATCAAATTGAAGCTGAGGGGACAAAGTTTCCTTTTTTTTAAAATTAAGGTATTATTGATATACACTCTTATGAAGGTTTCACATGAAAAAACAATGCGGTTACTGCATTTACCCATATTATCAAGTCCTCACTCATACCCCAGTTCAGTCCCAGTGATTCCCCACACCATGTGTACTAAACATAATACCCCACGATCCCCTTCTCCCTCCCTCCCCACCCGCCCTCCCCCACCCCTTCCCTTTCACTAGTTCCTTCTTGGAGTCTCTGAGTCTCCTACTATTTTGTTCCTTCAGTTTTGCTTCTTTGTTGTACTCCACAAATGAGGGAAATCATTTGGCACTTGTCTTTCTCTGCCTGGCTTATTTCACTGAGCATAATATCCTCCAGCTCCATCCATGTTGTTGCAAATGGCAGGATTTGTTTCCCTCTTATGTCTGAATAGTATTCCATTGTGTATATGTACCACCTCTTCTTTATCCATTCATCTACTGATGGACACAGAGGTTGCTTCCATATCTTGGCTATTGTAAAAAGTGCTGCAATAAACACAGGGGTGCATACGTCTTTTTGAATCTGAGAAGTGGTATTCTTTGGGTAAATTCCAAGGAGTGGGATTCCCGGGTCAAATGGTATTTCTATTTTGAGTTTTTTGAGGAACCTCCATATTGCTTTCCACAATGGTTGAACTAGCTTACATTCCCACCAGCAGTGTAGGAGGGTTCCCTTTCTCCGCATCCTCGCCAGCATTTGTTGTTCTTAGTCTTTTGGATGGTGGCCATCCTTACTGGTGTGAGGTGATATCTCATTGTGGTTTTAATTTGCATTTCCCTGATGATTAGTGATGTGGAGCATCTTTTCATGTGTCTGTTGGCCATCTGAATTTCTTCTTTGGAGAACTGTCTCATATCCTCTATCCATTTTTTAATTGGGTTATTTGCTTTTTGGGTGTAGAGGCATGTAAATTCTTTATATATTTTGGATGTTAACTCCTTGTTGGATATGTCATTTAAAAATATATTCTCCCATACTGTTGGATGCCTTTTTGTTCTGTTGATGGTGTCCTTTGCTGTACAGAAACTTTTTAGTTTGATGTAGTCCCATGAGTTCATTTTTACTTTTGTTTCCCTTGCTCGAGGAGATGCGTTCAGGAAGAAGTTGTTCATGCTTATATTCAGGAGATTTTTGCCTATGTTGTCTTCTAAGAGTTTTATGGTTTCATGACTTACATTCACGTCCTTGATCCATTTCGAGTTTACTTTTGTGTATGAGGTTAAACAATAATCCATTTTCATTCTCTTGCATGTAGCTGTCCAGTATTGCCAACACCAGCTGTTGAAGAAGCTGTCATTTCCCCATTGTATGTCCATGGCTCCTTTATCATATATTAATTGACCATATATGTTTGGGTTTATATCAGGGCTCTCTAGTCTGTTCCATTGGTTTATGGGTCTGTTTTGTGCCAGTACCAAATTGTCTTGAGTACTGTGGCTTTTTAGTAAAGCTTGAAGTCAGAGAGCATAATCCCCCCAGCTTTATTCTTCCTTCTCAGGATTGCTTTGGCTATTTGGGGTCTTTTGTGCTTCCATATGAATTTTAGAATGATTTTCTCTAGTTCGTTGAAAAATGCTATTGGTATTTTGATAGGAATTGCATTGAATCTGTAGATTGCTTTAGGCAGGATGGCCATTTTGACAATATTAATTCTTCCTTTCTATGAGCATGGGATGTGTTTCCATTTATTGGTATCTTCTTTAATTTCTCTCATGAGTGTCTTGTAGTTCTCAGAGTATAGGTCTTTCACTTCCTTGATTAGGTTTACTCCTAGGTATTTAATTCTTTTTGATACAACTTTGAATGGAATTTTCTTCTGATTTCTCTCTCTGCTAGGTCATTGTTAGTGTGTAGGAATGCCATAGATTTCTGCGCATTAATTTTGTATCCCACAACTTTGCTGAATTCAGATATTTGATCTAGTAGTTTTGGAGTAGATTCTTTAGGGTTTTTTTATGTACAATATCATGTCATCTGCAAACAGGGACAGTTTAACTTCTTCCCTGCCAATATGGATGCCTTGTATTTCTTTGTGTTGTCTGATTGCCGTGGCTAGGACCTCCAGTACTATGTTGAATAGAAGTGGGGAGAGTGGGCATCCTTGTCTTGTTCCCAGTCTTAAAGGAAAAGCTTTCAGCTTCTCGCTATTAAGTATAATGTTGGCTGTGGTTTTGTCATATATAGCCTTAATTATGTTGAGGTACTTGCCCTCTATACCCATTTTGTTGAGAGTTTTTATCATGAATGGATGATGAATTTTGTTGAATGCTTTTTCAGCATCTATGGAGATGATCATGTGGTTTTTGTCCTTCTTTTTGTTGATGTGGTGGATGATGTTGATGGATTTTCGAATGTTGAACCATCCTTGCATCCCTGGAATAAGTCCTACTTGATCATGATGGGTGATCCTTTTGATGTACTTTTGAATTCGGTTTGCTAATATTTTGTTGAGTATTTTTGCATCTATGTTCATCAGGGATATTGGTCTGTAGTTTTCTTTTTTGTAGTGTCTTTGCCCGGTTTTGGTATTAGAGTGATGCTGACCTCATAGAATGAGTTTGGAAGTATTCCCTCTTCTTCTACTCCTTGGAAAACTTTGAGGAGGATGGGTATTAGGTCTTCACTAAATGTTTAGTAAAATTCAGTGGTGAAGCCATCTGGTCCAGGGGTTTTGTTCTTAGGTAGGTTTTTGATTACCAGTTCAATTTCATTGCTGGTAATTGGTCTGTTCAGATTTTCTGTTTCTTTCTGGGTCAGCCTTGGAAGGTTGTATTTTTCTAGAAAGTTGTCCATTTATTCTAGGTTATCCAGTTTGTTAGCATATAATTTTTCATAGTATTCTCTAATAGTTCTTTGTATTTCTGTGCTGTCCGTAGTGATTTTTCCTTTCTCATTTCTGATTCTGTTTATGTGAGTAGACTCTCTTTTTTTCTTGATAAGTCTGGCTAGGGGTTTATCTATTTTGTTTATTGTCTCGAAAAACCAGCTCTTGCTTTCGTTGATCCTTTCTATTGTTTTATTCTTCTCAATTTTATTTATTTATGCTCTTATCTTTATTATGTCCCTCCTTCTTCTGACTTTGGGTCTCATTTGTTCTTCTTTTTCTAGTTTCATTAATTGTGAGTTTAGACTGTTCATATGGGAATGCTCTTCTTTCCAGAGGTAGGCCTGTATTGCAATATGCTTTCCTCTTAGCACGGCCTTCGTTGTGTCCCACAGATTGTGCGGTGTTGAATTATTGTTGTCATTTGTCTCCATATCTTGCTTGATCTCTGCTTTTATTTGGTCATTGATCCATTGATTATTTAGGAGCGTGTTATTAAGTCTCCATGTGTTTGTTGGATTTTTTATTTTCTTTGCATAATTCATTTCTGGTTTCATTCCTTTGTGGTCTGAGAAGCTGGTTGGTAGAATTTCAATATTTTTAAATTTACCGAGGCTCTTTTTGTGGCCTAGTATATGATCTATTCTTGAAAATGCTCCATGTGCACTTGAGAAGAATGTGTATTCTGCTGCTTTTGGGTGTAGAGTTCTGTAGATGTCTGTTAGGTCCATCTGTTCTAATGTGTCGTTCAGTGCCTCTGTCTCCTTACTTATTTTCTGTCTGGTTGATCTGTCCTTCAGAGTGAGTGGTGTGTTGAAGTCTCCTAGAATGAATGCATTGCATTCTATTTCCCCCTTTAATTCTGCTAGTATTTGTTTCACATATGTAGGAGTGCCTGTGTTGGGTGCATAGATATTTATAATGGTTATATCTTCTTGTTGGATTGACCCTTTTATCATTATGTAATGTCCTTCTTTGTCTCTTGTGACTTTCTTTGTTTTGAAGTCTATTTTGTCTGATATAAGTACTGCAACTCCAGCTTTTTTCTCCCTATTAGTTGCATGAAATGTCTCTCTCCATCCCTTCACTTTTAGTCTGTGTATGTCTTTGGGTTTAAAGTGAGTCTCTTGAAGGCAGCATATAGATGGGTCTTGCTTTTTCATCCATTAAGTGACTCTATGTCTTCTGATTGGTGCATTCAGTCCCTTTATATTTAGGGTAATTATGGATAAGTATGTGCTTATTGGCATTGCAGGCTTCAGATTCATGGTTACCAAAGGTTCAAGGTTAACTTCCCTACTATCTACGAGTCTAACAACTCAGTGAATATACTATTACAAACACAACCCAAAGGTTCTTCTTTTGTTTGCTTGTTTGTTTTCCCTCCTCCTTTTTCTTCCTCCTCCATTCTTTATATATTAGGTATCATATTCTGTACTCTTTGTCTATCCCTTGATTGACTTTGGGGATAGTTAATTTAATTTTGTATTTTCTTAGTAATTAGCTGTTCTATTTTCTTTACTGTGGTTTTATTACCTCTGGTGACAGCTATTAAACTGTAGGAACACTTCCATCTATAGCAGTCCCTCCAAAATACACTGTAGAGATGGTTTGTGGGAGGTAAATTCTCTCAGTTTTTGCTTATCTTGGAATTGTTTAATCCCTCCTTCAAATTTAAATGATAATCTTGCTGGATAAAGTAATCTTGGTTCAAGGCCCTTCTGCTTCATTGCATTAAATACATCATGCAACTCCCTTCTGGCCTGTAAGGTTTCTGCTGAGAAGTCTGATGATAGCCTGATGGGTTTTCCTTTGTATGTGATCTTATTTTTTTCTCTGGCTGCTTTTAATAGTCTTTCCTTATCCTTGATCTTTGCCATTTTAATTACTATATGTCTTGGTGTTGTCTTCCTTGGGTCCCTTGTGTTGGGAGATCTGCACACCTCCATGGCCTGAGAGACTATCTCCTTCCCCAGATTGGGGAAGTTTTCAGCAATCACCTCCTCAAAGACATTTTCTATCCCTTCTTCTCTCTCTTCTTTTTCTGGTACCCCTATAATGCAAATATTGTTCCATTTGGATTGGTCACACAGTTCTCTCAATATTCTTTCATTCTTAGAGATCCTTTTTTCTCTCTGTGCCTCAGCTTCTTTATATTCCTCTTCTCTAGTTTCTATTTCATTTATCTTCTCCTCCACCATATCCAGTCTGCTTTTAATACCGTCCATTGTGTTCTGCAATGATTGGATCTCCAACTGGAATTCATTCCTGAGTTCTTGAATATCTTTCCGTACCTCCATGCGCATGTTAATGATTTTTATTTTGAACTCCCTTTCAGGGAGAGTTATGAGGTCCATATCATTTAACTCTTTCTCAGGAGTTGTATTCATAATTTTACTCGGGACCAGGTTCCTTTGGCATTTCATATTTGTGTATGGCGCCCTCTAGTGCCCAGAAGCTCTACTCTCTGGAGCTGCTCAGCCCCTGAAGCAATATTGGGGATTGTAGGGGAGTGGTATTGGTACCTCTGGGGAGGAGAGAGCTATTTCCTGTTTCCTGGCTGCTATGCCTGTCTCCACTGCCTGAACCAGTGGGCCGAGCACACAGGGATAAGCCTCTGTGCTTTGCATTTTTAGGTGCTGTAGACAGATCTTCCCACTGGCTGGCCTAACGCCAGGGTAGGGTTTCCCAGTTTGCAAGCCTGGTAGGGGCAGCCAGGAGAAAGACGCGCTAGTCTGCCTGTCACAGAAGGGGTTCTTGGAGCTGTGTAGGCAGCCAGGGAGCTGGAGCACCTGAAGATCGTGAAAGCTCCCAACCTGCTAGGCAGAGTGCACCCAGACAATTTTGTCTGTGTCCTTTTTCCTGAGCAGTAAGCTCTGTGCAATCCTTGCCTCTTTAGCAGCCCTCTTGCTGAGGGCTTCTTTGTTAGGAAGTCTCTCAGACTGCCCGCCTTTCTTTTGTCCCAGAGCACCTGGATATGGATCCCTGCTTTCCACAAGCAGCTGGAATCTTAGTCTTTCCAGGAATTCTGCTCGTCTTGGCTTTCCAACCCCCTAATTACGAGAGTATCATGCAAGCACCATGAAAGGTAGGTTTGTGCTCCCAGAGCAGATCTCCAGAGTTAGGTATTCAGCAGTCCCAGATCTCCACTCCTTCCCTGCTCCATTCCTGTTCCTCCCACTGGTGAGCTGGGGTGGGGGAAGGGCTTGGATCCTGCAGGACCACAGCTTTAGTACGTTACCCTTTTCCTTGAAGGCGGCTCTTGTTTCCAGGTGTATGCAGTTTGTTGCAGTCCTCTTTCCTGTTGCTCTTTCAAGAGTAGTTGTATTAGTTATATTTTCATATTATATGCGGTTTTAGGAGGAAGCCTCTGTCTCACCTCTCCCGCCGCCATCTTTTTCACAAAGTTTCCATTTTAACATCTTGATAATATCCCTTACCAAAAATCCATTATATCTTGAGTTATTTCGTGATGAAATGGACTAAGAGAGGGAAAAACAAGCCTATCTTTTGCAATTGGCCTTTTCAGGTAAACTTCCATGTTTCTGAGACCTCAGAGTCCCTTCCACCTGAGCATCTAGAATGGTCTATGCCAGCACTGGACATATGGTCCCTCAACCAGGTGCAAAGGCAACTTCCGTTGGCCCGGCACCCGCTTGCACACCCAGGAAGGCACACTCCCCAAGCTTGCTGGCCTGGGACACCTGACTTTTCAGAGGCCTTTATGGGCAAACAGTCTTGGGGGTCCCCTTCTCCACCTGAAAAGGAGGTGGAAGTTCATGCTGGTCAAGGGGTTGGCAGACTGCCTTCTGAGAGAACTTGAAATAATTAAGCATTGGGACTGGTGGTCCCTCCAGGTCATCTTGCTCTCTGAATAAGTATATATTAAAAGATCATAGCTGGACAACTTGTTCCCAGACCACTCAGTCCTCTGGGTATAGCTTATGTATGTGTGGTGTTTGTATTTCATTTCCTCTGACCTTGTTGCTCTTTCCCAGTTGTGTCAATAACTTAGGTATGCTTGGTTACAGAGTTGAAACGATTTAAGACAAGCAAAGTTCATAAAATCATAATGTCCTGAAGTGTCAAATGTAACCAAAAGAATGTCATTATTTATCTTCACTGCAGAGCTGAGGAAAGGGACCATGTGATGGTCAGTCACTTTAATTCTCTGTGTTGATTTGCTTATTTCATGAAAGGTGCTGTGAAGACTCCAGGTCTTTGAGGAAAGGTACAGCCCAGCCCCAGCCTGGGGGCAGCCCTGTGCCCTTTGGATCCCTGGGGTGGGCCACTGGGGGTGGCCTGCCCAGACACACACTTCACCATCAGCAGTTGGGGAGTCCGTGTGCTCAGCCGTCTCAGATGTTGGTGACCAACCTGCTTCCAGTCTGTAGGAGATGTCAGGCTCTCAGACCTTAGGCAGTTCACAGGGCTGAGCAGAATGGTGACCCTAGCAGCCCCAAGCCCATCCGGGAATCCCACTCGAATCAACAGGCCGTAAGACTTAAAATAGAACTGGACCAGGCTTTGCTCTGAGCAGCTGACCATCTGGAGGAGAACACAAACTCCAGTGGAGTATGAAGCCTATGAGAAGTCGTTTCAGTGTGGCAGCATGTATATAACTTAGGCAGGCATGCCTGACCCTCCCGCCCTGCAGGCGAAATGAGAGAAGGAGAGGCCTCTGGGAATGATGTGGAGGACACTGGCTATCAGGCGGGCACCGTGTTGTTGACATCTGGGTGGCCTTGGGCAAGTCACCAACCCCATGTAAGCTGTTCCCTAGTGCGTAAAACAGAAATGGTGACCCACACACCTTCGCCTCTCACTTGTTAGGTGAGGATTAAATGTGATTACATATAAGCACTCCAAGCCCACAGTTTGGCACCTGCAGCAAATTACTGAGTATCTATGAGTCTGAGGAGAAATTTCAGGGGATCGCTCACTGACCCTGAGCCTGAGGAAAGGCAAACACCACTGGGCAAATAGCAGTTGGGGGTGGAAGTCCCTTTTAATATTGGGTAGGGCCCACCTGGACGGCAAGGGACAGCAGAGCAGTACCCTTGATGGCAAGGGCTGGCAGTCCTGTGTGGAACTGGCTGGACACCCCCATTCCTAAGAATCACAGGTTACAGAGCAGAGTCACTCTGTGACTTCCTGATGGCTCTGTCTCTGCCTCTATCCACCTATCTGCCTATCCTCTCTCCCTCCCACCTCTCTCCCCCTCAGTCTCATCTATCCCTTTCTATCATCTATCTGTCTCCACCCACCTCCTGCCACCTCTGCCTCTGCCTCTCTCTCCCTTCCTTTTCCTCTTCTCCCATCTCTCTCTTTCTCCACTCCATCCCAGGCCCCACACCAGACCAACTGAATCAGAATCCAGAGTGGAGCCTGGAAACAGGTAGTTCATCCAAGTTCCCTGGGACATGCGGAGGGTTGTCTGTCTTAGGGCAAGTCCTCTTCCATAGAACCACCAGGACCACAGTGGGATGGTCCAGGCGGGGCACCTCACCCTAGCCACACATCTAGAAACTTTTGATACAGGAAAGAGAAGCCAGTCTCTTACGTTGGCTGAATCTGTATGCTGTGAAAAGTGGTAGCTGTTGGCAGCCACGTCAACAGACAGAGGAGGCCAAGGTACTCAAGCAGCAGAAAGGAAAAGCAGGAGGCTGCAGGCGGGGGATAGGGGGCTGAGGGCAGGCTCAGGACTGCAGGCCTGCATAAGGCCCCACTACGCTCCTGCTCTGTGTTCCCAGAATGTGGCCCAGAGCTCTCACCATCAAGCCTGTTGGCTTCAGCTGATTGGGTGCGCTTTCTGCCACTTGCAGTGAAGGGGATCCCAGGCAGTTCCAATCCTGCACCTGCTTTGGGAATCACATCCAGAGAAGATTTGTCTAGATACCTTTCAGTCAGATTCTTGGTGGACACTGTTTGGAATCAGTCATCTCACCTTCGAGATCTTTGAGATGGTTTACTCCTATGATTTATAAACCAAGTTCTCCCCTATAGCTGAACATAGTCTGCAAACAAATTTTACATGGGCTCCATGGACAGATGATGGATATAAGTAAGCAGGTAGATGATAGAAGGATGGATAGATGGACGGATGGATAGATGGATGGATGGATGGATGGGTAGATGGATGGATGGATGGATGGATGGATAGAGGGATAGACAGGCAGGCAGACAAACAGATAAAATTAAAAGTAGAACAAGTAAAATTAAAATAGAACATATCCAGTTAAGCTTCAGCTCTATCCTCCCCATCGACCACTTCAATTCACGGATGGGGAGACAGAGACCCAGCAGGGGCAGGAGGCACCACAGCCTAACAAAGTCACGTTGGAAGTGGCACAAGAGGAGCAGAGCTCAGACTTCTGTGTCCCAGAACAGCAATCTCCAAGGTGGCTCAGAGGGCCATGGGAAGAAAATATTAGGAATTCTGCATATATTTTTCGTACCACATTATTTTGCAATTTGTATTATGTACATGTTTTATCATTTATTTTGTACTATATATATATATATAAATTCATCCATGTAGCCATACTGGGGCAACATTTTACTGCCGGGAGTGTGATGGAAGTGATAGGTGACCAGTGTCACCTGCTCGTTTAAAAGCCCATCTTCTGGTGACCACACCTGGGCTGGGTGTAACTCATGCCCATTTGTAGATGCCCATTTGCAAGTGGCCCGTCTGGCCCTGCTCAAAACTGATATCTTCACCAACCTGTGAGGGAGCCCTGCTAGCAAAGCCAACGTGTGGCTCCTGGAGGAGCTGACCCAGCAGAGCACTGGACTCCACAGAGGAAGGCGTTTGGGCTCTGAGGGGTTTGCATTTACATTTCGGGGCAGGGACAAGGATGCCTGGGGAAACCCTTCCTGATTCCAAGCCTCTGAAGTCAGAGCCAGAAGCCCAGCCATGCAGGGTGGTTCCAAATATTTGACCACAGGGCACATCTCCTTCCATGGATGTGACCGACATACACCACTCACGGCAGCCTGCCCCGTGCCCTGTGTATTCTGAGCCAGGGGACTAGGACTCAGCTCAGTCAGTATGTTCACAGGATGCCATTAGGTAGCACTTCAGTGTTGGTTTTAAACCTGCAGTTTATATGCCTCCATAGGAGTTCCTGTTAGCATTTTTACGTCAAGCCCTTTGCTGCTGGGGTGGCCTGATCTCTGTCCTGTGGCTTCATTTCAAAGCTTGGGTCCTTCTGACCAGCAGAGCTCTGGCTCTGGGTCCTTACACCAAGTTTAATATGTTAATAAATGTGTTTTTAGTGACCCCTGTTCCCAGATATCTGACCTATCAAGGTGCAAGTGCTGCTAGGGGAACAGAAACCAGAATTATACCATCAGAAGTCATATTTGGGAGGGAAAATCCTTTCCCTCTTAGGAGGGCAAGCTAGCTTTCTTACTTTAATAAAAAACAGGAACTCTGAGTAGCTGTCTCCATCCCACCCCCAGCACTTAAGAAGGGAGTGTGTCAGACACAGCAGTGCACTTCTGGAATAGAGATGTCGACAGTGTGGGAAACGTTTGTTTGTGTTAATTCTGGAAGCACACTGAAACTGTATTTTCCGATGGGGAGGAAGAAAGAAAGACTCAGACAGGGAGTGAAGAGCTTGGACACCAGACACAGACCTTACAAACACAAAGCCCATAATTACACCTTGTACAAAGTCGAGATTTTTTTTACAAGAATGTAAGTGCCCTCCCCTTGTCACTTTGTCCCAGTGGCATTTGCATGCTTCAGTCCATGTGCACCTTTAGGAAAATCATCCAGGTCTTAGAGACCTGGTATCTATTAGTTCAATCGCACTCATTGCAAAATACACATGAGGTAGTTCAACCTGGTGAGGTTTACACCCTCTCTCTTAAACAAAGGCCAATTTTTCAGTAACCAGAGCTGCTAGAGGCCGGACATCTTCAGAGCTTTGGGTTTAAATGCCTGTTTATTTGGGTATAGCACCAAACAGAACATTTTCTTTATGTTCCAGCAGTTTCTGGAAAACCAGCTGTTCTAAATTTGGTTTAAAACATTTGTTAAAGTCACCAGTAAATGAGAGCAAAGGAATGGGGCTGGCTTTGCAATAGGAAAAGCTCTCAAGTTTCCTTACACAAAATGGACCTTCCTTCTACGTGGGTTTTTTATTTGAGCTTGTCTCTAGGGGATTGTTTCCATCCAGGTCTGGGGGTAAGGATTTTTGGACCCTGAGTCCTCCTCAGTGTGCCCCCCCTAACCTGGCGCTGGGGAGCAGAGGACCGTTTACAGAGCCAAGAGGCCTCAGCGGGCCAAGCCCTGAGCAAACTCACGGGGAGGCACTCAGTGATCAGGCCGCTGGGCGCAGATGCAGCTGCTGCAACTCCTGCTCATGTCCCCAGGTCCCAGGGTGCCAGAGCTTTTTCAGAGTGAACGTGACTGAGAGGGTTGCCAATGAGCAGTGTTGGGAACAGAAATCTTTGAGCAAGAAACACTTCCAACACTATAGTGAGATCATCGGTCTGGAGGAAACGCTGGCCCCTCCTGGGCTCAGCAGGGCCTGATTGGCAGGGGCCTCCCCATCAGAGGCCAGGGTCCTCCATGTCTCTTGGAGAGCTTGGGGCCAGGGCTCCGTCCACTCAGAAGCGCGTCGTGACAGGCTTCTCACCAGAGGCACATTCCCGTGCATCGGTCTTTGGGTTCCTGGTCCTCCTCTATCACAGACCATGGAGTGCATCGCAGCGCTTCTGAAAACAGATAAGAACCTGAGTTAAGCCTACCTTCAAACATAAAGGCACCCAGTGAGGGCAGCATCTTTCTCCCATTAATAGATATATGCCATAATGACTGAGCACTTGCTTCAAGTACCTGCCTTTGAGTTCTTTCCTTAGTCACTATGCAGAACAGAGCATGCTGACCCCATGGTCACCTGGGCCCCCCTTCCTCCTCCTCCTGTCTGCCACAGCCTCCCCCTTCAGTCTGCCTCATGTCCCAGCTGGGTCTCCCCTCATCTGCCCTGAGTAACCTCTTCCAGGTACGACTGTCGTCTCTCTACTGAGACCCTGAGCCTCTGTGGAGCAAGGCCCTGTGGGTCCCCCAGCAGCCAAGCCCGGCATCACACCCACAGAAGACGCCTCTAGTGGGTGTGGACTAGTCCACAGGAAATACATGGCCAAGTCCCACATCAGAAGTCTCATGAGTGAAAACACGTTTTCACACGGCATTCTAATATGTCACAGTGAAAAAATGTTTTCCAAGATCCAGCGAGGTGTGTAAAGTGAATGCTGAATGCAAACCAGAACCATATTGTAGCCCTCTTGACATTTCCAAAATAGTGACCAATAAAAGTTGCTATTTATGCGTGCCCTACTGGTGACACTATTAAATCTTTTGGCTGCACTGTTTGGGGAAGGTTACAGGCTGAAAGCAGTGTGAATTGGAACCGTGTCTGAATTGGAATTTTATCTGGCACCATTTGGCTTAAACTTGGATCACTAACCTTAAGGCTTTACTCATACTGGAATTATTCAATAGAGGGCTCGCTGCTGTGTGGCATTTTTTAAAAGTGCATATGAAAAAGAAAGAAAGAGAGAGAGAGAAAGAAAAGCTTGGGAATGCTGCCCACACATGTATTTTGTTTGGAAAGAACCGTTCTCCAAACTTGGGGATGAAAAGGAAACCTAATTTATTAGCATTTCAAAAATCATCAAGGCCAGAGAATGAGTAAACACGGCGATCATGATTAATCTAAATTGAAAAGGCACATTTTGTTTATTAGATCCCTAAACTAGCCAAGCTACATTTTTTGTAATAGTTGGGATTTTTGTTTTCATCCCTACCCTTCAGAAGTGACAGAGAAAAATCTATTTCTTGGCTGAAGTAATCTCAGATAAATTAATATCATTTTTCATATACATTTGTTTGGGGAAACTTGAAACTGTAGCATAACCTATTGATTTCATTATTTGAATTAAGTTTAAGAAATCCTACAGCTGTTTGCTGTCAAAATGTAAACCTCGTCTCCATTTTCAGCTGGGCACTTAATACACCTTTCACCTGGTGACTCAGTACTGTTTTAATGTGGAATCACATGCTCGTGAAACATACGTCCAGAGCTCCTCTGAAGCTTAATAGCAACAGAAGGGGTAACAATTAGCAGTTTTGTTTTCCTGGGCTTGAAGGTTTTTCCTGGGATGCTTCCAGAAATTTTGTTCCTTGTTTTTGACCTTTGGGGAGTTTGGAATCAGTGAACCACATTGCCTTCCATAAGAGTGTCAAGCGCAGAATAAAAAATTACATCACATAATTTTTCATTCTGGCCAGATGAGGTCTGAGTGGGGGAACAAGGAACAGGAAAGGGGGAACACCTGAAAAATTGGCTCTGCTAGCTGGAATGTGATTCTGCTCAAAGCGGCCACTTTTTTTTTCCCTTTCTTTCCAGAACAGGCAGGTTGTAGACAGATCTGGGTCTTAGCCTGCCACCCCAAGGGCCCCAATGTCAAGAAACAGTGATAGAACACCATTCATTTATGCAACATCTGTAACACATAGAGAAAATTATTAATAGCTCAATATGCCAATCTGCCACTGTGCATTTTTGACATAGTAGAGGCCAGGAGCACGGAAGTTTCGCAGCTCAGAAATGAAAACGGTGCTCCCGATGAAAATTAAACACAGGTGCTTTGAGTTTGCATATTTGAAAGTGAACAGCTCTGGCTGTTTTGTGGAGGACAAAAAGTGGCAATGCTTACAGCCCAGCTAAAAGGTTAATAGAGCTAATCTGCTGTGGACACAGGTATCAGCATTATTTATATCATGTTGTGTCACGTCCTGCTAATGTCTGTGAGGCTGACAGTACTGTGAAGAGCCAATTACACCTCTTGCAGTAACGGAGGGTGCTACAGAGGACCGGGGTGTGGAAGCCTTTTGCTTACAAAGAAAACACAACCAAAGCCACAGCACGGATGAAAGCCCACGGCAAGTGGGAGCTGCTTTCCCTTCACCACATGCCACTCCCCCCAATTATTAGTCACCACTCAGAATTTCTGACCCAGGACTTCCCTCCTTCCACGGCAAACCTTCTCCTTGTTTTTCCTTTCCTTCCTTTTTTAAATAGATAACAGAATGTCGTGTTCATTGCTTACAAATTAACACACAGCAAGCATCCTTTTTCATTTTTCTGGAATATCACCATTCGAATTTCTTAACTATTTCTTTCTGCATCCCGTATCCCTGCCACGGCACATGTCCAGCCTTTGTTTTGAAACCATTTTGCTCAGCATCCACAGAGCAAAGGCTATGGGAAGATTATGCTTGAACTGTCTGCCACAGTATTATATAGCTACTTTCCCTGGACTTTAAGTTAACCTTAGAGGCACTGCTGCTAGGAACTCAGGTCTGGGATAGACAGAGGGGTCTCAAATTAACCCACACAGCCTAGCCCTGCTCCGACTTCCATTCTGACAACCCTGTTCTAGGAACAGGCATCTCAGGCATAAATCCAACACCTGCCCCCAAACCATTATCCTGCAAGGCAGAAAGTCGTGTTGTGAGAGAGGCCACCGTGTTTCCAAACCCAGTGGGAACAAGGTCATATTGCCTGTGTGTCCTTTGTGTCTTCCACCATGGTTGCCCCAAGTACCCGAAGGGTCATTGAGATTTGTCACCCGGGGAAAGAATGGCAGAACTGGGGGATTTCCAGCTTCAGGCATGCACGCAGGGAAAGATGAGGCCACCAGGCAAGAGTTTTGCCAGTAGGACAGCACTGGGGAGGGGCATTTGCCAGATATTCTCAGTCGCCTTGTAACCAGTCCAGACTTGGGTGAGGGACTCAGCTGAATGTAAGTTCAGTAGTCCAGCTGCTCATGACAGAGCCAGCTTGTCCCCACAGCCCAGAGGACGTCATGAAAGCAGAAGGAACACTGCTCCTTCCCAGTACCAGCTGAAGATGGGGACAAGGTGGGAGAGTGGCTGGGCAGCTCTGTCCTAGTACTGAGTTTAGGGATCCCACAGGTGGTGTCTTTGTCTCTCTGGGCTGTGACACCAAAAATAACCACTGACTGGGGGCTTATAAACCGCCAACACTTCCTCCTCAGTTCTGGGTGCTGGGAAGTCCAAAATCAAGGTGCCAGCAAATTCAGTACCCAGGAGGGCCTACTTCCTGGTTCCTGGACAGCATCTTCTTGCTGTGCCCTCACCTGGGGAAGAGCTGGGAGCTCTCTGAGTCCTTTCTAAGGGCATTAATCCCATTTATGGGGGCTCCACCTGCAAGATTTAATCTTCTCCCAAAGACCCCACCTTCAAACACCATCCCATCAGCGCTGAAGTTTCCACATGTGTAGCTGGGGAGATAAATATTCAGTGTATTGCAGGAGTAGTTCTTGCTCTCCACCCTGTCTGGGACCCAGGAGGGAGCTGCCAGTGACAGCCTGGCTCCAGGATCTGCTCAGCAGAAGCCAGGGGGGCCCAACAGCCTGAGGCAGCCTGTGAGGATAGTGGTCCCGGGCGGAGAAGACACGGAGCCCCGGAGACTCCACAGACGGGGGGTCACACCCGAGGCCCCAACCCTTCCCACCACAGCCTTCTGAAGACTCCCGGGGAGGAGGGCAGGGAGGAGGGGCGAGCCACCTTGGAGCGACTGGCTGTTCACCAACGGAGCTGAGAACTGCCCGAGGAGACCCTTTAACCATTGGGCATGGGTCCGCTTAAGACCAGACTGGTTATTTAGCTCCATTTTTTCCTACTAACTGATGGGTGGGTGGTGGTGAGCAAAGCCGGATTAGCTGTGAATAAAAGGATTTTGTGTTTCTCTCCACATTAACTGTAATGTGTCAAATCCAGGAAAGCCTCACAGTTGAGCAGTCTGGATCTATCTGCTCACCCTCCTTCCTCACTGACCAGTTGGACACACTGATGTGAGGGGATTCTCCCAGGACGCCGCCAGAACCCATGGTACTCAGGGGTACAGTCCTCTCTGGTTACAGCCAAAGGCAGGGCTCCACCATGGGGCCAGAGCTGCGAGGAGGGCCACTTGATTCAAATGTGCCCTGAAGACCTGTGTGCCCCGTGGGGGGTGGGGGGCGGTGGTGGAAATAAAGGCCCCCTCAAGGTGTTGGCAGGCACAAGGGGGACAGCATCAAAGAAGAGGCTCAATTTGCAGACCCAAAAAGATAGGGTTTTCCTACGTTCAAGAGGAGAACTCAGTTCATTGGCATATTATGCAACACGTCACTTGGATTTATTGCACAGATATATATGGGGCTTCCTTGCTCCGGCTCCATGTGGCTCTGGGAGATGGAGATGGGGTGGGGGGCATCAGTGGGGGGAAGTTTGACTTTGGGCAACGGGTGGGGGCATCCGCTGGAGATCCCAGGGGAGGGCACATGTATGCAGCATGCAAATCCGCCACATTCCACCTGCAGGTCCCCAAAGGCAGTTTGAATCCTCCAGCTCCTGCCAGCAATGCCGTCACAGCTCTGTGCTCCCAGCTCTGTGTCCTGACAACTCTGCCCCCTTGTCCTGCATGCCTGGGCTGAGGAGTGGCCTGGGAGTCCCCACTCCCTGGGGCCCTGCAGCACTCCTGCCTTATGGGACATTTCTCAAAGTTCCCAACTTAAGGATGCCTTCTGTTTCCTGCTGGGATGGGCAGAGAAACCTTCCCTCCTTCGAAACTAGCATCGGCCAAGGATCTCTCTAAATGAGGCAAAAACAGATTTTAAGTCCTTCTCCACAAAGATCCTCGATTCCTCCACTTCCTGCGTGACCCCTCAATTACTGCCCCACCCTCTCGCCCTCAGATGAGGCCCTGGGAATGACTTATCTCCCCCTTTCTCAGCTCCCACTCACTCCCAGGGTTCCCTGGGTAATTTATTACTTTATTTCGAGATTATTATTAGAATTTCCTTTGCACTATGTCTCTTCTGTTTCGAGAAGCTGTGCGTCTCCAGACGCTCTGCCATCACTCATCCAGATTTACCCACGGAGCCCAGGACGCATCTGGCAGCGGTTTCTTCTTTTCATCGTCCCCTCCACCTTGACATCTCTGTTCCGATACACTGATTTGAACAAAGCGTTTTTAAATTGAGTTAAAATAATGGTTTGGATCAGTGAGAGTAGCACTATTGTTGCTAACCTCTTATGTAGATGCTGGACCGGCAGGGCGACCCGCTCAAGCCCTAAATCAGGCCATGTCTGACCTTTTTGCGGAGCTGCCGAGAGGACCCCCTACTTGTACACCATGTTTTGTTGTGATTGCCAGACTTTTGGGTCTGGATGTTTGGTTTGAACGTGGCCCAGAAATTTTGAAGAGGTTTCTCACTGAAGACCAGAGTTGCTCTGCCAATTACCTCTGATGTGTACATTTTATCCAACAGCTGGGAGGTGGAATTATTTTCCAGCACGGGAGATAAAAGCGAATGGATTCTTAATCCATTGTTTGGTAGTATTTGGCTCAGAAAAAGAATGTTTGCTCTGCTTCAGCATTTGGATGTAGTTTGGGAGGATCCCCAACACATAATCAATTTATCTCTTCAGTTTGCAATAAAATCAATGAGAATTAGAAAACGTAAAGTCTGGGTGATCAGTGTGCTTGGGACACAGCTTGATCCTAAAACAATCACTGCCACTTGACCTTGCACATTAAAAATATTTCAACCCTACAATCCTGAGTTTAGGCGAATCCAGGAAACAAATATTCCACTGAGATTTGCCTGTGGAATACGCTCCTAAATGGTTCTGCAGATATAGTCACAGCCATGCAGACACACCTTCATCCCATCTCACATCCCTTTCCCCTCGTCGCTGCACTGACCACCCTGTGGACTCCACCCTATCCTCAGGTCCGGAGGCCTAGGGCTGGCTGCCTTGGCCTCTGCAAACCGAGCAGGGACTGAACTGGCTTCAGGTGCCAACATCTACATTCAGGTACAATGTGGTTGAAACTCAGTATCACAAAACATGCTTTTCAACCTAATCACAATTGTCAAAAGAAATACTGACTCAATTAAAAACCTCCTCTCCAGTAGCCAGATATTCTGTGATAAACGTATGGGATGCCCTGCAGCCGTGAGCGCTTCTGTTGTACGTCAGGCCACATTTACACGCTTCTGCACTCAGTGGCTCATCCACCTGCACGGGAGAGGTATGGCTTACCTGCAACAGAGCAGAAGCGTTCCTGATACAGGCTGTCCTCGATACCACTCAGTGTCATACAAGGCTGAGTGGTAACAAAGGGGCCACCTACATCCTACTACATCGGCTGTTACCTTTGTGGCTGGGGATACATGAGCTCCAGCAGGGATGAGGCCGGAATTCTTTCCTGTTTCAACTTGAGGGGTGTGACTCTGAAGGGTGGCTTTTCAAATCACTAGTTCAGATGTCAAACAAATGGTAAGCCATTGATGCACTTTTCAAAAATTATTTGACCAGAGCATGACAGCAGAAATGCAGCATGACTGATAAACTCTATGCCAATTGCAGCTCTGTGTGGGGGGTGGTGGGGTGCATGTGATGTTGTCAGACCAACTCCATCTTTATAGCGCTGAGCTGGCTTTATGAACATGGGTTACTATACCCTGATTATTCTAACAGTTTACACTAGTGAAGTAGACACAGATAAGACCATATGATTGCTCTTCTCCTGAAACCACAGTTTTATAATGGCCAGGAACTGCCTGTGAGGCCCGTAGACTATAGGGAGGACATGCAAAGAAGCTGTATTGTCCATAGCACCCCTTGGGTGACCAGCCTCCCAGTCCCACCCCTGGTTGGGGCCATCACAAGTGTGGCAGCTGCCCCTGCAGCTTACTGGGCCCCAGGATGCAGGAAGCCCCCCTGGCCCTGGGATTCCCAAAGCCCACTTATCGGCTTATGGACCAGCAGGGCCAGTTCCACCCCTACACATCAGGAAGCCAGAGAAGTCCACTTACCTCTTCCAGCTAACAAATGTGACTCCTCCCTGAATGTTTCCACTTAAACTGAATTCCTCCAGATATATCCTCAAGATAATATCTCTTCTTGGGTAGAGTTTATTATGGCCACTCAGGATTCCCACAACCCATGTCTGAAGCTTTTATTCTATTTAATCCACTTTCCCTAGCTGAATCCAGAGCAAAATCTACAAAAGGTTTGCTACTTTAATAAATATTGGTGTGCACTTCAATATCATTGTCCTTCTGTAGATAGAAAAAAGTTACAATATATTTAAACTAAAAACTTCCTTTGCCTAAATCCGTTAGAAGCATCCTCCATGGCATAAAAAATTTCAGGTTTCTCGTTTTGGATTATAGATAAAATTGGAAACCTGTTTATTACATTAAAATGTTTCTGGGGGGAAAAAACTGTGTTCTTTTGCAAACCTGTCACTGTGGCATTATCAAATCGTTAGAATAATCTGGAGAAGGCCAGAATTAGCTTCCCAACACCCTTGTTCTCTTGCCTCCCCTATTCCCTGAACCCTAAGCTCTATGCCTGCCCATCCTTAACCCTGGCCCTCCCACCGCCAAGGCCCCTGGGAGATCAGTCTCTCTGTGATGCCTGACACCCAGCAGGAAGGCTGGAGCTGCAGGAAAGCCCCTTCTGGCTGAGGTCATGGGGCAGCCATGCCATCAGCTGGAGAAAAGTAAGAGGAGGGGGAGGAGCTGAAGGAAGAAGGGACGTGCCATGAAGAGGCCAAGGAGGATTCCAAGGCTTGCCCACATCCCCACGGGGCCCCGGCATCCTGAAAGCCAGTGGGGTGTCCAAAAGGGAGCACTGAGAGTGGGAGGAACCTCAGGTCTGTGCCTCTGGATCCCGCCTGAGCTTTTGAAGACACATTATCTGGTTTGTCAAGAAAACATGTTTTATTCCATGAGAAAGAAAAACTTTGGCAGAATTGTTTGAATTATTAAAGCTCAGTCCAGCAGTTTCCAGGGGTTTTTGAACTTAGATTCTTTTACGGTTTTATAATCCCGTTCTTTTGGAAACCTCTCTGAATTTTCTCTCAGTATAGAAGAGTAATGGATTACCATTCCAAGATATTTTTATGACAAAGTGATTTCCTCCTGGAGTTCAAGGTAAATTATGAGGTTGAAAATCGTGTTGCATCATGAAAGCTCTAATATTTCATATTCAGAGAGAGTGTTTTACAATTTTCAAACTCCATTTCATACTTTTTCTCATTTCATCCTCCCAAACACATGAGGGGAGGTGGGAAACGTAATCTTTCCTTGCTCCGTAGATGAGAAACTGAAAGTCCAGGCAGCCAAGCGCCTCGCCAACACCCTCAGGTAAACAGCTCTGTTCATGGGTCACCGTTCTACTTACTCGGCCCCTCCACCTCCCAGCACGTGTCCCTGCTGCTGTTAGTGGGGACCCAAGTTTAAAGATCTTTATCTAGCCCCTTACATGATGGATAAGCAAAAAGGGGCCAGATGGAGCAACACGGAGCCCCAGAACCAACCACCCCCCGTGCCTGTCCAGTGGCTCGTAGAGCCGCCAGGGAATCCAGACCCCAGTTCTGAGCCCCTGCGCTGTCGCGATTCTCTGCACCCCATCGAGAAGATAGCAGCCTCTCCAGAGAAGAGTGGCACCTCTGGAGAGTCATTTATTTTATTGTGGTTGGAGGTCAATATTGAACAGGGAAATCCTCTTTGTCCTCTTCCTGTCTTTCTTCTAATGCCTTAAAATAGAAGCACATCTATGTTGTGACTTCTGTTGTGAAAATTTCAACCTCTCTTCAGTCGGGGCGTAGAGGCTAAGTTAAAAGCTCAGAGCCCGGTTGGGGCTATGCTCCTCTATGACTGGGGCTGGGGGGGAGTGGCCCTAAATTCCCATCCAGCCGTTGGGGGCTTCAGGTGCCTAAGAGAGGACGAGGAAAGAGGAATTGCTTAGGTGGGGTTGGGCCAGGGGCCGCCCTGAAGGTTTGCGCCTGCTTTTCCTTCATTCTCTATGCTACCGTTTCTTGTAGCAGAATTAGTTATAATGAGTAAAATGTTTGCAGAAGCAACAATTTTTAACACTGCAGAGGAAAAGGTAGTAGATCATGAAGAGCATTAAGAATGAACTCCCATTACTTTAGAGTATGAGAAAAATGAGGGGATATAAGACTATATTAGAGAAAAAAGATGTAATATTCTATTACTGGGTTTATAGCTATATATAAAATCCAAGTACACTGCTCCCAGCCACTCGCCCTCCTCTGCTCAAACCACTAATAAATGGTGAATTCCTTTAGTTTAAAGGTTGTTACTCTCACCTTTAAGCTTCATAACTATTGGAAGGGAACAAATTAAAGCTACATAATCTCATCTATTATTTTCTAAAACACACTAAATCTGGATCTTTTGCAAAGAAGAGGGAAACGTACCTAATGAGCATGATGTGGGTAAATACTTGCTCTCATAGATAAGACAGTGCCTTATCTAGGAAAGGGCCCAGGAAAGCACACAGGGGCTGTGGCACTGGGTGGGCAGAGCTCCGAGAGGATGTGCCAGGGCAGGTTCCCACGGAGGAGGCAGGGGTCTGGGCCACACGGCCCAGCGCCACTTGCTTGCTGCAAATAGGGCCAGTGATACCAAACAAATGATACTGCCAAGAATTTTTTTTTCTTGTTCCTAACTTTCCCATAAAAAGATTCAGGTAAATGTAGCATGACGAGCCAATTTAAGCCAATTTCAAAGTTATTTGAGTAATTGGTTATTAAGATAACAGTCTCAAATTTCAATTCAGCAATTATTGTCTCAAAGACACAGTCCCAAGCATCAGAGAAAAGTGGGAGTTTTAAAGGGAAAGAGTCCTGTTTTCCTGGAGAGAAAGGCCTTCGTGTGAGTGGGGGCCTGGCACTGAGGACATATCCTTCTTCTCCAAAAGGGGCCTCAGTGCCCAGAAGGAGGAAGTTTCCAGAACACAACACATTGTTCTTCCAGAGACCAAAGCAGCACCTTTGCCTTAGTTGTTATGAGGATCCAAGGGTCTGCCGTGTCCCTGCCTCTCTCACAAGCACACACATGTGTGAGCGAGTACTCACCCTCCGTTGACACCCACAGAGGGACTTCCTACCGTGCCCCCAGGAGACAGCAGCACAGCCTCGTGCAAAGTCTCCTGATGGGGAAGATGGTTTTGGCAGAGGTCCTTGGTGGAACGCCAAATTTGCCTTTCTAATGATGGGTGGAATTACCTCCAAAAAGCCTTACAGTAAAGAAATACAAAATGCTCAGCTGATTCCCAGCTAATCAACCCCCTAGGATAGATGTCTGTGGCCAATTATTACCAGCTACCAGGTAATTGCTCGACTCAGTCTGCAAGGGACTTACATTCAGCCCTGGTTGCTCAAAGGTTTTCAAAGCAAACAGAAATCCTTGATTCCGGATAAGATAGGAAGGATAGTCATCAAAGAAATAAAGTGACCCTTTAAAGAATGCCAAATACTGGTCAGAGCTACTACTGCCCATAAGTCCTCCTGAGTGTCTGGGCGCCAGGCATGGAGTTTTATGTGCATCAACTCATTCACTTCTCACAGACATCCTAGAGGGAAAGGAGTTTTAGGTCAGGGAAACTGAGGCTGAGAGCTTCCGTAGGCTTCCCTGGGTCCTGTCGATGGCAGGGTGCATGGGGGTGGGTGATAGCCCTGCCCCAGGTGCCACCCTCATCACCACAGGCCAGACTGCCACAAGACTGTCCTCACCTTGAGTGATTCCTGGCCACGGAGCGGCTGCCACGTTCACCCTGCGTGAGCCAGCCCGACCCTTCACCAGGGTGCCCACAGCAGGCAGGCGGGGCCCTTCCGGGTTAGTAGTCCAGGCCCACAAGAAGGAGAAGTATCTCCAGAATGGACAATGGCAATTCATCGATTCTGTTTTTGGAAGTCACTGTGAGTCTCCGAGGCCAGGAGGTGACAGCAGGGGCCTTTGGCTCTCACCAGAGGGAGCGGGTCTCACCACCTCAAAGATGGCAGTGGCCACACTGTGCCTTCCAGGCTTTCCCAATTCTGGTTCAACCCTCCAGGTGCAAGGGGGGCTGCTCTGGAGAGAGGGAGCAGAAACGCATCGCACTGAGCCATCTGTGTCTGCTCCACAGTGGGCCTCGTCCACCGCTGAGCAGAAGAGCAGTGTTCAGCCGGCACCAAGGGAGGTGAAAGCAGGCAAGGGCCAGGGTGACGCCTCCCAGCATCTCCTCACCTGGCCCAGCAGCTCACATGTGCTGCATGTGTCACCATAGAAAATAATTTTCAGCTGGGCAGTTAGTGAAAAGGAGAGGTTCCCAGAAAATTCTGAACCTCGAGGACAGGAGTATCTCAAGATACCCTCACTCTTGATTCCCCATTATTTATATCCTTTGGAGTTTCTTCTTTGATTTAAACTCTGGACGGCAGTCTCATAGGGTGAGTTACATGACAGCTATGTCCCAAGGAAGAGAGTGGACAGATATGGGAGGGGCTTGAGTGGCACAACTTCTGGTCAGAAGTGTAAGAGATTTAGATGGTTTATAGACAGTATTTGGTCCTTACAACTTTTAAAAAACATCTTTGCAGGATTTTGAGATCAGAATACCCCTTGAATATCTTCCATTTGTTCTATTTCCAAACTTTGGCCATGCAATCCTTTTTTTCAAATAAAGTCTTAGGGAGAAGACTTATTGAGTGACATACACACACACACACACACACACACAAAGTGACTCAAGTAATGGATGGGGGCCCGAACCACTCCACTTCCTGTGGGAAGGGGTCCACAGCGCACCCCTAGGACCAGCGAGTCCACTCTTCATCTTAATAATGAGAAAATACTCCTCAGAAAAGGGAAGCCAGATTCTCCAGGCCACACAAGCAGCAGAGCAGAACTCTGGGGGGTCTTGAGGGCTCTGGGTGTCTGCTCTGCAGCACTTCCTCAGCCTCCAGCACCCTGGCACCTGTGCGCAGGGAGCCACATGCATGCAGAGCCCCCAGGATCATAGTCTTGGAGTCTTACCCTCTAGACGAGGCCCTCTGGGTCCAAAACTCCCACCAGCACCTGCCTTCCAAGGAGCCCCAGCAGGGTGCTCACTCCTCACCCCCTCCCCGCCACCAGCAGGAATGGGCATCATGACCTTAGGCCTCTGCACCTTCTCCCCGCACATCTGGGGTGTCCTTTCTCAGGATGCATGCTCCATCGGACGCTGAACACAAGGCCCGCCCTCTACACCACCCCCAAAGGGCGGGTCTTTAAAAGCTCACCATCTGGTCTTCGGCCCTTGGCCTGGCAGCCTTGCCTGTGGGGCTCCTGGCTGTGCCCAGGACCTCTGGGAATGAAAGCTCTCAAGGTTGTAGAGACTTTTAAAGGACATTCACGTATACTATTTCCTAGGAAGCTCATTCAGTGCCCTGAGTTCAATATTTTTTTTTTCCCATTTCTAAAGGAGGAAACACTTGAGTCTTGAGCAGCGATGCTCAGGAACATTCCAAGGGCCCCCTAGGCAGCACGGGGTAGGCCTTACGCGCAGTCCCATCTGCTGTGGCACGGGCTTCTCTGCTGAGTGAGGGCAGCCCGGCACTTACCGGGCATGAAGCCCAGGCCCCAGCGCAGCAGGAAGCCCACCTGCCTGTCCTCTCCGAGGCCTCCTGCCAGCCTTCCCCAGACTACCCTCGCTCCCTGGATGGAGGCAAGCTACGTCTACCTAGCTCAGGGCTGCCGCCAAGGCCCCTGGACAGTGTGCGGACCCACCTGGGCCACCCACAGATTCTGAGCTGCCCATGCTGAGTCAGAACCTGCTGTCTGTCAAGTGGTGTATCAGTCATTGGAAAGCAGCCTATAGACACAATAAAAAAACAGCAATGAGGATGATGTCCCGAGCTTAAGGACATATATTTTAGCTACTTCTGAGATAATTTGGACTTAAGCTTTGTTTTAATTAATTTTTTAAATGTTGAGATAATTGAAAAGTCACATGCAGTTGTAAGAAATAGCACTGAAAGATCCCAGCTTCTGCCAATGGTAACATCTTGCAAAGCTCTACAATGTCCTGAGCAGCAAAGGGATGTGGAAACAGTCCACCAATCTGATCCATATTCCTCATTTGTTGTGCACGTGTGTATTTAATCCTCTACAATTGTCGCATATATGGGCTCACATATCCAACACCGTGGTCAAGATACAGGGCATCTCCATCACCACATGGGCCCCTCTTGCTGCCCTCCTACCTCTCCCCCAGCGCTGCCCTCCCAACCCTCATCTCCACCCATGGCCAACCACTAATCCGTTCTTTATTTCCGGAATTTTGTCATTTTAAGAACAGTAATAGCATAAATAACATCATAAATAGCAACACATCTCTAAATTAATCGAGCAACACAAAACAACTGTTATGTAAATGGAATCATACAATATCTAACCTTTCAAGATTGGCTTTTATTCACTCTGCATATTTCTGGGAAGATACATCCATGCTGCTGCTCTATCAGTGCTTTGTTCCTTCTTTATTTCTGTGGAATATTCCCTGGTATGGACATTCCACAGCTGGTTTAACCATTTGCTCCTTGAAGGACATGAAAATGCATATGGTTTATAGAAACCATGCTTTTGGTAGAGTGGGGCTCCTGCAGAAGCCCAGGCCGGGGCACCATGTGCTCCACGCCCAGAACACCAGCCTGGTCCAAGGACGAGTCTAATTAACACCATGCATGCTGGGGTTATCTTTCAGCTTCCTCATAGCATGACATGTTCTTTCAAAAGGGCAGGAGGTCATTTCCCTATATTTCTGAAACTGTCTCTTCTTCTCTGGCTCAGGCTGTGAGGGAGGAAAGACCCCAAATGGAACACATTGAGTAATATGATCATAAGGTTTAACTTAGGTTACTTCGAAATTATGGCAAAAGTGGATTATCAACTTTTTATTGAAACCATTTACTGTCTCCATGGAGAATTTTTTTTTTAACTGGGACAGAGGAAGAAAAAACAGTGTAAGATTTGGTAAAAAGGAGTTAATATCCTGTGAATTAGAACTCCTGGACTATTTTAATTATGAAATGAGAAGGTAATCCAGTCAGCCTATATTCCAATACAGCAAACCGGGCCTTTAAATTATGAAGGCCTAAAATCATTCTTTTTTCCCAGTCTCTCATGTGCTTTTAAACTAATTCTCAGCATTAGTGCATTTGGCTCTAAGTTGGGTATGTGCTCGTCCTGACAACGCTTGAGAGTGCCAACGTGTATAATTCGTAGCTCACCAGAGAATGCTCCCCCGGTTCGCCATTTGTTTAAAGTTAGACAATCTCGTTCTAATTGGATTCAATTACGGGTGGCTTACTGTCTTCACAGGCAGACATCAGGCTTCTGGCGGCTCAAGGAGGGTCACACAAGGTCTTGCCCAGTCTCCCAGATCCTAGGTTTATGCTACACAGCACTGAGGACAAGGCGGATCTCTTGTTCCGTGTGCCAGGCCTCTGGACCTGCTGACATCTGCTCTGCACGAGGGCACCAACGAGCAGAATACTGCTGGGCCATCTTCTGCTCCAGAGGCCATGATGATAGGCAAAGCTAGGAGAGCGAGGGCCTGAAAAGGAAGCAGGGCGGCCTGCTCATGGGCATCCCGCTGGAGACAGACAGAACTGGAGCCTGAGACACACAGTCCTCAGCCCAGAGCAGAGACACTATTATGAGGCCTCATCCTGACTTCCGATTTCATCAGAGCAGGCCCAGGCTGACCTGACAGTAATGCCCATCCTGGCCAATGACAAGCAGGGACCCATTTGAGCCACAGAATACATTTTCAGAATTAAAGTCAGCATGCCCTTTGGAAGCTCCCAGGAAAAGCAGACACAGGAGAGGGGGAAGCCTGCAGCCACACCCCTCCCAGCAAGGCCCCGTGATGTGGGGGTGAACCGTCTGTGGGGTCCCATCTTCTCTGGAGGAAGGACACATGTCCTTGTTGTCCACCCTTATGTCTGGCCGCCTGCCTGCATCCTTTAGCAGAGGGAAGAGCCCCCCGACTGTGTCTGTGAGGGGGTCCCGCATTCCAGCAGCCTCCAGGCAGAGCGACAGTTGGGCTGCAGAACTGGGAGCTGGGAAGAGGGGGCTCGATGCCCTGGCCCCTGACCCATATGCCCTGGGGATCAGGCATCAGTCACCCCCCTCACGGATTCAGAAAGGGAGGCCCAGGGGGAGAAGGCCTCTGTGAAGCTGGGTGTCCGGGAGGTGGGCCACGTGCTGCCTGAGCTGATCTCTTGGCAGTTCTACCCGGACTGTGCCATCAAGGGAGCCACCTTCTGGCAAAATCCCTCATTTCCCATGATCCCTGAGAAGCCTACAGCTACCAGGCCTTTGGCCACTTCCTCAGCTCAAGACCCACAGCCCATCAAATGCTCTTCACCAGCTGACTTGGCCACAAGGATGCGGTTGTCTGTGGAATGGAAATGAGGCAACCTTGAGAGGCACGGGAGAGCATGCCTGGTTGGACCTAAAGCTAGGGTGCCAGCAGGGTGTTCTGCAAAATCAAAGGCCCAGCTCAGCCCATGCCCAGCACCACAGGGCTGCCAGGGTTCAAGACAAGGGGGGCTTCCTGGGGGCCGGTGTGAAGCAGAAGCCCTCTGCACCCCCTCCTCAGAGGCTACAGTGGCACAGGCCCCCTGGGGGGACATGGTCCAGCTAAAGGGACTCTCTCTGTGGCCTACATGGTGGCCACCCAGTAGAGCACTGTTTGGGTGGCTACAGAATGGGAACAGGCTGTCCTCACCTGCCCCAAGGCAGTCGCCACCCAGGCCCCTGCTGTCATGGCATGTGTCTCAGGTCCCCCACTCCAGCCGCAGGCCCTTCTTTTTGAGCCATCAGATGACATGAAACTCTCCTCAGGAAGCAGGAAGCCCCCAGGTGAGCTGTCCCCAGCACAGTTCACTTGGACCCTGCCTGAACTGGGAGTTGTTTGCAGGCTGAGGTCCTCGCGGACGGGCAGCGGCACAGCATCCAGCCAGCATTTCTTTTTAAGGGGTGGAAAGGTCTGGAGAACACATCCCGGGGCTACACCCAGGAACAGCCACGGGAAGGGGCGTCACCTTTTACAGACAGCCGCCTAGAGGGGAGGCCTTCCCCCGGATGAGGCCTGAGCGGCCCAAGGCAGGGGGCCACAGCAGAGGCCCTGGGTGCACATGACTTTTGAGGCCACAGGGGACCAGCCTAACAGCACCCAGGCCAGGCGCCCCAGGACGGCCATGGGTGTCGAGTGGAATCCCAAGAGGACGAACAGCTGACAGGAAGCCAGAGGCCATTTGTGTGCAGTGCCCCAGTGTGAGCAGGGATGGGGCTCTGCCTTCACCAGTCCCGGGGCAGGGCAGCAGCGCCCACAGGCCCCACTCCTGAGGACACGGGCCAGACCCACCCCTGCAGCTGAGAGGGCAGCTCCCTCCTGGCTCAGGCGCCACTCCAGAAACAAAGTCCGTAGGACCCTAGCCATAGGGTTCTGTGGGGCCCAAATTCTCAACGACGAACTCTTTCTTTAACATTAAAGTCAATGTTAAAATGTTTAATACTTAAAGTGGTGAGAGACTGTGTCCCAGCGGCTGGACCCACTTCCAAAGAGTTCTGACCAGTGGACTGGGGGTTGGGGCAGAGACACAGGCCCGGAAGCCCGGCCCCTGGCTCTTCTCCCACCAGGGTGGAGCCAGGGTACTCTCACCTGCCCTGGCAAGGAGGAACCCCCTGTGCCACCTGAGGAAGAGGACCTGGTGCCGCAGGGGCGGGCTGCCGCCAGCGTCACCCTCACGGCAGGCATGCCTCGGAGGGCATGGCAGCTGCAGGGGGCTAATTAGTCCCCAGGGGGTCTGAGGAGTCAGTGCCCTGGAGCTGGCCGGCCCTGGGGGGGCGGCTCGGCAGACCCCAGCAGACAGCCATCTCTCCTAGGTGTCTGGGGCCCAGGTGACAGCCCCAGGGAAAAGAGAAAATTGCAAAATTGTTGCTGCTAAATCAACCCCATTAAAAATGGCAATTAGCCATGCTTCCAGTGTGGGCCACAACTCCTCAGCCCGTTAATGAGAAAACTTCCCTAGTCTTGGCCCTTTTTCCCAAGCAGCTCTTGGCTGTTTCAGAGCACTCCACATGTCCCTGGGAGGCGCAGGTGGAGGAGAACTCGGTGCTCCATGAGAGGCCATGCCTTGTGGACGACACCAGTTTGTAGACACCCCCGCCCCTCCCCACCCCCCGCCCAAGGACTTCCTGCAGATGCCAGGTCATCTCCATTGGCATCATTCCTGCCCCATGATTAGGGTCAGCTCCTGAGGCTGGACAGGCATGCACAGGATGACCAACCCACCATCTCTGTGTCTATCCGTGCGTCCACCTCCTCACCTGGGAAATGGGACAGTGCACAGCTGACCCCACGAGCTCAGAGGCAACTCCCTTTCATGCACCCGGCACTCATGAGCACACAGCAGAGGCTCTTCGTGGCTGCATCTGGGCACCCCATGGGGTTCACCCTCCGCTTTGCACGTTGTCCCCACACACCCACTGTGAACTGCTTGGGGCCAAAACCTACACTTACTCATTTATTCTTATCTGTCATGTATTTAGTTAACAAATACTTACAGTGGCCAAAAAAGACATCATCCCTCCTCATGAAGTTTATAGTACAGTGTAAAGGCGCTCAGTCCAGAAGAAGGGTAAAGCCAGACAGTGAAGATTCGGTTTGTTTTTGTGAAATTAACAAAAAGAGACGGCAGCCCCAGTGCTGGCTGGAGAGTTGGCAAAGGGATTCACTTCCCCCTGGTAGGCAACATTGTCAACTGGGCAAACATGGCTCTGGAATATTCTATGACAATATCTAACATCATCAAAATCATGATTCCTTTGATGCAAGAAGAATTGCAAATTTTTATGTCTGTCCTTAAAAAAAGAAAAACACCTCCCTACATGGCTATTCCTTGCAGCACTATCCATGATAGTGAAAAAAGAGAAAATCCTAATATCAACGAAAAGGATCAGGACCCAGGCATACACGCAGAGAAGCCCCCAGCACAGTGTCCCTACCCTGGTCCTGAGAGAGAGTCCTTCTCTCTCCTGAAACAGCCTGCACTTCATATGAGACAGGCAGAGAACTGCCTAATTCATGTGAAAACATGAATTTGGATGCTCAGGGGAAGATACAGCAGAAGGGCCAGAGTGCACAGGAGCAAGAGGAGAGGTTTCCGACACTCACAAGGCAACTGTGATCACAAGGAGGATACACATCCCTTCTATGGATTGCATTGTGTCCCCGAAAAATATATATTGGAATCCTAAACCCTAGTATCTATCAATGTGACTTTATTTGGAAATAGGGTTTTTGCAAATGTAACCAAGTTAAGCGGTCATTAGGGTGAGACTCAATCCCACGGGGAGCATGTAGGGACAGGATGACACCCAGGGAGAGCCCGAGCAGAGGCCCGCACACAGGTGCACGGCAGTGTGCCAGAGGGCCGAGTCTGCACGCCAAGATTGTCAGCGGGACCAGAACCAGAAGAGGAAAGGAAGGACTCACCCTTACATTTCAGAGGGAGCACAACTCTGCCGACACCTTGATTCCAGACTTCTGGGCCCCAGAACTTTGAGGAAATAAGTGTCCCTTGGCCTAAGCCACCCATCTGTGGGGTTTTGTTACAGTGGCCTTTGGAAATTAATACATACTCTGATTCTTAGATTTTGTCTTTAAAAAGAGAAAATACTATTTTCCTTTATGGATGCAAGTGAGTCTGTAAGCTTGTGGCCCTTGAACTAAACTGCTTTGGCCAGAAGAGACAACGCTGGCAGTGGAATGCGGAGCCAACCCAGAGGGAGCCACGGGAGAAGCATCCTCGCGTGTCGGGACCCCGCGGCTGAGTCTCGTAAACCCCCACTTGCATGTTCCATGAGAACAACTCATTTTCTTAACTGCAGAGAAGGGGCCTCCAAATGGGTCCACACAGAGCACAGGACGGGCGAGATGACCCACCAGGGTGGGAATAAACTCCTAGAGCTTCTAATTGTATGTTTTTAAATTCCATCCATTTTTTAAAATAAACGTTTAAGATAGAACTGCTTTAGATTCACAGAAAAGTTGAGCCAGTGGCCCAGAGTTCTCATATGGCCCACGTCCGGGTTTCCCCCATCACTGCCATCCTACGGTGGCTTGGCACGTTTGTTACAAATTAATAAACCAGTACAGATGTTACGACTGTACAAGTCCAGACTACATGCAAATTTCCTTAGTTTTACCTAATAGCCTTTTTCTGTGCCAGGATTCCATCGAGGATCCTACATGACATCTAATCTTCCTGTCTCCTGAAGTTCTTCCTGGCTGGGGCCGTTTCTCACGCTTTCCTTGTTTCTGATGGCCTTGACAGTTTTGAGGAAGACTAGCCAGGTATTTTGTAGGTCATCTCCCACTTGAGATTTGGTGGATATTTTCCTCATGATTAGATTGGAGGTATGTGTTTTTAAGAGTAAGACCAGAGGTAAAGTTCTCATCATATCATGTCAAGGGTCCACACTGTCAACGTGACTTCTCTCCAGTGATGTTGACCTTGACCCCTGGCGAAGGTCGTGCGTTGGGAGTCTGCTCTGTCGGGGTGCTCTTCCCACCATGGAGCTCTGGGAAGGAGGTCACCCAGAAGAGGTGGGAGGCTCTACATTCTTGCAGGAACAGTGACAACACAAATCATTTGGAATTGTCTGGAACGCACTGGAGGTGCATCTCTTCTGCCCCATGTGTTTATTTATTCCATCACTTATTTATATTAGTATGAACTCATGGATATTTATTTTATACTTGGATTATAATCCAATATACTTTATTTGTGGCTTTGGCTACTTGAGGGCACTTTCTCTTGCACCCTGCATCCCTTTGACCTAAGGAGGTATTTTTTAACAGCTTTATTGAGGTATAGTTCATATGAAATAAACTGCACATATTTAATGTATACAATTTGATGAGTTTGGACATATGCATACACCCTTAATCCATCCCCACCATCAGGGTAACAGATACACCCAGTACCTCCAAAGTCTCCTTCCATCCCTTTTGTTTTGATTTTGTTTTGTTTTTAGGCAGTAAGAACAGTTAACATGAGATCTACACATTTCACAAATTTTATATAACATAAGTGTATGTGTGTGTATATGTTATGTATGTATGTTTGTAAGGTATATATGATATCCCATAAATGGGTGTGCGATAGTCTGAACAAAGGTAATAATGACAGTTTTTCTAGCGCCTTTGGACAATAAAAGGTCTGGGGTGACTGGCCCAGGAAATCCCAAGCTGCTACCTGGATTTATCTTGAAACATCAGGGTTTTGAAGTTCATTTCCCATCTTCTCTTTCCAGTTACGCTGCATTTGAACTACCAAACCAGGTTTCCTAAAAGCCATGCTCTGTGTTCATGGGGAAACATTGAGCCCTTGCAAACGCTAGCAGGACACCCGCTGTACCCAGCACCCCAACCACAGAATGACGGGCAGAGACATTATCTTTTCTGATTCATGTATATTAAAGATGGGTAAACTGAGAGCTGGAGCATGAAAGGGAGCAGCAGGGAGGCAGGAAGAAAGTCGCCCCAGGGAGTGAGCACCGCGCCGGCCTCACGTAAGGGATTATCATCATTACAATCGATATGGAGCTGTTATCAGGACCGTGCCACCCTGTGCAGTGTACGTGCTCAGAAACGGGCCGTGTTATCTCTGGGGAAGCCTCTGGGGGTTAGGAGGGTGCCTGGGGTGGGAAGGGTCTCAAGTCCATTGCACACCCTTTCACAATGTTTGAAAGTTTTTTACCAGGTATATTTTATATTTATAAAACTAAAAAAGAGGAAGAAATCACATATAAGTAATTAGATCAGAGTTCATTTGAAAATATTGCCTAACTCAAAGCAGGTGTGAGCAGTGCACCAAGACCCCGACGCCCGGGTGAGCGAGTCAGGGCCCCGTCCCAACAAATCTCTGGGGTGAGGGTGCTAATACTCCTGTTTGGAGCACACACACTGGCGTGGCCCACCTGTCCTGTGCTGCGGATGCCACTGTGGTGCGGAAGCTTCATGGGCCCAGGTATTCACCTTTGTTTAAGTCCAGTGACAGGTGGAACAGAGTTCATCCCATCTCTCGGCACAGGACACACATCAGCACTGTTCCCCAAGACCCCACTCTTATTTCGGTTTAATTAAACATCTCATCTGTCTCTTTTCCCACCTTCCTCCTCCTGCTCTGCCCCCAGACCCAGAAGGATCTAGTCCAGCGTACTCCATCTGTGCACGGTATACAGGTCTGCATCCTTCTGCACTGTCCTGTGTGTGGGTATAAGCGGTGCAGCATGATGGATCACACTCTGTTTCTAGGTATGCCACTGATTGGAACATTTTAAAACTTTGTCAGTCTTGCCCTTTTCGAGTCTGTCCGTCCCCTCCATCAGGTCTGGGCCACAACTACGTGCTTCACCACCTGGAGTTTATTCAAGGCACTAATGACGCTCACCTAGCCTGGCTACATAATATTAATTAGGGAATGTGACTTATAATTTCAAACAAAATCTGAGCCATTGGATGTGGCCAAGTAATCAGTCACTTTTGGAAACCAACAAAAGCCACCCACATGGGACTGTCCACTTCCAGGGACAAGTTACCTGCCCTCTTGGGCATGTTCTGAACCCAGTACCTCTGAAGGCCCCACCCTCTTGGGGTCCTGGCCTGGACAACTTGGAATGGGACTGGGCCCTGAAGTAAGAGGCGACTATCAGACTCTCAGCCTGAAAGGTTCAGCCTCAGAATATTCCTCCCCTGTAGAAAAGCATTTGGGTGCTTTATCCTTACTCGACATACAGAGTGCATGTTCCTTAATTAAAATGCCTGATCCTGACAAGGTATACAGAAATGTTTATTCAACCAATTTTTGTTTAACCTACATGAACCAATCAAATGGCGCCCACACTGACTCCTCAAGCTCATCAGGAGAAGTAGTGTTCCATTTGGATCTCAGTCTGCTAGCGATAGCAGCAGACAGCATAGGAAAAAGTAAGCATTTACAATAAGCACGTGAAATGGGCTTACAATTCCATTAGCAAGGTGCCATACAAATCATATGATTCCCCTGCCAGCATAGAGTCCCCCTTCCTGCCCAGGCCATGAGGGCTTAATGGCAGTGTTTTCCTTCACTTTGAATGTACTGGACTGGAGATGCAGAGCTCCGAGATGCACTTCTTTCTACACAGCAGAGAAAAAAGAAGCATCCAATTTATATTACATGACTCTGAGGCAGGACCTTGATTCCATTCCATCTGGTATTTAAGCAAGACGGGGAGCTGGAGCACCTCTTCTATTCTGTGTCTGACTCAGCGACAGTCCCCTCAGCTTATCGCATGGCCTCTGGGAAGCTGTGCACCCATAAGGAAACTGAGGCAAAGCCACACTATCAAGATGCCAGCACAGCTACTGGGCACCTGCAGGCGAGAAGCACAGCTCTAGGTGGCCTTCCTGCTGTCCTACACCAGTGACACCAGCTGACCTCCCCTGACTCTCTCCGGCTCACCCCATATGTGAGCTCCAGGAGGGCACACAAGGCCTGTCCTTCCAGGGACCCTCCATTCCTGCCTACAGTAAGGGGCACTTTACGTTTCCACGGAGTGGAATGAAATGAACCACACGTGATATTGCAAAGGTACAGGAATGAATATGAACCATTCTGTGCCCCTGGCTTATACCCAGGCAGTGATGGGCAAACAGGTGACGTCCAACTGAAGCCAGACTCATCCCATGTTGAGGCCTTGTGGAGAGTCAGGGCCAACCTGAGTAGGACATTCCCTGACTCACTCCCCCTGGCAACAAGGCAGGGTGACCCAAAATGTGCTTCAGCCAGAGTGCCCCGGGCTGGAGGAGGAAGCCACGCAGACAGTCCGCTCGCCCAGGCTAGGTCTTGGCAATGAGTGGGCCTCATCATTTACAGACAGCTGCGCCTCCCCGCCCACGTCTGCCCTCCTCCTCCCTACAAACACCGTATATGCATTTCAGAACTCAAACATCAACCACCCGCCATTTGTATCTTCCTGTTTTCCTTGTAGCTGAGGGCCGCACAGATACCCATGCAGGGCGCTGGAGGAAAGGAGGCCCCTCTCAACATATGGAATGCATGTTCCTGAATTAAAATACCTGATCCTGACAAGGCATTTTGAAATATTCATTAAACCAATTTTTATTTAACCTACATGGACCAATCAAATGCAACCTGCAGCAGCTCCTGGATGCTTGTCAAGAGAAGTAAATTGAACTCTTGAGGGAGCAGAGCAATAGGTCAGCAGGCAGACTTCTCTGCCTTCACCCACTTTCCTGGAAGCGCTGGAAGACAGAGGGCAGCCGTCAATCCGGCTCTGCGGTAATCATTACAGGTCTGCAGTGAAGCAGAAAAACGCAGTAATAAACGGGCCCTGCTGCCCCCTATCACTCCACCCAGCCTCCCCTACAAGTGCTCGGCCCTTCTGGCCTTGCTGAGCGTTAAATCCCCGTCCAGCTGTTTGACCCTATTACAGGAACATGATAGGCACCCCTGTCACTTGAAATGCCTGCAACAGTCGGATGCACAGAATCTATCTTCCCGACAGGTAAACCTATGGATAATTTATTTTTATGGGCTTTCAAAGGATGTTGACAACAATCAGGAACCTCCACCACGCATGCTCTGTGTTCAGGGGAGTGGGTCCCACAGCTCCAATGGTCACTGTTAATGAGCACGAGGGTAGATGCTAGAAGGGCTTCCAGGGCAGGAAGCCTCCAGACCCGGGGCCCTGGCACCCCCAGGGTCCAGTTCTGTACATGTTTATGATTCTGACCCAGAATCAGACAGGGCTCCACTCTGTTCCATTTGATGAAGCCACCCACTAGAAACATCCAACAGGAGGTGGACAGATGTGACGTGGGGCCTGGGATGATGGAGTGTGAAGCTGCACGTATTCAGACAAAGCCTGTTCACAGGGCTGCACTGAACTGTACGGGTCAGGTTCCATCAAAATACTCACCTGGCCTGACATCTCCCACTTAGGCACTCCTGGGCTGTTAGGCAACTACCTCAGAGAACTGTCCAAAAATTGTGGACAGAAGGACTGAAAGCTGGCAGGAGAATTTTGAACTCTGTTTTTGCTTATGTCACAAAAAGGAACCACGCATGTAAAATAACATCGATTGCACGTGGGTTCCGTGCCTTCTTTGCAGTGCTGGCGCGGGGCGCCTGCAAAGAGAATGACTTCTAAGTCGCCCTCCGGACTGCTGTTTGACCGTGTACCTTCACAATGGGTGCCATTTAAACCTACAGAATCCAATCAATGTGTCAGTTAAATTGCTACTCATCTGTCGAGATTAAGCATCCGACTATTACCTCAGATTTAGTAGAAGTCTTAGGTACTGGCACATTTCACTGAAGCCATTAGTAACACCTGGAATCATTCACATTAGTTTAAGATCTGGCACCATAAATTCCCAGCCATTAATGATTATTCTGACTCCTCAGGATAAATGGCTTAACGTTTTTGATAATGAAAATATACATTCTGCAGTAGTTCCTTCTTAAACCCACATTACCTTGGTACTGTACTTCATGGCTGATTGTAACGGACGGTGGCCATAACTCTCACAGGATTTTAGTGTGCTGTAAAGTGTTGAAGATCTGTTGTGCTATTCATTTTTTTTTTAATTAACAAGATATTTATTTAGCTGTTTGCATTCAGAAATGTAATTAAATATCTTAATTGGGGCGCTTGTCATGGACGAGCACAGTGCTCAGGACCTGCCGCATCACCGCCTCTTCCCCTAACGCGCCGACATGTGAGACGTGCTCTCCACAAGGGCAGGGCGAGCAACAGACTTCTATGCGTATTATCGAGAACAACAGAAAAATATCGTTGTGAGAGCCAAGTGTGTCAGCTTAGTTATAGCTGAGAGAGAGTATTTAAATACCTCGAATAAATCTTTTCATTCCCAGCACATTCGTCTCTTTTAAGTGCTCATTAAGGTGGGGTGTGACAGTCTTGGAAAATGAAATACTAATTCTTTTCCTCTGAAGCCTGAGTGCACCACTCCCAAGGGCAGCTGTAGTTTAGGGGATTACAGACCTAGCGCGGAGAGGGCCCCCTGGTCTTCACTTCACTCCAAAAAGTGAGGGCGGTGGGGGGTGTTGGTCTGACACCACTGCTCCTCTAGCTCGTATCCTGTGATCTATTAGATCTGAAGAAAACAGGTGGCAGTTAGCAGTGTTTGATAAACGCTCCCTGAAATGGGGCTGCACCGACCTTACCTCATTGCAGTTCAGGATAATTTGTAGTCAGCTTGTCTTTGGTTGATTTAGACTAAGTTTTCCAAAGATGGAAACTGAAGGATGGTACTGTAGCTTCACGCTCTCCATTTCCCACAGCAGGGTTTTTTTGTTTTGTTTTGTTTTTAGTGATAAAGGAACTGTGTCTAAAAATGTAGTCTAGCATTAGTCCACCACTAAAACCTAATAAATAGGTGCATTTTGGTCATATTGTTGAAGACATTCATAATTCCGGGCCACTCGGAGAGAGGTGCTCAGGGTTGTCTTAAACAATAAAGGTTCATAAAACGATGCCCATGAACTCCATAATGAACTCGGAAATGGTTATTGACTCACGTTAGGCCTGATTTGCTTACAGTGAACTAGAGATTTTGCATGCAATACCAGAATGCAACCCTGAGCACCAGCGGGCCACGCTGGAGTCAGAAGGTAGGTCAGAGCCCTTCTGCCCAGGTCGATGCCACAGCCCTGGGGGGTTTGCTGAAGAGCTCCTCTCTCCTCCCACCCTCTGTAGTCTTTTCCCAACCTCGGCTTATCCCAGCCCTGAAACACTCGGTGGAAAATGGATGGGAAGCCTGCCAGACTCTGCCAGGTCAGGGCATACACCACCAGCACACCTCTTAAATTCAGAAAGGCAGAGAGAAGAAATGGAGTTCATTTTTAGCCAAAAGGTTAACCTGGAACGTGAGAACAACTCAGAATTGTACCTGCCAGCAGAGGGAATGGAAAGGACAAAAGAAAAGAAAGAAAGAAGAAAAGTGAAAAAAAAGAAAAGACCAGAAAAATTTGATTATAGGAAAAGCTAAAAGATAATCAGTGCTTGTAGGAGAAGCATAAAGACGTAGGAAAATGAGAGATGAGAAAGGTTTAATCTCGGAATCTAAAAATCATTAAAGCATCTCATGAAGGTGATTTGGATGAGGACTAAAATTCGGGACCCTAGTGGGAACTGCACAAATAAGGTCTTATTGCAACATTAAACCTGGAGCGCGCTAGGGCTGCCAGTGGGCGCGCAATAAATAATAATTGATAATAATGACGATACTCAAATGTAATTCCCCATTCCGTGGGAAGCTCCCTGGGGCTTCTCTGCGAACATCCTGATGAGTCCCTGCTCCAGCCCCTTTTATCACGGTGGGGAGGATGCATGTCTGCCCCCACTGGCAAGTCACATCTGCCCTGCTGGGGGCCTGAGGAAGGTGACCTCTGGGGACCTACACTCTGCAGAGCAGCCTCTCCTGCCATGCTGTCCGCTGGTGAGTGGACAGAAAACACAAGGGGCAGCCCGGAGACCTCTCTGAGAGGAGGCCGTAGTGCAACAGGACAGGACAGGAGCAGTCTACCTGGGTTGGGGGGCCTACGGCAGAGCCAAAGCCTGCTCCAGAGTGAGGGGAGAGGGCAGTAGACGGCAGACCCTGCCCAGGCCCATCTCCAGGGGGAAATCTCTGCGCCTTAGTAGGAAAGGAGCCAAGCCAGGCTGGGCCACTCCAGGGAGAAAGGAAGGCCCGGGAGCCCTCGGGAGACAAAAGAAGGTGATGGCAGCAGGTAGCCCTGACCCAGGCCTGTGAGGGGAGCTCTGAGAGGGCCATGTGTCCATGCAGCAAAGCTGGGGTGCAGAAAACAGGAGCAGAGGCAAAGCTGAATAAGGGGATAGTAAATAAAAGGAGGAGTAAACACGGAGAGCATAGGGTAACATTTAAAAAGATGGTCTTAGTGCTGCCCCTGTCCTAAAAGAATATGATTCTCCATTTGGCATTGAGGTATTTTTAAACAGCATGAAAATGACTAATTATAAGAATGAGGGTTTTAATACAGAGTAGCAGAGAACATTTCAAATCCTACATTTTTCTGCTACCACACCTGAGCTTTTTTAGCATATAATTTTCCTTAAAAGGCAAATTTAAACCCATAATGTGACAGGCCTTCCCCCACTCACTGACTGGTCCAGTGTCTACATGTATGTTTGCACACATATACAAATAAACACAGCTGCACACACATGCACACATATATAATTTATGTTGTGTGCAACACACCCACATATGCACATACACTTTTCTTATATTTTGGGGATGCATCACATGCACATACTTTCTTATATTTTACACACACAAACATGCACATGCAAGTGTGTGGGTCTGCATTTTAGCAACATATAGTGATGTTCTCTCTAGGTGACCCTCCATGATCTCTGGAAAATATTAAGGAAGGAGCTATTCAAATTTGGAGCTATATTAACCCAAATGAATAATGCTTTCCGGGGCAGGTGATCTTTTTAGACAGCGTGCCCTAGAATTTTTGGAAGAAGCAGAGAATTTGTAGAAATAATGATTATGAGGAAGGAAATGATGTAGGGGGATGGTTCCATTTCTACTAATAAGTGCTTCATAATAGCTCAAAAATCTCTGTCAGGCCTCTGCCTTTTTCGAAATGCAAATGGGTGAGTACTCACTGCAAAACTTGCTGTGTGCAATATACAGACAAGGGTAATATCTACTCTGTGTCATTCCAAATGATATGGAAACAACCGAGAACGTCCTGGCTGTGGATAATTATGGAAGAATGACAGGTTGATAATAAGTTCTCATTTAGGAATCTCTCAAATGCTGGGGTGCAGGGATGGTTTATATGCCATGATTCTGGAGTTCCAGTGCCATCTGCATGAGTAAGCAAGTCTTGAAAAGGAATTCAGGGCAGTGGTGTGTACACGGGAAAGGGAAAACTGTACCTCAGGATTTCAGACTCAAACCCCTGATTTTAATACCTTGAAACCTAATGAGCGTGGTAGCCGTACACGAGGATGCTGCCATCTGCAGCGGTGGAGGAAGCCATTTTGGTTGCTTTTGCTCACACTAGCCACACCACCAGATCTGGGGAACCAAGCCCGTTGGCTAACCCTATGGCCACTGCACAGCCAAAGATCACCTCTCAGGCACTCGGTTTCCTGGGAGTAGCTACTCGCCAGAGTCCCTGATGCTCTTAGGGTGAAAACAAACTCAGCAGAGAGACTGTCAAGTTTATAGTAGACTCAGGTTTGAAGCGCAGCATTATTGATGCACAGTATTAATTATCAAGAACGAGGAGGAGGAATATTTAAAGACCTCAGTGACATGCTGGATAGCTGCCTGGCTGTGTGCCTGTGGATCAGCCATCATTCACTCCCAAGCGTGCAGGAAGCTGGGGTGCCATGCTGCATGGCACCTGGGCCTCACAGGGGAGCCCTCGGCGAGAATTACGGTCCTGGGGCGCCTCTCCCCAAGGCTGCCATATGCATCAGGGTATTTGTTGATTCCATGCAACCTGGCTCTTCAAATGGCTGCTTTCAATTAGTCTATGTTGTTTTATGTTTTAAAGAAGAAAGGTTGCCTTTTCTCCTTCTTCCCCCACTTCCCTACATGTCTACTAACCACTGAGTTAAATCCAGATGCTATAACAGGGCTGGGAGGAGATAGACAGGACAGGCCTTGGGTACACACCATTGCCACGGGCAGGGTGGGAGACCAAGGGCCTCATCCTGGGTGGACGTGGTGTGCTTTTCCAGTGCCTTTTGTCTTGGTCAGTAGTTACAACACACAGAGGTGGTATCAAAACTATAGGCTGCCACAAGTTCACCCTTCCTTCCTGTTAGACACTCCAGTAAAAACATCAACTAACTCCATAATCCTGTGTAACATGAGTGTATCTCCATTTCACAACTAAGAAAATAGAGTCACTAAGCAATCAGTGACATCTGTTCCCTGGGGCCTCAGACCTAACAGGTCCCAAGCTTGGATCAGAGCCCTGACTCCCACCAAGACCTGGTCCCTGGTGGTGCAGCTGCCCAGTGAGATGGAAGAGAGGCAAAGACCCTAATGTTCAGGGCTGCGGTGACAATCAGAAGAAGCTATGTATGGGCAGCGGTGCATTCAAGGGGTCCAGTCCCAGGAGGCTGAAGCTAGGCACTGGGCAGCTCCAGGCTGATGTGATGGCTCGCCCAGAGTCCCACGCACCTGGGGTCCTCCCTCGCCGGCCATCCAGCCTAGGCAGGGGTCTTCTGTCTAAACTTCAGTTGTTCTTGCCTCTCCTCTGTAAAAACAGCTTCACAAAGGACACACGGGGACCCAAGTCCCTGGCTTTCCTGAGCTCCTCAGGTGGGCTGGCTTAGCTGAGCTCCATCTTCCAGGCTTGCCTGGCTAAGAAAAATAAACCAACAGCGGGCAAGAAAGTTTCATCCGTAGGGAATGGGCCCAGAAATCATTGATCGCTATGATTAAAAAAAATTTTTTAAATGTCTACTCCAGGGTCAAGGCAATGATTTTATTTTATATAAAATAAATATTCTGGATGCAAAGTAGCGGTGTGAGGTTAATTTTAAATTTTTCTTAAAAAGAAAAAAGATAACCACAGTGAAGAAAAGATCCTCAGATATTTGACCTGGCCTTCTCCAGTAATTATTCTAATCATTCTTCTATTATTTAGGCCATGAGCCAAAGGTTCCCCAGTGCATAGAAAGTTAATAGCAGACTTGAAATGGGGGCAGGGGCAGGCCAGCATATGTCCATTAAAGTCTGCTTTCACCTAAGGGGTTTGCATCAAGCAGGCTTTGGGCACCAATAATTTATCTTGAAGTCTATTTACCCAGTTCAACAGGGAAATAATAAATTGGCCTAATTTCCCTTCCTAGACCCAGAAGTGGCTGCCTCTTGCCTTCCTTCCCCAGGCCCCGTTGAGGTCAGTCTGTTGCTTGGGCACTGCAGTTGGGAGGTGTCCAGAATGCACTTGGGGGGAACATCCCCAGTGGAGCCCCAAGGGCTCGCATTCACCAGCAGAGATGGGCGCTCCTGGGAGGCGCTTCTGGTGGTGGTGGTGGAGCTGATGACCGGGACTGCCCTAACTGTGGCTCAGGCACGCACAGCACTCCCGGGGCGCCCAGTGCCAGAGAAAGCCTCTGTCCCTCTGTCCTAGGACTTGTTTCAGCCACACCCACAGCCCCTTGGAAGGTCATCCCAAGAAAAATCTTGCACAGAAGTTCAACACCGGTTCCGAATTATGAAGGTGGTGGGTTGACGGGTCCATCAGGTAAGACCCGTCAGGCGCCAAGAACATCCTGGACAGAAATGAAGGTGGACACTTCAACCTTGGCCAGCACTAGCTGGCCACCGGAAGGCACTCAGAGCTGTGTCCCGGCACACCTTTTGGAAATTCCTACAGTCCCTATTGCCCTTGGCTGGCTCTCCAGAAGATTCCGGGTAAAAGGCAGTGGCCTCCCGGAGGTTCAGCCCAGGGTCGGGCTGGAGCTTCTAGAGTGGGAATTAGCCCCCATTCCCTACCCGACCCCCAGCAAGGCCCAGAGGGGGAGGAGCGGAGAGCTGGCAGGACCCTAGGAACCGTGGAGAGGGGCCCGGGCTGAGGCAGGACATGGCACGGGTCAGAGACCCCCACCCCTGCACAGCCGCACCCAGGCGGAGACCCAGCAGGCAGCTCGACACTGGGAAGGGGTCACCTTCCCTGAGCTGCCTCTGCAGCATCTGGGAGCCGCCCAATCCCTTCCGGGCGGAGCTGCGCCCCCTGTCCGTGGAGGCGCACGCTCTCCCCACGCGGACCCCCTAAGCCAGCCCCGATCTGCGTGGAAGGGACAGCACAGGGCCCTCGGGGCTGGGCATTTCTCAGCACAGCTCTTTAGATGAGGCCTCCGCCTCCCTGGGTAAGACAAGTGGGGGGAAACCCCTGGGGCGGGGCAGCCAGAAGGGCAAGAGGGGCAGCAGGACAGGCCGGGGGCGTGACCGCCCTCCCACAGAGCGGCACCCTTTCCCGAAGCAGCAGCTTCCACTGTCCGGGGCCCAGGGGGCCCAGGGCGAATGACATTTGCATCTGGAACTGCTCATTCCTGAACGTGGACCCCTATATTTTTTTTTTCTGAAAGTTTCCACGTGACATTAGCTGAAGTATTTACATACACTCCTTATGCTGAAGTTCTTCAGTTGCCTATGTTTGGGAGTCGGAGAGGACCCCATAGACCTGCATGCTCCATCCAGGGCTCAGGAAAGGCCAGCAGGTGAGGGCTGTTCCAACGGCTGCGCCCGTGAAGGGTAGGCAGCCCAGCTCCTTGATGCCAGTCTTTGCATGCCATCCCAGTCTTCCCAGGCCATGCCGTTGGTCAGAAGTTTTCTGAGCATTCCCTGGTTTTATGGGCTCTCTTGGTAGCCGCTGGTATGCTATTCCAGGCAGCCCGGTAAGCTGGACTCAGGAGACGGGACTGCCCTCCCTTTGACAGCCTCACTTCATCACAGTTCCATGCCCTGCACTCCACATTCATTCATCCTGAGCAATTGTTGGTCAGATGACCTGTCCACACCAACCCTTCCCGGAATGTCTTCTTTAATCAAAATTCTGCTCAAAACATCCCAGCTGATCAAGTGTAGTGGCCTTTCCACATGCTATTGACAATCTGTCTCAAGCATTATCTCATAAGTTTCCCTTTATTTTCTCTCCCAACCCAGATAGACTATGCTTTGAACCATAGCTTCTGGACATACTCAGATTTGATGTGACCTGCACACTTTATATCTACTTCCTGGCCTTCGCTGCATTTTGCAAAAGCAACATGAAAACTTAAAACCCAGAAAGAAGAAAATGTACTTAAATGACTCACCTCTTCACCAGTGTGACTTATGTGTAGGGGAAGTGAGGCCCGCAGGGAAATGCGATGTTCTTTCTCCAGGCAGCTGGCCTTGGAGATTAGAACAGTCAGGAGCAGATTCACAGGCAGAAGGAATGAGACGGTATCATTTTAGAGGATGGGCAGCCTGGATGAATCTTTATGGAAGAAGATGTTGTCTGTGAAAATAAAGGAAGGTAAACTTGCTCATGCAAAAGTAGGTCTCTGAGAACAGCCTCCTGAATTGGCCTCAGAGAATAAATATAACCCTGAGCTCCAGCCCCATGAATTTTTTTATTTGGTTTATCAAAACAGATTTTGGATCTAGTCTTAGCACATGGGGCACACTCAATAAATGTTTATGAATGAATCAGTGGACTGATAGTCTTCTCTTCTAAAACTTGTAGAAGTCCCTAGTTGGTTTCTAAGGAGCTTGCAGATTAGAAATCCAGGGTTCTAATTGACACAAAAAAGGCATAGCAGGGCATGGGTGCCAGCCTGAGCCAAGAGAGGGTGTCTTCTTCCCCAGAGAGAGGACTGATCATTGGGTCAGGTGTTGAAAAGCATGGGGAACAGAGATCGCGAGCCTCAGCCAGCCAGAAGAGAAAGGGTGTCAGAGAGGAGGCTGGAAGAACAGAGAAAGCAGCCTGGGAACCTGGAGCAGACCATGGGAAAGCCGTGTGTCCAGGTCTCAGAAGATTCTGGGAAGTCGGCATGACTCACAATGAGTGTATTTCTTGAGGGAAAAGATGAGCCATGTGACTTTTGCAATCATTTCCTTCTCTCTGATGAGTGAGGAGATAGGAGTTCTGAAAACTGGGATCAACCACTGCAGGACTTATCAATCGTCGCCGGTACTACGATTTTATGTGTCGTACCAAAAATGCATGTGGACAGAAGGATGACAGACCGTGGTTTTGTAGCCTCCCTCATCGGAGTGGAGCTAAGATGCTATAAGACTGTTTATTTGTATTCCGCCTCATTCCAAGAAGGAATTGGAGAACCGCTAACTCACAGGGCCAGAGATGATACTCAAAATGCTCAGTTATCAAAATAAGATCCCACATAGTGAGATAGGCCTGATATGGGAAGCTGCACGTTTTTCCGCCTGCACCCTCTGGGCAATGAACATGAATTTTAACTTGTGATAAAGTTGAACAATGTTTTCATAATAAATGTAACCACTCCATTGGGTGACAGAGCAGTGCTGCTGATAAGTGGACCTCAACTTCAGCTGCATACTAAGTCTCTTTGACATAAAAGAGGGAAAGTGATGTGTCCGATGAGCAAAGCACACACTACTTAGATAATACTTATCACTCGAGTGATGAGAAATTTTTCAGTGAGCGATCGCTGTTTTCCTGAGCTGAAACACCACAAAACCTTAGCTCACGTAGTGAAGAGCACAGATTAAAAGCTGATGGGTTCCTGCCCTCATTCCTTGAATATTTTGTATATGGACACCTGCACACTGACATGGTCTGTGACATTAAGGAAGTTTACTGTGAGGTGGATCATAATACTGAGGAGATACATGGACAAGTTTCAGTGATAGGGGTTATCTCTGAAAAGTGGAAGTGCAATGGGGGGGATTTCATTTTACTTCTTTTCACTTTTTTGATTTTCTAAAATGTTACATTGTTCTACTCTTGGAGAAACATCCATTTAAGAGTACAATGTGACAAGCCATATATATTGAACGTAGGAACTCAGCCTTTTAGCAAAACTAAGAAAGGGGTGAATCTTTCAGCCGGGGAGTTTTCAGGCCTCTTCCAGGCATGCTGTGCTTTAGCTCTTCCTTCCTCACTATTAATGTCACAGCAAACACAGGCCACCCCACCAGGTCACAAGTGCAGCTGCAGAAAAGAGAGCCAGCGGTGGGGCTGCCCATTAATATTCTGCAAGATGAGGCCATCTGTCATCGGCGGCCGTCCTTTCGGGGAAATCTTCAGAAATCCAAGGATGGAATCAAAAAAGAAACTTTACTGCGTTCTTTACTAAGAAGGTCAAGGTTTGGAGTGGGCATTTGTCTGTTAGCAGACTGAGGCAAGGGCTTTTCTTTGCATTCTCTCATTTTCTCATTCTTTGTATTATGCTGTGCATTATCTGTATGTAGCAGATGTTAAAAAATAGACGTGGAAACTGAGGTTCCCCATGGGTGGGTAACTCTCCTACTAGCTGAAAGAGCCAGATTTAGACTCTTTTGGAGGACCCAGAGCCATAGCCTTGGCCCCAGACCTGCTCCTGCAGCAGGACCATGATGGTCGTGGGCTCAGCCTGCCCAGGGAGCATGGGGTGCCCTCTCCCTTCTAGCACATGGGGCTCAGGACCCCCCAGAGACAGAGAGGCTTCTCGCACGGGTTGTTATAACCACAGACAAAGGGGTTATAGGGACCTAGGTTATCCCTCTCATGCCAGAGAACAGGGTGAGCTTAGAGTGTAGGCAGGAGGGAATGTCCTGTCATATAGAGCCTGGCCAGGAATTGATGGCCAGAGTATTGATTGTTGTTTACATCTTCTCTGCAAGGCCACTGAAGAACCCCAAGGGGATAGGAATTTAGGGCAAATTGGGGAGTACTGTGCCATGGATATCAGGCTTCCTTGTTCACCCTCTGCTGTCCACTGCCAACCCCACCAGGCCTTGTTTCCAGGCTTGTCCCCACTCCCCAGCCTCCTCCAGGCATGCCCCTTCTGCCCGGTCTGTCACTGGATACATGGAGGTGGCTGCCAGCAGTTTCCAGCCCCTAGGCCTGCTACCCCAGAGTGGCAGGGCAGGCCTGTGTGCCAAGTCCACAAACGCATTGTCGCAAGGGAGGCCGGATGGAAACATTCTGGTGTGGGCACAGGTAACTGGCACATGGCCGTCCAGGGCTGGGAAGCTCCAAATGCCTTTTCATCTGCTTAACAATCACGTTCCTGGTGCAGGCTGTCTGGGCAGGCCGAGTGATCAGCCAGCAGCACCAGTGGTGGAAGGCAAGGGGTCTTCCCCACACCTGATTCCAGCCATCAGTCTATCTGCTCCGGCGTTAACCCTGGGCAGGTGCGGTTGCTCAGCAACCGTAACTCCTGCACATGCGCCCCCGGTGGTTTGTATGCCAACCACAATGTTATAACAGGAAGTTTTTCCAGACCAAGATCCTTCTTTATATGTAAATTTATGCTAGAATTGTGTATTTAAAAATTAGCTTCTATGAGTAATGAGCTTCAGGTCTGGCAGGGAGTTTTTTCCCCCTAGGTTTATAAAACCAAGCCTCGAAGTTCTGAGGTCTCGGAGATGGTGTGAAACAAGGCAAGGACCATGACTTCTAAGGAAGCGGCAGGTTTCTGGGGACCCCCTGAGGATGACCTGCAGGTGTGAGACTGCTGTTCACGTTGCCAAGCAGCCTGCACGATGGGGGTGTCTCCTCCGCCCAGGGGGACCTGAGCCACAGTTGATCTGCACCCGCTCTCAGGGCTCTGTGAGGGGGTACTGGTCACCTCCTGCCACCTCTGTCCCTCTCCCTCCTTCGTCTAGTAACTTTCTCCAGTGCCAACTTGGTGGTGGACTTGAAGAATGATAGCCAGGTGCAGATGTCACCAAGAACCAAACTCAGCCTGCTCACGTGGGGACGTAGGATCTGGCAGGGAAGATGCCCAAGTAATGGGACAGCGTGAGCTGCTTCTGCAGCTCCCCAGGAGCTCTGAGCCCCGTGCACCGGAAAGAGTGGACATGGTGCATCCCACACGCTCCAGGCAGGTTCAGCCGCGCCTGAGACTATCACAGGCCTGCAGGGAACTAGCAGGAGGCCTGCGGTGGATGGTAGGGCTCCGACGTCCTCCAAAAGAGCCCAGAGCTGATTCTGCCAGTTAGAACATGAGTTACCGATGCACTTGGAACCTGTTTCCTCACTTGTAGGAGGGCCATCACGGCGTTTTTCAGGGCCACTGTGACACTGAACCAGACAAGGCCCGTGCAGCCCAGCCGCCCTCTGCTCTTCCCATTTTCCAACTTGAGAACATCAGCCTCTCCAGGGATGGAGGCCATGGACAGAACTCGGCAGGGTCTGTAAGTACTTGGTAAGTATTTCCAGGTTTAGGAGAGAAGGGAAATCTTTCAAGTGAAAAATAAACAGCTAAAAAATGATAGCAAGTGTGCTCACAGAAAGACAGCATTTCTCAGCCATACTGTGTTATCTGGCTCCACTGGCTCCCTTTGCCAAATTATTTGGTTGGACCGGCAAGACAAGGGAGGGAGTTGAGAGGCCCATCCAGTCAGGGGGACATGAATATTGATGAGCGCATCGGTTTCACATTAGCATTTGATGAAATGTTTCATGGGCCTGAACCAGTTTCCCAGATTAAGAAAATCCCATCCACGCCCACACACGCCACTTCTTTTCTTTCCAAACTTTGGTTTGCATCCCATAGACATGGGCACAAATTGGCTTTGAAAATCCATCTTTTCTTTTCATCTTTCTGTCTCCCCTTCTTTGTCAGGAGTGCCCCACCGACTTCAGAAGCAACCCGGGGATAGAGAAATGCAAGGATTCGATCTGACTGAAATTCAAGGATAGTAAAATATCCTGGTTTCTTATGTGAAATCTTATCATCTGCACCTAATTATCAGCATCCAGGATTACCATTTGGAGGGAATTGTTCAAAAACATCTGCTCTTCAAAATTGAAGCATTGCTAAAATGTCACTCCTCCTCCAAAAAATTTAAGGCAAGCCATACAGGAAACATGAGAAAGCAGTAGAACTCTCCCTGCTGAGCTGAGGGCATTGGGCGGGATTGGAACCGTTAGCATCATTTGTCCCCTGCCTGTCCTCCCGACCAGTCCTGGCTTCAGGGCTGACAGAGCCCTGCCTCACCCTGGACATTCAGCTGTTGAATCTGTTGGTGACAAATGTAACATTCCAAGGAAAACCAAGTCAAATTCTGATTGAAAAGTCATGTGGGTGACTTGCTAAAGGTCTCACATCCACACCTGTTAGGAGAGGCGATAGCCTCTGAGGTGGGGACAGAGGCACCCGGGTGCCCTTATGGGTCCTGGACACAGGCATGGTCAGCCCAGGGGGGGAATACCACGGTGCAAGTAGACGGGCCACGATGACTCAGAGAGCAAGCCCAGGTTGACCAGTTCTCACACCAGGAACCACTGTGGATCTTAAAGGGAAGTGATGTCCCTTTAAGAGGAAAGAATTCCAGGAGCTCATCAATGAGCTGCTGCATAAGGAATTCCCATCTCTGCTGGGGGCACTTCCTAAGGAAAGGCGGACAAGAGCTGCCAGGGAAGCCAGGTCTTCTGCAGCCCAAGTAATCAGGCCAAGCCGGCATGAATCAGCGGGTCACATGAGGATTCTCGCAGCACATGGCAGGCCCAAAACGAAGGAAGGAAAGTGCCGGAAAGTCATGGCCAAGCCTTCTCCTGGCTTGGTGTGATGTGAAACTAAACCTCAGTTCGCTCTTCTGGACGCAGACCACATGGACCTGAGCCTCTCTGAGCAAGAATGCCATCTGTCCTGGGAGAGGTAGGGTGGTTTGGAGGGAACAAATTTATGACTTGAGGCCACCTATCAGAGGAGGGGGGAGGCCCCAGAAACCACCACAGACCCAGACACCAGGCAAGGCTTTTGGTGCCTGGACACCTTTACAGTGCAGGAAGCCATTCCTGGAACCGTATCTGACCACCAGGAATAAACCAGCCTTGGCTGGCACTGTAATTTCTTCCCATTCACAGTGTGGCCACTGGTGGCCAGACCCAAGGAATTACTTAAGATGAAGTATTAATTATTTAAACCGTTAAATACCTCAACTGGCTTTTAGATTTATTTAAGTAAATATACCTCGTTTCCATTCCCAAAGGGAGGGAAAGCTGGGTAATACAAAACAGTTTTTGGTTTTTTGGTTTTTTTCCTAAGACAGTGTTTTGAGTAACAACTCTTAACTCTTAGGGTTGTGGACAGGGCAGAGGAAGGACATGTCCTCTGTTGGCCAACTCAAGGCATCCCGGAGTCCCAGCTGAGTCCTCACGTGGTCCCTGGGGGTGAGGCCGGGCTGCCCAGCGAGGATTGGGGCACCCCCTGCACAGGTATGTGCCATACCACACAAGGAGAGCCTTCAACAGCCAAGAGCTACAATAAAGTGCTTTTCCAACAGTGCAGAGACTTTCACAACAGCTTCCATCTACAACATAGAAATCCTTCAGGACACCAAGCAGCCTTTTTTTTTTTTCTGGTCCGTCACTGATTTCCGTATCCCTTCAAGAAGGTATTATCTGACCACTGTGGGAAGAACGGCAAACTCCAACAAGGTGGTTGGGTGGAACCCCATTTAGTCTGCTCCAAAGAGCAGGTGTACACCGGCAGAGAGAGCACCTCCTCGTTAGCTCAGAGGTTCTATCATACCAGACATTTCCACTAATAAATTTGACTTCCCGTCAAAATCCAATGCCTGGGATATCAGTTTGCTTCAATAAACAATTATCTTAAATGACCTACACTTGTACATAGCATTTCTGAGGAGATTATCAAATACTCAGAAGTTTGTGGTTTCTTGACCAAACTTTTTATCCCTTGCTGGTCATAGACTTAAAAGCTTGAAATAGAATTTTGTCTCCTACCAATTTTTTCCCATTTATGTTTGGAAAACATTGATTTTTTTTTAAACTGGAGTTTTAATGGACCTTGAAATTAACATGGCTTTTATTTCTTTGCTAAAACCCTATCATGGGTGATGATGTCACTATGGCTTCCAGAAAATCACTGTCCAATGACTGGTGTTGAGCATCGAGGCACCAGGGGGAAATCAACAACATATCTGCTCATACAAGGGTCCTTCCTATCTGAAGGAAGTGATCCTATTTCGGAGAAGCAGTTGGTCTAGGACAGCAGGAACTTTCTCCACACTGATTTCGCATGACCTTCTGAAAATGCAGCACTAGGCTGATGCCTGAACCGGGGGCATGGCCAGGTCACCTGCATTTTTTTTCAGTTCCATGGGGTATTTCTGATGTGCACCCAAGGTTGGCCACCACAGTCCACAGGGCCCTTTCCAAGCACATTCTATAAATGCTTAGCAAATATCACAAGCGTGTATTGGATACCACATGGGTCCTCTGGGTGCGAACGGGGATTAAGTGGAGCTAGAAGCCAGGGTCAGAAAGGAAAATAGGTAAGTAAAATCTGGACTGGGTCCTGAAGTCCCGGGAGAAAGTGGAGTGACTGATTCTACCTGCTCGGCCATAGAGGCCTTGTCTGGGGGAGGCAGGAGCCAGGCTCCTAAAAGGAATTGAAGCTCCAGTGCTTCTGAGCAGAACTACCTGACCCTCGGTGGCAGGCTCAGTATGCTCTCCTGTGTCGCTCCCTCCCCACCCAGGGGCAGGAGGCTAGGTGGCATGACATCCAGCCGACAGAGAGGACAGAGCGACCGGAGGAGGGTGATGGAGGGTGCGGGCTGGTCCGCCAGCCCTGCTTCCTAAGGCGAGGGGGCCCTCGAGGGGGCAGGGAGCAGCCTCCTCTGACCTGGAAGGGAGTGTCTGGCGCTCAGCGGTGCAGCTGCTGGCCCCATGAAGGAAGGAAGGGAATGGAAAGACCTTGGCAGAGCACCCCATGCTCCTGGAACCACATCCAGCCTCCTTAACGTGCCCGGAAGCCCACTCCCGCCCCTCTGGGTGGGCCCTGCCACTGGGTCTTGCTGACCCCGAAGTTCCTCAGACCACTGCATCTTCTCCTTCCTTCAGACATCTGCAAGAACCTGCTGCCAGGTGCCTCTCCCTACACCCCTGACCACACCATCCTCCCCCCACCAAATTTCAAGGCTAAAGCTATGCAGCCTTCAGGTCCTGGTTTCTGGATCAGCTTCCTGGAAGCCCTTCCCGGCCGCCCATCCACCAGGTCTTGGACTCTGAGCTGTGGTACTGCCCTGCTCAGGTCCCCAGGGAAGGCCTGGCCCTGGCCCACCCAGAAGTGGGGACAGGATTTGACTGAAAGGACAGAAGGGTGAATGGAGAGGAGGCAGGACCTGAGAGAGGGCAGCTGACTGTGGTCAGGTCAGCTTAGGTCAAATACGCGGTCAGAGAGGCAGGCCTTCCGGGAGAGCATGCAGGCCAGGGGCCCACGCACAGCTGCCACGGGGCAAGCTCTGCGCCCTGCACACCCTCCTCCATTGTCCACTCACACCCTCAGGGCCTTGGGTCATCACGCTGGCCTGCTGGTCAGACCTCCTAACTAGCAAGACCGAGTGTCCAGGGAACGCAGCCTTGGGCTTATCTGGAGAGGATGAACCCAAGGTCAGAGAGGGACACAGAAGCTGAGGTCACATATGTGTCAGTAGCAGAAGCAGAGTTAGATGTCCTGGGTCCAAAGACTTTCCCACCAATGACACCCATGACATTCCTGCAGTAACTACTCAGCCTTTATGAGGCCCTGCGCAGAGCTCAGGCCTATCCCGCCGGGATGACCCCCAGTAGTTGGGACCCCCAGCATAGAGTCTCCGAGTAGGGCTGACCAGGTGCCGCTGCAGACAAGGACCATGGGGAGCCACGGTGAGCTGGGGAGGGGCACAAGGGCCTGGAATGCTGGGGTCAGTTAGCTCTGACCAGCTCCTCTGGGCTCCCAGAAAGACTGGGCCGGTGGTCAGGGCTGCCACTGAGTGGGAAAAGAAGAGCTTGGAGCCCGGGGGGAGCAGCTTTCCCCGGATAAACAGCGCATCTGGTGCATCAGACATGCTGGATGGTCCTAAGCACATGGGGGGATTTGGGGAAAGACTGGTATCTTTCATTAATCATGCAGTTGTGGAGTCCCCTTTTCAAGGACAGGCCAAATCTAGGGAAATGCTTTCCCGAAATATAACAATTTCAAGGACGATTAAATCCAGAATGTAAGCCACCCTCCCAGGTGGCTCCACCCTCTTGCACTAAAGGAGGAGGAGCTGGCACCCCCTCTGAGGGCCCGCAGGCTTCCCTTAGGCACGTCTGCCAACTCAGCCCAAACAGCCTGGGGAAGGGGGTGGAGTGGCGGCCACCGGGATGTCCTCCCCTCCAGCTGCCTCAGGCATCCCTGGGCCCATCCCACCAGGACAGGGGAGGGGACCCTGTCCCCATGGGGCAGCAAAGGTCAGCTGCATTCATCAAAGGGACAATTGCTGTGGACATGGCAGCACCTTCACAGGTAAGGTGACCAGGACCCAGAAATGGTAACGTGTTGCCAGTGGTGTTCTGACTCATGCACAGTCTGGGAAAACCTGTATTTGCATTTTATGGGTGAGGAAATTGAAGGCTTGGATCTTATCCATGTGATCTGGGGCAAAGCTTGGAAGCCCAGAGCCCTGTGTGAGCCCCGGTGACCGTACCTGATCCCCCACACATCCTAGAGTTACCGTGCAGAGACCTGGATAGAGGCTACCTACTCAGGGCTGGGAGAGCACGGCCTGCCCCAGGGGCATGCGACTTTCTGGACAGCTTGGGAAGACTCCACTGAAAGGCTACAGGAGTCTAAGCAATCTGGCTTCAGGGTGGTGGCTGGCCACATGCCCCACTTGCGCTGTTGTCAGGCTCCCCCACCCCATGCGGCTCTGCTGCCTGCTCTGCGTCCTTGGGAACCACATCTCCTGGGGACTCAGCTTCCCGAAATACCAGACAAAATACTTACTCGGGCTGAGACCCAGCCAGCTCCCAGCCGACCTTCTGCCAGGCTCCTGTCCTGCGTGTGGTGACCTCTCGGGGACAGCCTCCTGTCACCTGCCCTAGCACCTCTGCCTAGGCCTGTGTCCCCAGCACTCTGCACAGCCAGGCCAGGCTGTGACCCCAAGGAGACTTCAGCCCTGGCATTGCACCTTCCTGCAGGGTCCTGGCCAGGGACGGCCCCTGTACTCAGGCTCAGTGTGGCTGTGGGGAGGCCTGAAAGCTGCTGGTCTCCACTCTGGGGCATCTTTGGATAAGGAGCCCCCTGAGGAGACTATCTGGGGTTCAGTGGGGCATCCCAGAGAAACACTCAGCCTGTATGATTGAAGCTGGGGTACGGGGTTGGGGGTGGAGGATAATCCATCAGCTCTCTAGCCGCTCCCCCACTCTCCCCCCACACACTCTGCATGGCCAGTGGGTGCGGGTCTCCCAAAGCCACAGGGAGCACTGAGCCTTCCCACATTTTTCTTAAGGGAAACATACCCCAAATCAGGCCAAATGGGTCATCCCAGAGACTTGAGTGCAGAGAGAGCACCCATTCTTGGGGGGGACAAACAGCAGAGCTGGGTGCAGAGGTGGACACCTTTTTGCTTCCATGTGACAGGTGATCCAGGCGGTGGCTCCGTGATAGGCTAAGGGGCTGATGCAAACCAGAGGCTGAGCTGATGCTGGGCCTCTGGAAGGAATGTCAGCATGTGCTGGGTTCCAAAGGCTGATGTAAGGCTCCACTGTGAACTTGTGCTCCAACACTTCACTCAGGGACGTGGGAGGGACGATGGTCCAGTGACCATGTCTGTTCACCTGAGAGGCTGCGGGACTTCTCGGCCACAGCTTGTTAAATTTGCAAATGCCCTGTGGGAACCGTCTGGATGAAAGATCTATAAGCATGATATTCCGATTATGAGGGAAGTAATGGCTGATATTCCATTCACTTTGTACCTGCTGACCTCTGATTCCATGGGCCCAGCCACCATGTGAAGACCAGGAGGCTGAGGGTTAGTCTGAGGGCCAGCACCCTTGCCCTGCAGACTGTAGCCCCAGAAGTCGAGATGGGGTGCACGGTGTCCACACCAGAGCTCTAGGTCACCCATGAGCTACTCCACGTGAGTTGGGCCTGAACGAAGCAGAGGACTGGCTGGGGAGAGCTGAGCAACTCAGCAGAAGTTTGGAGCCCTAAGAGTCCCAAAGTGTGAGGCGTCCAGAGATCTAGGGATGGATCGTGAGCAAGCAACTCCATGGGCAAGAGGGACCTTCCTTCCTGCTGTAAGGTGTTCTGAGCTGGAATTTTCACCCAGAGATGAGGAATAACCATAGCTGGCTTTGCTGTGAGCAAATATGACTTAAAGAGACCTTGCTGGGGGCACCAAACCCCCCACCCTATGCACCCCTGCATGCTCCACTTGTCTGGATGGGCCAGCCCAGACCAGCCCCATCCCTCAGGTAGCTGAGCTTCCCGGTCACGCTTCCCACTCTCTTCCGGGACCCACACTGATGGCTGTGCAGGGAAGCCGAGGAGGCAAATAACGTGAGGAAGGAAAATATCACAACTGCTCGCAGCCATTCGCCCTTACAAAGCCGGGCCAGCTCAGGTTGTGTGAGTGAATGCTTTCCCAACTAAGCAGAAAATTTAGTAAGTTGCTGAATGTCCTTGACTACGCAGTGCTTATATAAAATATGCATATCGGCAAAGATGTTTTCCCTAACAATGCTCTGGGAAATTTCATTAAATTTCAAAATTATCCCCCGCTTTCCCACGTGGCCCACAGGGACTGGCCCCAGCAGAGCCGTCCGGGAAGAGTGAAGACGTGGCCTTCTCACCGTGGCCTCCACGAGAGCCAGGGAGCAAATATTTTTTCACAGTTTTATGTGGATAGTTTCATGAAAATTGATCAGGTCTAAAAAGTCACAGTCCAAATGAAGCTAAGGTTAAAGATAATTTATACACGATATTCCTAATTTTATTCTGAGCCCTTTTATTACTATGTAGGCCTTTATGACTTTAAAGAAAATGTCAGTGGCAGCAAATGACATTACTGAACAATCTCGTTATGAGGGAGAAGGCGCTTCAGACGGTTCTGCAGCAGCGCTGGCTGGTTCTGCTGAACGCACACTTTTCCTCGACACAGCTGTCCCCGATTCCTTGCTGCCGTCTGAAACCTTTTCATGACGATTATGTTAAGTGTGGCCTTTGCAGGTACGTACTTATCCTCTCTGAAAACCCTTCTGTTTCCCTCCGATTCTTCCTGTAGAATTCTTTCTCCAGGCTTCATTTTCCAATGCATCTGCAGGAAACTCGAAGCTGGTGGTACCTCTGTAGGCGACAGACAGACGGATATGCCCACCGGGGCAGGCAGAGCGTCAGGGCGGTCCCCCAAGGCTCTGCTGGCCTCTCGGGAACCCAGTGTAACATCTGTCCATGTTTGAACTTACAGATGCTTCCCGGGACACCAGGCTGGTTCTACCCAGCTGGGCTGCTCCCTCTTCTAGTTAACTGCAGCTCCTCCCGAGAGCCCCTCTGCCCCTGCCTCCATCCTACCCCCCTTACGCAGTACTGGGTGTCCAGCCCTGGCAGCCCCAGGGACTCTGAGCCCTGGCACAGAGGCCGCCCCAGCACCTGGGCTGGCTGCGGCCCTGGAGAGTGCCCCGCGCCACTGAGGAAGGACTCCCGGCAGGTTGGGAGGAGGCGCCATGTAGAAGCCGGCTGCTCCTTAGGACACAGGCAGCGCCCCCCCACCCCAAACCTCTAGTGTTCTATACGTGTGGCTCTCCTGGAACATGGCCACCTCGGGTCAGGTCCTGCGGGCTCACACTTTGCTCCTGTCACACCCCTTACACACCTTCACAAAGACAAAAGGACTAAGGGCTCCCAGTCACGTCAGGCCCTCCTCCAGGCCACCTTAGCCCTAACAGCTCCGGGAGCCAGGCGGTACTGGGACCCTCATCCCACGCAGGTGGGAGAAGGGGCAGCAGGCCGTCTCCACCTCTGTAAGATGGCACGAAGGGCCACCCCACAGGGCCACTGCTGTGACATGGCGCCACGCGGTTAGCCCGGTGGGTGCTGTGAGTCAGCAAGCACAGCCCCCCTTCTGCCACCCAAGGGAGAGGGCTCGGCCTGCAGCAGCCCCCACGCAGCGCTGAGGCAAATGCCATCCCATGTTTATCTGCAGGAGGCAGCAGTTCTATCAGAACTGTTCGTGTAACCCCTGCAGGGGGGACGGGGTGCAGAGTTTTTGACCTGGGCCCAGAGTCACAGCAGCTTCTGCCTCAGCACCCCGTTTCCCAAGCTCTCCCAGCATCCCATCTTCCCAGCACTGGTGAGTCAACAGGGACACAGAGCTCAGGACACCAGGAAGTCTGGTGTACCTTCACACATGCGCATCACACTCACACTCGCTCTGGGAGGGCCAGCTCGGCAGCTTCTAGCAGAACACATGGCTGCAGCACACATGCATGTTTTCATGCGCCTCGTTTTGTGTTATATGCATGGCAGAGGGCAGGAAGGGCTAGCTGGCACTGTGGGTTCTAAAGCTCTAGACCGAGCCTGCAGCTTTGGTCTCGTTACTGGTCCGAAGTTTCCCTTGGAGAACAGCATGCTGGGGACATTCGCGCTGGATGTTCACAGGGTCCCCCCCTCACCCAGAGCTGAGCCACTTCTCCAAGGAAGAGTGGGGGTGCAGCCCAGAGGGTGTGTTCCTGCGCCTCCAGAAGGGCCCTGCAGGTACCCCGGTGTTTATTCACAAGTTGGTATCTAGCAGGTGTCAGCAGTATGTCCCAGCTGAGCAGGCGCCCTGGGCCCGCTGATCTGAGCACTGTGGCTCCTGAGTGGAAATCACAGGTTGTCTTAGGAAAACCGCATACTGGATGATAATTTCCTTTTCCTTGACAAAGCAGAGGATCAATTAGAAGCAGAATGTGAGTCCACCAGAGCTCCTTTCCAGGATTTATTTTGCAAGCTTCCTCCCTCCATCCCCATCTGGCTCCATCAGAAATGGGTTTTGCTTCATCGGAAATGTGCTGTGAAGTTCCCCATTAGATTATCGATCGCCTCCGTGAGGCCAGATCCTCAACATGTCCACAGATGCCGTATGCCAGCAGAGACTCGGGACTTAGAGCCAAATAGAAAGGGAAGGAAATTAACTCATGTTTCGAAACCTGGCAGGAAATTTGAATTTAAATCCCTTTCTGGGGTAGACCCCTTGGAGCACATTCTGAAGACCACACTGTCCCAGCTGGATTCTCTGTGTGCGCCTACCAGACTCTCTCCAAGCCACCTGGGTAGCTGGCTCCCCGGCTCTGTCCTCAGTCCCTCCTCCCTGCACGTGCCCACAGGACAGCCCCACAGGGCCCTCTGCCACCCCTGGCATTCCAGATCTGCCAAGGTGAGAAGTGATGGGCAGAGGCTGACTCTTCTCTGACGAGGCTGTTCCTTCTACCCTGCCCTCATAGACAAGGCATGCCCCCAAACCATCTGGGAAGTGGGGTGCCAACCAGGGGCTCAGACTGGCAGCCTCCCCTCAACAAAAGGAAGAGACAATGTGCTCAGTCCACATGGACACCGTGGCTTCTCACGGCCCCTGATGCGTGGGCCGATTTTGGCAAGGGGGCAGGGCTCCCTGGCTGGGCTCTCCATCTCCAAAACAAGGGGCCTCAGGCAAGGTCGATGCTCAGCCCAAGGGACCCCCCCGGCCTAGGGCTGCAGGGCTCACAGCAGCTCTGCCACCAGCCCCGCTAACCCATGAGCACCGGGGCTGCAGGAAGGGGGTGCACATGCGCTCACTGCACAGCCAGGGAGCGCCAACACCTTCACGAGCGTGATCCCATTTAGGCCAGTAATGGTTTTGTAAGGAAAAGCTTCTTGCCATTTAACTGATGAGAACACTACGATCTGGGAATGGAATTTAGTAAAAGCCAAAGTGATCTGACTGCCAAGTTTCTTATTCAAGGTCACACTGGTGGCAAATGATGGCGGCCATTTGACTCCTCAGCCTGTCTGCAGCCCAGGGTCCTTCTGACAGGCCCCCCTCTATTCCTTCTGTCTGCAAAGCTTCTCTTAAGACACCTGTGGAGTAGATGGCCCACCAGCCAGCCTTTAAGCAAGATACAGTTCTCCATGTATTATAACATAGTAAATCTATAGATAAGAAGGACAATTTCTAAATATCTTACGTGTGCAAATATATGACAGAAGACAAGGCTTGCCACTTGGCATCAAGAAATGAAATGAGACAAGAGGAGGAGCTGCCAGGGGGCAAAGTCAGCTTCTTCCCCAGCAGAGCTTGCTTGTTTTGGTATCCTGTTTGACATGGTCATCATGAAAACTTCAGGGCACATGACAAGAATCAATCCACCCATTCATTAGCCTCAAGCCCAGGGTCAGAGGGCCTCGCTGACTCCGGTAGCTCCACTGTCCCGTGCCCCACCCCCACGACTCCGCCACAGGCCCCGGCCAGGTGCACCCCCCACTCCTGAGAGGGGCCTGCTATTAACCCTTTCCATGAACAGGGTCCCATCCGTGGCAATCTTTGGGTGAAATAGGGAAAACCTTGGTGTTATACTTCCAACACATCACTCAAGCTGAGCGTCCATCGTGCACAGCAGTGGGCACTAATTCATTTAGCCACTGTGTCCCTTGGCACTAAAGGCACTGCCAACTGTGGGGTTCCCATGCGGAATGAGAAGGAACCAAGCCGCACAGTGTTCCAGAGGGTTCCTTCCAGCGCCTTCCGTGTGATGCCACGCAGCAATCCGAGAGGGGAACATCACACACCATGTTCACAAGTGTCTCCGTGGGGACCCATGGCAACAAGGTTGCAGAAGAAAGTCAACCCACTTGTGACCCAAAGCCGCCCCAGTCTAGTCTCAGATGGGAAACGGGAAGGACAAGCACATCTTGTCTAAGCATCACCTGATCACCAAACTAACACCTATTAACCACCTAGTAATTGTTTAAAGTAATAAAGCATTCATTTCTTTATGAATTATAAAAGTTAATAACAACCAAATGTGCTCTGTTTTTCCTCATTAGATCCAAGGTGGGGAGTCTCTATAAATCATAATATTGTAGCAATTGGGGAAACACGAATAAAGACTGGATATGCGAGCTATGATGTCAATGTTACATTTCTTGAACACGATGAAGAATTGTGCCTAGAAGAGTAAGTGTCCTTGCTCTTAAGTGATGCATGCTCAAGTATTTGCAAGTGAAGCAACATATATCTGCCACTTCTTTTAAGTGGTTCAGGAAGCACACATGTGCAGCACATACGCACAGTTACGTGGCAAGATGGTGGACCCAGATGGTGAAGGATGTTGTCTTGCCAATGGGTTTCAGCCCTGGGCAAGTTCACTATGGATTCAGTGAGACCCAGGAATGACAATGGAACATTCTTGGGGTAAAAGTGTTTATTACCCAGCTTTATTCTCCCTGTAGTTCGAGCACTAGAATCCTGTCTACAGCCACAGTCTGCAGGTCCGTAACCCACCTCCGTCTCTGCCTCTGCCCAGAGCCCTGGGAGGAGCTCTTTACATAGTGACTCAGTCAGTAATAGCACATTGCCTATGGGTGTGGAAGCAGTAGTCTAGCAGCAGGCCAGTTATATCATCAAGTAGTTTAGGGTCAAATGAGGATCCTGGCCATAGAATTTCAATTTTCCCCACAGATGTTTAGGGTTCTTTGTTCTGTTCTTTACATTTTTCTGTAGTCTTGAGATTGTTCAAAATAAAAATTGGAGGAAAGTTATACAATTCAGAATTAGACTTCAGAATGACCTAGTGGTTCAATGTGGAAGCCATCCTCCTTGGAGCTGAGATATTCAGGAATCTCAGTTCTCCCATCTCGGCAGACAAGTTCAAAGTCTGCTGCCCAGCACATGGCCACATGTCCCTGTCTTCACGATGGCCAGAATGTGCCGAGATGGCCGCTTCCTGACCGGGCTGAGCTTCGTCGCAGTGGAGACACTAGCAGAGCTGGGAAGGAGCCCTTGCTGTTCTCTGGGACTCAGCAGACGGCAGTTCTGACACGAAGGTGTGTAGTGTCCTGGATGGGGGGATATAGGGGAACCCCACTAACATTGCAAACAAACTTTCAAACACATCCCTAGGACTACTCCAACTCTAAATCTTGTTTTCAAAAATATCCTCACAACATGCTCAGTGTGAGGTTAAATAAAAACAAGAACCAATACATGAACTTAGGAGCAGACAGAAGAAAGAAGTCGGAAGTCCAGGATAGAAGACACCAAGACACACTTTCAGTATGCGGAGATCCTGTGCCAGGAAGCCAGGTGAAATGACTCAGGTGGTTTCTCCACCACAGCCTCAGAGCCGCCCACACTCCCCGTCCTGTCTGGAGTCCCAGGCTGGCCTGTGGAAGCAGTGGTGTCAGCACTGGCCCTGGAAGAGCAGTGCTTTCTTTCAGAGGCAGGAAACGAAGGAGGCTTGGAGTCCCCTTCAACGCCTCCAGTGCATTGTGGGAACCGTCCATTCTTGTTCAGTTAGATCAGCGTGGGTCACCGAACCTGGACGACACTCAACCTGTCATGCAATTTTCTCAACTATGTCTAGTTTTAATCAAAGAAAACCATGATATTTATGTTTAGGGACTTAAAGGTGTTCCTGTTTGAGAAACTGAGAAGGAAAGTGACATGTTATTTTACATGTCAGTATTTGGTATGATAAATGCAAATGAAACAATGATGAATGAGATTTGATCGTAAAAATATGCATAGGGAATCCAGGTATTTCTTGAATACTAGAGCCCTCATGAAATCCATGGAAGGAATTTCTGTTCAAGCATTAGCATATTTGAATTCTTGTGATTTTCTAAAGTTCTACTTTAAGAGGGAATCCCTATGCTTTCTTGCTTTTGCATAGTACTTCCCCCCATAATTTCATCAGACGTTTTCTTTAGAAGGTAAGGTACTATTTATGCTATCCTTTAGGCTCATCTAGAAGTACCGATTGACTAATGAATGAAGCAGCTTAGGATAAAACATCTCTATTAAATTCTCTTGGCTTTTTTAAGATTAAAAAAAAGAAGAAGAAACTTTTTCTTCCTCTAAATGCAAATCTTCCCTGTAACACTGTGCCTAATCTACTACAACTAATTAATCTGCTGGAGCTGATGAAATGTTACCTCTGCATTTTTTGTTCCTTGTATACAATTATTGTAACAGTGGTGAATAAATCAATATTCCCAATCCAACTGTAAAAAACAATCAAGAAAAGCAGTGCTTCTCAGGGAAAAAAAACCCACCAAATAATATTTATTAACTCTGTCTCAATCCACAACAGAACCAAATACCAGTCAGGCATTTTCTGCAAGTGTAATAAGCAAACTCAGATACATGATGAAGGTGGCACATGCCAATAATTTCACCATTTTACACTGCAGAGTAATTGAAGGATTTAATGAGAAACAAACCAATAAAAATAAATAGACCATGTTAGAGGAGGAGAAACTGATCTGAAATGGAAGTTGCTCCATTGTGAGTTTAGGCTTTTTTGCACGGTTTGACCAAGGGAAAAGGGGGAATCAAGCTAGCTAGCTCTTATCCACTTCTTCAAAGGAAACAGAGTAATGTTTTATTTCTCCAGATGGAAACCCTGGCTATGGTAACTGTTAATTGTTGCAGGGGAATTCAGCCGCTCTGATCACCATCGTGTACCCGCCCTGAGGACATGAGCTGGGACAGTCCCTCCCTGTGCTGGGTGGCCAAGGAGCTGCAAGTTGCGCCAGTGGGGTCCAGACCACAGTGAGCCTGACCCAGAGTGGCTGCCCCGCCTGGGCATTCGTTAGGAAGCACTGCCCAGCCGGCATGCCCTGGGAGGCAGGACTGTTAAGAGCTTGCCCGACCCCCAGCATCAACACAGGCAAAGGGTCGGGGACGCAGTCCCCACTGAAAGAAAAGTCGGGCTCCATAAATGCCAACGTGGTGCCACACCTGAACAAGCACCCAGAGAGCCTTCCCTCTGCCCATCTCCAGGCTCGGGGGCTCAAAGAGCAACAGGGCATGGCCCGCCCTTGGAGCCCACGGTCAAGTTCGAGGGTAGGAATCGCATGCTCAGGGTGTTTACGGTCCCCGAGCTCATGGGCAGAAGGGCTCGGAAATGCTGCTGGGAGAAGGGACACCTGGCAGACTAAGGAAGTTCGTGCCAGTCAAGCAGGCATGCAGGCTCAGTTGGGAAGGAATGCAGGAGTGGAGGGGAGGGGGCATATTTTAGGCACAGGCCCCAAATCTGCAAAGGTGCAGTAGTGGGCCAGGTGCCTCCAGGAACAGATGATCCAGTGTGGAAGGTGAGCAAAGGTGCAGAGTGAGAAAGTCAGCCAGGGCCCAGTCAGAAAGAGCTCCAACTGGACGCTCTCAGAGGGCTCTGGGGACGTGAAGGAAGAAACTTCTGGAAGGTACATCCCCATGCGTGCACCCAGATGTGGCAGGGCTGAGCTCTGCCCACAGTGCTGGCCTGTTCCTGCCTTTGCACAAATATGTGGGGGCAGGATCCCCCATCCAGCCCCCCTGGGACTGCCCATTCCCAGGCCAGAGCTGCCAGCTGCCCACTCTGTAGTGGAGGGCTTGGCAGGGTCACTCTCTAACCTTTCCAGATGTGTCTGGGCAGCGCATTTGAACATTTATGTTTAGAAAAATTACAAACCTTTACTTTCTTTTTTTTTAATTCAAACCCTGAGGCTTCATGATGTTTTCTTTGAGAGCTGCTATTTTCAGCTCCTGTTTTGATGCCCTCCCCCATATGCACAATTAAAAACACTCAATTGTAATAAGTTATTGCCATGTGGGAGTCTGGGAGTGAGGAGATGCAAGGTTCAAAGACGGAAGCCGAGAGGTCCTTCCCCTGACAGGCGAGGGCCTGAGACGTGAACAGGCCACTGACCCTTTGATCACATCTTTGAAGAGCTCTCTTCAAGAGTATTGATGGGCTAAACCATTTTATTTCCCAACCAAGTTCAAGTGAGCTTGTGTTTGGCCTGGATGCCACAAACAAGGAAGCTTGCTATTTTATGCACATGATTCAGATGGCTGAGAGGGTGGAGGGCTCCCATCCTGGAAAGGAAAGGTCTAACAGCCCAGCCCGGCCTGATGAGCTGGCAATCCCAGAAGACTTCCTGCAGTGCTGGCCACTCACATTCTCCCCCCTTTAGGGCTTGGGGGTGCAAAGAGGGAGTCCACTTGTGCCCACCCTGCCCAGACCCCCAAGGATCGTAGAAGGCTCAGCTCTTAATCCTGCCATCGTCTCTCCATCTCAACATATCAAAGCCCCCATCCTGGAACCCAGCACAGGGCTGGCTAACAAGGAAAATGGCATTTCCCACAAGTCTTCCTCTCTGTGGAGGAGGAGGAGGAAGCAAAGAAGATCTCTCCAGGAGAAGTCTGGCTGGGGGCACAGACCCGGGGCCAGGCCTTGCTGTCCCCACTGCCCGGTGCTGCCCGGCCTCTCTGTGGCTGCAGAGGACAGCTTCACAAGGGTGGGTGACCAGTTGAGCCCAAACACCCAGCCCAGAGAAGTCTGGCTCTCCCAGTTTGGGAGTGAATGCCCACAGCTTTACAATCCCACACTGGTTAAAGAGAAGCACCACTCAGAGAAACACTAAACTGTCCTTTTCATTTCAAAGCAGTTAAGATGATTATAAAGCAATAAATCCAATTCTTTCATTTCACCAGTGAAAACAGAAACAAAAACTATGCTTGTGAGATCCCGATGAGGAAACCCTCCTTCCCAAGATCATGCAGCTGGGCAGGGTGAGAACCCCGCCTCCCGTTCAGGCTGCCCACTCTCAGGGCCACGCTGCTTCCGAGTCTCTGCAAAGCAGAGTAGGGCCCAGGACCCATGCCAGGGGCACCCACCCTCACGGGTTTGCCAAGGGGAAGGCGGAAAGACACCAGTGACTCCAGGACTAAGCTCCAGCCTCACCCTTACAACACTAACTTCCTGTGGGACTTGAGACATGGCCACTACTTCCTGCCAGCCTCAGTCTCCCCACCTGTAAAACAAGAGGGTTGATGAGAAGGACCAGAGACTTAGAGTCACAGCTGAAAGGGCCATGTAGTGCTGAGAATCCCCCAGAGCCTGGGAATGACCCCAAGGTCAAGGCGCCACTGCCCACTGACGCTGTCCCCACCCTTGAGGACACTGCATCCTCCCAGTGGGGGAGGGGGACAGCCTCTCAGCAGCGCCTCTGGGCTCCACATGGGCTCCAGAGCCTTCCAGAAAGGTCAGCTCTGCTGCACCCGGGCCAGTTTCTCAGGGGACCCCAGGGTGGGTGGTCCCCAACAGTGAGCCCTGGGCAGGCAGACTTGTGGGGAAGCAGCTCCCTCCGTGGACACACTCCCTTGGAGCCAAGCCCCTCTCAGAGCAGGGACCGGCCTTTCCCCTCGAGTCAAAGACGCTAACGTGCCCCAGGCAGCCCCTGCACAGTGGGCCTGGTGCTTTCACAGGGACGTCAGGACCCTCCTGCCACACCCTGCGGTTGGCCCTCTGCAGAGAAGGGAGCGGGCTCGGGTTTACGCAGCTACTTAGCGGGAGAGCTGCTTCAGTCTGAGAATGGGTGCCAACAAAGCCACTGGCCACTGCTCCCCACCCCTGGAACCGCAGGGGCCCCTCTCTGTGCCAGCCGAGTGAGGCACTGCCCTTGCTCTCTGAGAGGTCACGTGTGACCCAGGAAAAAGCAACACACAGATCATGTCACTATGGAATAAGTGCCGAAGTGCTGGAGCAGCGGGACTGCCTCCAGGGGGCGAGCGATCCCATGGGGCCCCGCGAGGGAGGCGCTCCTTGGGCAGTGCTCCCTGCCACCAACCCGAGGGCACGGCACCCGCGCAGGGCAGGCAACACCATGGGCTGCTGATCACGTGGGTGTCCTCCATCCGACTCAGCAGCAGGGACAGCTCCTGGGTAAGAGCTGGGCTCCAATCTCCACCGTGCACCCTGCCAGGCTTGACGGACAGACGCACTGGCCACGGCCTCAGCAGTGAGTGACCGAGAGGCCAAGAGGGAGACCGCCCCAGGGAACAGGCTTCTGCAGAGCTGCTGGCTGTCCCTCCTCTCAGGTTCATGCTGGAGTCGGACAGCAGCCCCCGGCCTCCCGGGGGATCACCAGCAGCTGAAGTGAAGGGACCACACCGTGGCTGCCCTGACATCAGGGCTCGCATTACAGAAGCCACCCTGGGGAGTTGAAGGGCGTCCCCATCCCTGGGGACCTACGTGAGCCGGATGCTGGGCCAGGAGCCCCACGCCATCCCAACAGTCCAGGAACCCTTGAAGCAAGGAGGACATCCATCATGGAGCAGCTGTGGAGGTGCCCTCTGCTCCGAAGCCCAGGGCGTGGGGAGGGTGATGCTCAGAACCTAAGCACATCTAGGATGGGCAGCGAGCGCAGCTGGACACGAGGAGGCCTGTGGGGGCCATCCGGCCACGGAGAAGGGGCAGGCGTCGCCACAGCTGGCCGGAACCCCTCCGAGGAGATGCAGACTCAACCCCAAAATGATCACCACGCATCAGCCGCCCCCTGTGAGCGGAGCTCTGGCTGGTGAGAACAGGGTGTCCATGACCCTGGTATGGGTCGGCTCCGCAGTCACGCCTAGGGGTTCACTTCCTGTCTGCTGTTGGCACCCCCAGTGCCAAGTATGGGTCAATGGATGTCACCATGGAAAACGTGACAAAGCTACAAGAGAAGCCAGCTCCTCCTCCAGGCTGGTTGGAGCCTGGATGCTGGCTCTGAGCAGGACTGAGCCGGGAGCCACACCCAGCTCTGACGGTGGACCGGGCCACGCTGGCACCTGAATGCACTGAGATGAGAAAGCAGGTGAAACTGCACAGGTGTGTATCAAAGTCCCTCCAGAGAACAGGCAGCCATCGCACCACACCACTGTGTACTTTCACAAACGCTGGCACTGTGAGCTAGGATCCACTGGGGGTCAATTTCATAGGTAGGAAAATTGTTATTATCATAGTCAAAAAAGTCTACTGCTCTCCATTGCACCAGTATTGGATTTTCCATTTAATTATGTGCTCACGTTGTTCTGATCACCATGTGTCAACATCCACCGAGTAATATGTCACATTTGCCAGTGTGACTCATTTAGAAAAGAACCACCGGTCCAACACCCGGCGTGATCGGCCTGTTAATGGAGTGGGTTATAGCTGTCTCACGTGCTGGGTCTCAGTAATAGAATTTAAGTGAAAGTAATTTCCAAGTGCAATCATAGTTTACATATTAGTTATTGTATAAAGAAAAAAAATGAGGGACTACAGTGGGTTACATGCAATTAATGTCAAGGCCCTGGTGTGGGTCTCATAGGAAGCAGGTCAGCTTGGCCGATGATTTCTCAGATTTTGATGGGAAGAAGGAAATGTTTTACTGTATGCCTCAGCTACAAGCATTGAAGCTTTCTGAAAATCCAAGACGTCAACCAGACCTTGGGACAGGATAAACACAAAGTTGGCATTAATTGCTTCTCAGACGCATGGCTTCAAGCACGGAACACTGCTCATGGAGAGTCAGGTATACGGGGGTCAGCGCAGACCGCCTGTGGAGGAGAGTGCCTGAGAGAGGGGCCAGGGGTAAGTGGGGGCAGGGGGAGGGAAGGCCCATGGCCATGGTGGGCAGAGGGGCCTCCACAGATGGGGACTCCAGCTCAGCCTGAAAGGTGGTGCCATAGAGGCGGCAGCGAGTGGCAAACCCACCATCCTGTGCCCACCCGGGCATACACAGTGGCAATCAGCAAACCTTGGCGGACTTTAGGTTCCCTAAGGTGGTGCCGTGGGGGTGGAAACCCCACTGCCGCAGGACGAGAAGGGAACAAAGGAGAGCACAGGAGTTGGCTCCTAAAGAGGAAAACAAGTGTGGTGGTGACTGGTGAGGAAAGCAAGGTGCAAAGGTAATTTTGAGGGTAAGAAGAGGCTTAAAAATGATTCCTGCATTGGGAGGAAGGCTGGACAGAGGCATGGTCCAGCCTGTGACCACACGCATCTCCGACCCTGAGGCCTAGGAGCGGTGGGAACAGACAGGGCCAAGAGAGCATCCACGTGGGGCCGGCAGGGAAGGCGGGCAGGCAGAGAAGCGTCTGACCATCTGCCTGGCCTCCTCCCGGATCACGTGACTGGAGGGGTGTGGACTGAAGAGGTGGGGAAAGTCATAGAAAAGGGGACTGGGGAAAAGGAGGAGGACCTTCATGGCCAAAGCAACCATCTCATCCAAATTGCCCATTTCATAGACGAGAAGTTGTGTACAGAGTCAGTGTAAATGATTTTCCTAAGGTCTCAGATCAAAAAACAAGTAACCTACCTGCACATAAGACTAGACTTTGCAGAGTGTTTTCACCCACATGACCTGATTTGGTCTTTTATAAATAGCCTTAAGGAAAGGAGATGCTATCTTCACTTTAGAAAGAAAAGAAAAATCTGAGTAGAGGTCACCGTAAGCAGAGTCCTTTTGTTCCTGACTTGATGGTCTGCATTATCAGGTTTCCTTGGCGGCATGTGACAAAAGCCTATTAATCCAGAAGGGCAACGTCCTGGCTCATGTTACTGGGAAAAAGGGTGTTGCTGAGCCTGGGGGCAGCTGGAGTCTGAGACCCCCACCAATCCCAGCCCAGCTTCTCTCTCTTCATGTATTAGCTTCTTCCCTCCAGCTTGTTTGGGTGGGGGTATGGCCATCAGGGGCTCTGTGCTACTTTCCTTACAACTCTGTGGCCAACAGAAAGACCTTTCATCTAAGGCCATCACAGAAGTCCCAGGGGTGTTCTCAGTTGTGGCTGCGTGTCCATTCATTTGGCCACCAGTAAGTCGATTCCACCATTCATTGGAACAAATATTGATTGAGCACCCCAACATACCAGACCCCAGTATTCCAGGTGGAAGGGATGTGGGCATGACAAGACAGAGAAGGTCTTCTCTGAAGGAACATACAGCCTAATGGCAAAATCAGTAACTCAAAGCAAAGACAACAACAAAATAAAGCCCCAAGCTCAGACCCCCATGGGTCTGCAAGCAGTGGTCCTAGAATGAGATGGGCATTCCCAGCTTCAAAGCGAAAGACTAGCACATGTGGGGCAGGTTATGGGATGGAAGGAGGAGACATGGGAACGATTTGCCCCCAAAGGATGGGACGTGATATTGTCACTAAATGAAAGCATGCTGGGCAGACAAAATAAAATTGCACAATTATATAAAATTTTTGTTTAATAGTGTTTTATTACCAAAATGTGAATATGTAAGAGATGAGGAATTGAGAAAGCTTTGTTCTTCTAAATCATGGCAGTGCAAAGTGTTCTATACTGAAAGTGTTTGTAAAGGTTTGGAAATAGCTCTCCAGTGAGAACTGGCCTGCAGCTCCAACCCCTTCTCTGCCTCCTGGAGCTCCCTGGCCGGGCTTTCACCTGGTTCCCCCCTAGTGGGCTCACCCTCCAGAGAGTTACAGACCCGCTACCTTCCACTCTCACAGCCCAAGTGCTTTGCAAAACACTGGGCACACAGAGGCACACAATACCCAATTTATCAGATGTTTATTCTATTTCATTATAATTTACTATAATGAGCTACATTAAACCATAACGAGGTAAGGTCATATATGAAAAGGTCTTGATATGGTTTGTGAGCTTCTATTCCTCCAGTGATTTTTGTTTTTAGCACAGCTAAGACTCTGATTTGAACGCATGTCTAATTCTTGGAAACACAATGTGTTTTGAGGATAATCACAAGAATGTGCACAGCGCATAAAACTGGAAAGCCCTGTGTTCAAACGGCAGCCCAAATTCTGAGCCGCCAGATTGTGTCTGCCCCCACACATCATTTGACAGGTCGCCAAGCACTCTCACTGCAGTTCAACGTACTGTTTCCCTTATATTCCCCATCTTAACCCTCAGCTGTATTTGTGAACCTTTTCTGGTCAAGGCTGTACGCTGCCATAGAGCAGCAGCTCAACCAGAATTAGCCCCGAGTGTTCGGAACTAATGGGAGCAGTGACCCAACTGACTGTTGGCTGCTGGGGTCTCAGATACAGGAAGCGTGCAGTTGGACAAGCGATATAGGTCACCACTACTGAGATGTCTCAGATCCATTCTTTCAAGCCTGATAGGTTGTCTAGCGTGTTTGTGCAGAAGAGCTCCTCTCCTTATGTCACATTTTTAAATCTCAGATTCTAGCCAATTCTCAGTCAGAGCAATGCAGTCCCCTGTATCATGGGGAACGAGGCAAGGTCACCAGGCATAAAGACAGATGTAGATAATGGATCACAACCAAAAGAAGACGAAGGACAGAGATGCATATATCTGGGAGCCGACATGGGCAGGCGCTCCTGGCTTTAAAAAGCACTATCAGACCTGGCCGTGGTGAACTCAGGTCCCTGTGCAGTGATGGCCAATGCAGATAGCTGGAGCATCTAACCGCACTTTAGCCCAGCAAGAATAACCCAACAGGGGAGACATGTGTTGGCCATCAAATGTTCTTTTCACCAGACAACAGGCTTATCTCCAGGTGGCATTTCAAAGACTTCCACTTCTAAGTATGGTTTTAATATGAAGCTGCAGAACCTTGTGTTTTAAGGCTCTTAGTCCCCAGGCTGGCTTTGGGTCAAGTAGTGTTAGTTTGTTAGCAAACACTTAGTCCCTTCTTTTCTAAGGAAACAGAAAAGCAGAGGCAGCTGCTTCTCTCCACCGTGGGTCCCTGAGGCAAGAGGGTTTGCACCTCTTTGGGGCCCTTCATTTTCTTCATTAGCGCTGCTCCAAGCTGACTTGTTCTGGTGTGACACCCTGGCCCACCACCCTGGGGACACCTGGAGACAGTGCTGCTGGAGCGAGGCCAGAGGGCATTAGAGCAGACCAATTATGGAATAGGGCTTCTTGGTCACGAGTGATTCTCTGACTGGAGGACAATGTTCAAGCCCAGCCCCTTGGTTGGGACACTGGAGAGCAGGTGGGACCCTCACTCCTGGGTAGGTAAAATCCCCTTCAACCTAAGGGTCTCGATAATGTTACACGGACCTTAAGGGCCAGTCTTGTAGGGTCCGGAGATGAATCTTGTGATGTGCAATGAAGTCACACTGCCCATACCTATTTTCCCACCACATTTGCTTAAACCTCTACTTCCTACCTCTTCATCCTACCTTATTGAATTTTATCTGAATTGGATGTTCAAGAAAGATGACAAGGCAGATGCCTGACCCTCACCCAAGCTGTCACACCAACTCTCGCTCAACAAGGCGAGTGTGAATGCAATTTTCAGTACCTCCTCTCCTCCATTTCACAATATGTAGACCCACGTTATCTCTCCAAGGTCCTTTCGCTTCATTTTGTCCAGAGTTTTGGGTCACCTCTGTGAGTGGCTCACAGCTCCACATGGTTAACTTGGTTGGTAGTTATCTTAGAAATATAAAATCAATGCTATAAACATATTTTTCAAAACTAACTGTCCTTAGAAGTTCCCTTTATCTGTCAGTGCATCAGATTTCAGCTTATTTACAGATGTCATTTACATTTAGTTCAATATATTTGTTTTTATTTTAAGTCACTAGGGACTTGTGGACTCAGGCATCCTATGAAGTTTTGAGAGATGACCACATTGTCGGTGTTGAAAATGTTGCCCTATTTTCCCAGGTGACTAAAGAGTTGGAATCTCTTAGCTTGACTCTGGACCTAATCATTCCTCGTGGTCAGTGCTGATTGGCTTAGACATGGTTAATTCCACTAGCATAAAATCTAGATCTTTCTTGCTGATGCAGCAACTGCAAAGCTTTCAATAACTTAAGATACAAAATTTCAGACATATTTGTTTTCATTATATAATTAAAAGATGACAAAGATGTATAACTTTTAAAGGAATGTCAGCTAGTTATTAAATCGTTACCCACCGAGGGTGCATCTTAAACCCTCCTATCAAGCCCTCACAGTGTAGGGTTTGCATATCTCTGAGATTTTCTTTATTTTACTAATAAGATTATTATTAAGTTTCCAGAAAATCAAAGCCCATCGATTTTGACAAAGACCCAAATGACAAAGGGTCTGGCCCAAGAGCTGCCATCGTGGTAAGGAACAAATCATGCTCAGCATCTCAATTATGTGCCCAGTTATCAATCACCTGACATAGCAGATCCGACAGGGTGCCAAGGGAGGCACCTGAAGCCGCTCATTGACTCCCAGTGACAAACCCGTCCTACGTATTGCATTTCTGCTAATCAACTGCACCTCCATGGTGGTTCACACAACAAGGTTTGATCTCAGAGGAGATGCAGGAAGGGAGGTGCGAAGCAGAGAGCTGACGGGCGACATGACCCAACATGAATGGTGAGCATCGGGCCTCCTGATGCATCAGCTCTGTCAGAAGCAGGGACCTTCCCCTGCACAGGGTGTAGATGCTTCCCTTTTATATGATTGAAATGGAGGAATCCAAAGTCACCCATCCTGAGTGAAACCTTGGAAATTTTTGGGAGATGAAGAGATTCTCCCCCATTCTGTCTGTGCTGTTCAACAAGGTCCACTCACAGTTGGGAGATGCTCAGAATTACAGACCCCAGAAATAATGACCTGGGAATGTGAAGAGCCAAGACATAGGAAGAAAGCATGGGGCTTCAGCCAGGGACAGGACCCAGGGTAGAGGATAAATGGGTGAGCCCTACAACCTGGGGTAGTTAGGACTTCTCAGAGAGGGATAAGACTTCCCTTTCCCCACACCCTGCACAACAGATATCAGGCAGAGAACAGGCTAGGCCAGAGAGCCTCAGACACAAATACAGCAGAAGCTATAGTCCTCATTATAATCCGGACTACAAAAGGTAATGTTACCTTCTGAACTGAGTTATCTACCAGAAGAATCCTAGTCCTCAGGTCAAGATGATGGTGAGCCACAGAGCGCAGGACCACCTTCTGCCCTCTCACAACGGCTCTGCACGTAAGCTCTCAGCCCAGGGCTCCCTGAGGAGTGCCCTCACCCACAGCTGACACCAGCACTTCCATTTTTTGGATTTAATATATTAAGTCTCCAAGTTGGCTTGCCAGATAGATTCTTCCAAAATAAACACAGTTTCATGATGGTATATCTGGATTTGCTTTCATTCATAACTGCAAACCAACAACACTGAAAATACTGCAAAAAGAGATGATAAAAATGAAGAACTAGGAGCTTCCGATTCAAAATGGCAGCATGTGTATTTTTTCCCTTCTTGACAGTTAATCAAAAATTGGTACTACTGCCCAATAGTGAAAGACGTATAAGGAGGTCATCAACAAATAACAGATTTCAACAGATTTCTGGAAGACAAAAAGTGAATCAAAAAGTGGTGTCTGGAAAAGCAGGGAAAACCTGAAACTCAGAAAGTAGGTGATGAGCGAATCAGCTGCAAAGGGACCCAGGTCCCAGGGGAGCACTGAGACAACGTGGGTGGTGAAAGGCATGGACATCCATTGGGACTGAAAACAAAAGGATTTGTTTTCCAACAAACTCCTTTCTCTAAGAGCAAATGCGTCAGACTCCCTGGGACCAGGACCTAGGAATCTCATTTTCACCGTCCTTCCGGGTGATTCCCACTGTCCTGCAACGTGGTTATGGCCCCTCTGACCAAGTCAGGTAAGGGCAGGCTAGGCTGTGGTAACAAATAGGCCCCAAAACATATTATGGTTCAAACACAGTCAGTGTTCCTCTCACTCCTGTACTAGTTAGTGTCAGTCAAGTGCATGTTCCCACGTAGCCACAGCCTCCTCCATGCGGTGATTGAATGGTACGGGCTCCTCCCTCTTTGTCTCTGTCATCCCTTAGCCTCTGCAGTGGAAGGCAAGAGTGGCTTTGCCACTGAAATGGCATATGCCACGCCTCTAAAACTCCACTGGATAGCGCTCAGCCACCTTTAACTGCAGGGGGAGGTAGGTAGATGACACGTGTGCCCAGGAAGGAGAAGCAGCTGTTCGGTGATTGGCTAGTAGCCTCCATGGGAACCATGGAAAAATTCTCTCCCATTTGACCAAGAGGACCCTAAATGTTAGCAACTTGCAGAAAAAGGACTCTCTATATCCAGAAAGGAAGGTCTGGCTGCACCCAGACACAGTGATGGTCTAGCACTTAAACTTCCACGTTCTTTTCTGGGTATCAGGTTGGGCTTTCCTTCCTTCTTAAGTTACCATCAAGTAAATCGTTGATGTCTACACTCAACCAAGCATGGCTATCTGTGAACATGATCCGAACTACAGCAATTCCTTTAAAACAAAATCACTGAATTACCAGAGGGCCCAAATAAGCAGGGTCCAGGCCATGCCCAAATCAGACACCTCGAGATGCTCTCTACACATCAGTGCAATAGACAGAAACTTGAGGAGTATTCAGCACGACCCACCACTGCTGGCACTGGCGCTCACCCCCATAGGCATTTCATTATAATAGACGGCACACCTTTACACAATGCTACATCTAGTGCAGCAGAAATGGGTTGTATCTCAGTACACATTCAAAAAAGTTGTTTCCTACTTTTCCTCATAAAGTTAACATTTTAGAAAGGAATAAAATAAGACTCATTTTACCTTCGTGCCTTCCTCTCTTTCAAATGGGTTTGACAGAAAGTCAAATAGAAAAATGGAAAACGTTATTATTTTGATATTTAATGTCAAGTTGACAACCTATAAATCTTGCACATCTATCACTGACTGATATTTAATTTAGTGACATTTAGGATAAATATTTTTAGTAGTGTCTAGTGTGAATTCTCTAGGATATTTTCCAAATATCAGTTGAAGCTTTCCACAGAAGATTTTTTTGTTTAGACTGTATTTCTACCAAAAACTGGTTTAAGGACATATCTTCTTTATTCCAAACACACTGAAAGATATACACAGGCAATGCACAATGTTCCTCATCAATTTAACAAATAAATAAATAAAATTGAAAATGGCCCACAAACATACAACATAGGCTGTATGGGGGACCTACACAATGTTTAAATGCTTACTGATGAAAATTATATAATAGATGGCAAATCTTTTCATAAAGCTAGATGTGGTATAGAAAAAATGGATTGTATCTCAGTACACATTCAAAAGAGTTATTTCCTATTTTTTTCTCCTAAAACTTCATAAAATGTGTCCTCTCCTAAAAAGGTGTTTTATAGTTGGGGAAAACAGAGTCGACAGAGGAGGAAGATGGAAAATTAACACCAGGATTTTGTGTGGTTTGTTCAAAGGTCGTGTTCTTCCTGGGCACAAGAGGCACAGCGTCACTCCTCAGACTGGGGAAGAGAGGGCAGTGGGGACCAGGACGAGCCCACCCCACAGCTCCTCCCCGCCTCCCGCATCCTCTCTGCCAGGTCCAGAGCCCTGTGACTTGGTCTCCTCTCTAGTACCTTGGACGTGAGATGTTTGCCTGGAGGGGTAGATTAGATATGGGCACAAAGTCTCTCCCACCCACCAAATCTGGGATGGCTGGATGAACTGCTGTGACCAATAGATTCACAAAGACCTGGTGCTGGGTAACCTTGGCCTGGAAGACCTTGCAGCTTCCTTGCAGCAAAGAGCCTTGAGGTGAAAACCATGTGGAGAGGGGGCCACGGGTGGGGGCCATCCCAGCCCAGCCAGCCCCACGGACCCACTAACTGGCTGCAGATACAGAAAGGTGTCCAGCTCACACCACATGGAGCAGGGAGAAATGTCCCAGCTGAGCCCTGCCCAAAGGGTGAGCCCCAGGGAACTGAAATGACCCCTGGCCCCAGCTCTCCAGATGACTACCACTCCCAGCAGTTGGCGGCAGGCATCCTGGGTGTTGGGGAAGCTCCAGAAGCAGCAGAGGACAGAGCTCACCAGGGACCAGCAGGTTGCACACCTGCCCTGCATGGAGATTGGACCATGAAGGCAAAGTAGCATATGGCCCTCCCCTTGCCAGGGCGTGAGGGTGGCAGTGAGCAGAGACAGGAGCTGGGCTCAAGCCCTGGGAGCTCAGAGACTCAGTTCCTAGGGGATGGTGGTCAGGCCGGGCCAGACTGGGCCTTGTGGGAGGCCTGAGTCTTCCAGCTTGACTGCAGCACGGACTGCCGAGGCCTGGGACTGTGCCCCCTGCCCAGTCCCCCTGAGGAAAGAGTCCTCCCACCAACAGCACGCCCTGAACGGCCTGTTACAAACCTACAGTATTTCAGCAAGCACCCCCCACCCAACCCAGAGCACCCGGGAACAAATGGCAGTGGGGTAATCAACAAGGAAGGTCAGCTACAGCGAGGAATCAATCCGTGTTTATTATAATTAAGATCATTAGCATATGTCATAATAGACATGCATATGCATTATCTATATGTGCATTTTATTTTAGTTGGCATTTCTCTCTTGTGAAGCCTTTACTTTGGAGGCTGGCCTGCAGATGTGGAGCCCTGCCGACCCTTTCCTCCCAAGCTCTGGCTTTGCTGTGGGGACTTCTGTGCACCACAGAGTGGCCTGGGTTTTGCAATTCCCCAAGCTTGTCAACTGCCTTTCTAGACCATCGGCACTCCTCTCTCCATGGCCCCATGGCAGCACCGAGTGAAGCCCCCTCTTCCCCTCTCGGTCCATTTCCTCCCCCACCTCCCCTTCTCTCTCCACCCATAAATACCCAAACTCCGTAAAGGCTTCTCTCTGTCTCCACTTGCTCACCAGTCACACGCCCCTCAGCTTGCGCTTAGAGAAACACACGTAGTGAATAATGTTGCTGAGCCACAGTCAGTGGAAAACACCTGACATTATTATTTTGTTATGTATTATTACACCGGTGGGCTCTGAATGTTTGTGTCCCCCCCAAATTCATACAGTGATATCCAAACCCCCAAGGATGATGGTGTTTGGGAGAGACTTAGGTCATGGGGGTCCGACTCTCGTGTGGGATTAATAGTCTTTAAAAAGAGATCCCATAAAGCCCCCTGGCCCCCTCCACCAGGGAGGACACAGCCAGAGGGTACTGGCCCTGACAAGGCAGAGGGCCCTCACAAGGGCCTGACCACGCTGGCCCCTGGATCTGGCACTGCCAGCCTCCCAAACTGTGAGAAATAAACATCTGTTGCTTAAGCCCCCTGGTCTGTGGTATTTTGCTATAGAAGCCCAAACAGACTGGGACACGCGTGAATTATAAGGTCAGTGAATCTGTGGCCTGATTGAGACATGTTCTGGAGAGGTAAACGCATACCTCTTCTAGCTCACAGTTAAAATATCCAAACCAGGGTACGTGGCATTCTCCGTGGAAAGAGAAAGCTTGCAGCGATTGAAAGAGAAATGCAATCCACCAACAGGAAGTTCAAGGCCTAGCGACGCTCTTACCAGCTGTATGGCCTCTGGTCTTCACAGCGACAATCCTACTACCTATACACTAAAAGCAACAAGAGGCCACGTAGGGGAAGGTGTTTTCAGGATAAAATGAGAACATAAATGCAATCAACCAGCTCTATACAAATGTAATTAATTATAGAGGGGAGGCTTTCCGCAGGCGTAAATAAGAAGGCATTTGTTAATTGTTGCCTTCCGTACTTGGTTTTGTGGTGTGTTCGCTTGTCTTTGTTTTTATTATTTCTTTCTTTTTTAAGATACAGCCCAGAAGCAGGATGCTGGCCTGATACGGATCCAGGGAGAAGCACTAAGCTTTCACATGGAAAAGCTAATTCATCCTGAGAGGCACAGGGGAGGTGTTTCCATCAGAACTTAGTTGATTTCAAGGAGAAAACCCCAATGTCAACTTATACAAAGGCATAGGTTAATTGGGGCCTGAGAAATGTGGGAGAAGGGTCCCCTCTCCCTCTTTGTTCGTCTCTTAGAGTCGGTTCCCTCCCTTTGGATGCGTCCTCAGGCAGGTTCCACTGCTGCGGGGGACATGTCCCTTCAGGTAGATCCCAAAGAACGGGAGGGACCTGCCCCTCTGTGACCGTCCCCCAACCTCAGAACTCTCATCCAGAGGGTGTGGGACCAGGCCAGGGAAGCCCTTACCTGCATGCCAGCAGGTAGGGTAACTGACTGGTCAGCCTCTGTGAGGGGAGTTGGGTCACGGGTGTTAAAGCCCCTCGACAACCACTGGGCATTGGGGAAAACCTGCTCCACTATCGGGGCTGTGTACTCCTTGACCCCAATGAGCCCACAGGAACCAGGACTGGTAAGGAACCAGGTAGATACCTTAGACTTTCAACCAAATGACCTGTCATTTAGTGTATTTTCATGCTAAGACAAAGAGGATATGGAGAACCACAGGTACTCCTGGAAAAATGCAGTGGCCAGTCCAGCTTAACAAAAACTGGGAGAAGGGCTTCGGTTCACCCCCTAATGGGACTGATCAGACACCACTCTTCCAAGCAACAGGCCTCTCTCCGGCCTCTCGGCCTCACCCCTGCTCAGCCCCAAATAGCCAATGCCCTCAGGGGACCCAGCTCTCCTTCTACCCCCACCACCTGAATTGTCCCCTTAGTTATGGTGCCCCAGACATGCCAGCCCCACCCAAAACCCTCTGTGGTCAGTAGAATTTGAGGTGAAGGCAAGCCCATACAGGTGACATGGGGAGTCCAGGCACAGCCCTGACGTGGCGGGACTGCCCCTTCCTTGAAATGAGAGCAGGGACGCCATGCCTTCTCAGCTGCTCACCCGGGGCGTGTCCCTCTGCGGACAGTTCCCCTGCACCACACAGGGTGACCCCGCGTTCAGAGGAGGCGGTCCCAAGTGGGACGCTCCTCCCAGGCCGAGGACAACTGAAAACGCCGCGTCTCCCACTCAAACCCGTTTTACTTCTACATTTCAGGGGGAAAAAAGATCTTGAAATCGTGATCCACCAAAAATAAGATAAAAGAATAAGTATCTGAATCACATTTAAAATTTTTTTCTGTGTTTATTACCAATAAATAACATGCAGCTAAGTAATGTTTGATTTTCAACAAAAGCACAGAAATCTAAGACCTCTTTGAATTAAGATTGAGGAATTTGGAAATTTAAAGATAGCCTCCTTTTTATTTGTCAAAAACACACTAAAAGCTAACCAAGTCTAAGAGTCTTATCCTTCTGTATCTAGTTAGGCCAAGTACAAGCTGCTTAAACAAATCAATGATGCCAGGGAGAATACTTCCTAGTCCCCCAGACCACCACCTTGGTAAAAAGAACTTCATTGGGGCCCTGAGAACACAGACCCCGCCCCCCACCTCAGAGACGGGGAAGGAAAGCTCAGCCCCGGGTCTTCAAGAAGCTGCCTGGAGGCATGGCCTGGGACGGCCAAGTGCACATGGGATGCCTCTAGTCCAGCGGCATCTTGTAATTCCATTAGGACGGTAGATTCAAATGCAGAATTAGCTGTTGCCTACGCAGAATTATGTTAAACACGGGCCAGACTGAAAATCAATATTCTGCTTAAGTAACTGGCCCTCCAGTAATTTAATGAAGCTAAATTGCATTACACAGAGGCAAGGTGGAGGGGGGCCATTCTGTCTCAACCCTTTCATTATTCGGGGCTATACAGCTGTGTGCCTAAAGAGAAATTAAACACATACTCGTTTTTTTCCCTGAAGTTGGAACTGTGCTTTTTATGCCAGATTACTTGTTTGCTTCTTTAATTCAAAACTAGAGTAAATAATTTGCAGCCCCATTATTAAGGAAAGCACTAGAGACTCATAATAAGACAGAGAGGGAGCAGGGGTGTAGTGGGCGACATGCTTTTTTAAAGCCACAAGAAAAAACTTTCAGGATGTAAGTGGGAAAAGGGAGGAAGAGTTTTCAGTTATATCATGTAAATTAAAATTTAATTCTAAAGGCTTTAAATTGACACTGTAATTTATCAGGGTCACAATTTGAATAAAGACCCTGAAGTAAAGGAGGAGATAATTTTTTTTAAAGCATTGTATGTAGTGGGTGTAAAATAAGATGTTCAAAGTGTATCTTTGACATATCGGTCATTCGTCTACTTTCCAGTATGCTCTGTAGTCTTTTTCTTGTTGCCTCTGGTCTTGGTATTTGTGTGTGTGTCAGTGTGTACGTGTGTGCATGTGTGTGCCTCATGACAACTGTACGTTTCTAAGCCCAAAACCCTTCAGTGTAATGCCTGAAATGGGCATCTTCTCATTTAAGATTCCACTGTGAGAACTTCAAGCTCTCTGTGCGCTCGGCATATACTCATTAGGACACTCCATCCACCGAAGTTTGTGCTCAGAATGATTGACAATAGAAAGGAGGCTCGGTTATGCCATTTCGAAGTTATTGGCAACTCATTTATTTATTATTCAGTGACAAACTTCATATACATGAAACACTTCACAACCTTACGTCCAATATCCCAAATTAAAATGATAATAATTGTATGTTGCTTAGGATGGAATAATGTAAAAAAACAGAAATCTTTCCTTTAGAGATGCCAATTTTGGATCTTCTGAGACCCCAATAAGATTTAGGAATCATGTGGGTTTTGAGAAATCTTTGAGACATCGAAGATGTTTGGAAATAGATGCACTAAGTTAATTAGCACTTAGCAGTTGCTTTCCTGACTCTCCATTTCTTCTCAATCAGTCAGACTGGAAGGAATATGGTATATCAACAAAGAGAGTCAAAATGAAAATGATTCTTGAAACACAATATAACCTTGAGGTCCAGCCCCCTAAATGATGCCTGTTTTATTCAGTTTTCCATCAGCAGCTAAAGCCATGTCAAGGTCAGCTTGGGTGTCTCCCAAAACTCTGCACCAGCTACAGCAGAACAAGTTATTTAGTTCTCAATTCAAACATGATTTGATCTTAATTTCTTATTTAGATATTTTGGTCCTAGGAAAATAATGAATCTAGACAATGAATGGTAATTCAAGTATTTCCAACGAATGAGTTGAAAAATGCCCTTTGTAACTGCTGAGAACAGTAAAGACTGAGCAGAGAATGAGGAGTAACTTTTTTTCAAACTAGTTGGTTCTACCTTGAAAATATGTTTTGTATCATTGGAGGATAACATGAGCACCAGATATGTTTATTGTCAAAGTTAAATTTTCAGAATCTGTCCGTTATCAGATTCTCTAGAAGCCCAAAAAGCTCTACAGGTGCCATTGTTGAAGACTAACACTTCTCCAAGTGTCATTTTCATCCTGATTTTTAAGCGACCTAACAGTGTCTTAAGACGGTGAGCAAAAAACCTCACAGCTTAAACTGAGAGTCTCACTCTTATGGTACACACTTTTTAAACAATTGAGCTCATGGTCTATATAGTTAAAATAGTCCCTGAAGTTAAGCATATTACCTAGTCAGTGTTTGGCATTGAAGTGGTTAATGATGTTAACGTATAAATGGCAATAATTAGGTTATCCCACTGTGGAAAAATTGGAATATTTGTTTGGTAAAATTGGGTGATATTGTTCCTCTTTGTTCTGCCTTTAGGATCATAAGGGTGATGGTGCATTCTTAATGCTTTTCTCAAAAGCAGAAGAGAGAGAAGCAATGTAGTGGAAACAAAAAACCAGGAAGAAAAAGAGAAATCTTTGAATGAATGAATGAATCATTCTCTACTTGCTTGGATTTTTCAAGTGGAAACTTTTGTGACTCCATTTACTAACACCAGTTGGCCGTTCGAATAATTTCTCAAGCGATATATTATGAAACACAAGCATGTGTGTGGAATCTGGGAATTTCCAATACATCCATTCCTTTAAAAACAAAGCAGACAATCCATAGAAGAAAAGCAAATGACTCACATTTGTAGGGGGAAAAAAATGTCTGATGCCACAACTAAACCAAAAGATTTCAAATTAAACAATGCATATTATTTGCAAGTGCCTGCTATTTGTGACAGGCAAGGAAAAAAACGGAAATGATCCACATGGAGCGGTAGCTGTGCCCTCTCCCAGGCTGCTGGTAAGGGACTCAGGCAAACTGTTCTGGAAGCAGTGCCACCAGAGCCTCTCATTCCGAAATTCTTTTTTTTTTAAATTTACCCCGAAGGAACAGCCATGTATGTGGGGGCAAGCTTTATGCACAAAGATGCCCAACACGGGGTTGTATCTAATTGCAAAGGAAAAGAAAACTCCCAAATATTCAATGATAAAGAATCAGTTTGGTAAATGATGTCACATCCATTTGCAAAACATTTGCTGTTATAAAGGATGTTCACAAAGATTTTTGATGCAAAATGGGGAGAGGTTTGTGGCAGAACAGAGAAAAGGACAGCACACAAAATCGTTTGCATAAAACAAGAGCCATATGTTAAATATACAGATAAAAACAGGCTAAATTACCAAAATGTTAATAGAAGGAGGTGAGTGTGCCTCCAAATATGATTTTTAAAATAGTTCTCTACATTTTGGAAAGTTCTACAATGGGCATGGACTGCTCTTGTAATGTGATTTTAAAAAAAAAGGTAATTTTTTAATGTAAGAGGAAAGGAAAAAGGTCCGTCAGCGGTGATGCTGTTAAACTGGCAACAAATGGTCCGTTTTCTTTCATTAACAGGATATAAATCGGAGGCCTTTCAACTGGAGGGCAGCTCCAGTTAATTCCCTCCTGTTACCTGGTGAGGAAGCAGAGGCCAGGGTGGAGGACACCAGCGCTTTCCCTGCTGGTGGGTGGGCAGCAGAACCAGGCTGCGTGCGATTGAGTCCTTCTGTGCCAGCCCTGTCCAAGAGCCCCCTGCAGGGGACCCCGAAGGCCCCAGGTTCGCTGTCCCCAAACACTACCTCCTCCTCAGTCACATGTTTTTTCATTTTCATGAACCAGCTCATTTATAATATCAAAGAATGTTTCCGCCCCAAACTTCTGCATTTGTCTGGATCTGTAAACGTCACAGAGTATGGAGTATCTGAAGTTTTTCAGCAAAAATGGACTCAGCTGCTGGTATGAGATACCTGTAGGAAGGAGCTTAGACCTGCCCTTCCAGAGCTGCCAGCTTTGTGATCACAGGCCAGGGAATGCAAACCCCCCTCCACGAGCCCTGCACTGCAGTGGAGAAGAGCACAGGTGAGACTGGACAGGCGTAGGGACACAGGGACCCTTCCTCCTGCTGTGGGGTGGAAAGAGCCCTTAGGCAGAAGGCACAAGTTTGCAAAATGTATCTGCCACTTATGAATTCTGTGTCCATGGAAAAGTCACCAGGGCCCTCAATTTTCACAGTAACGAATAATAAATGCGCTCTTCAGGACGCTTTTGGGAGAAGAGGAACCTCCTTGAGCAGAAAAATGTTTTGGAGAAAAATTGAGGAGGCCGTGGCGGAAGCAGAGGCAGGTCCCCGGGAGAGCACACAGTCCTGGTCTTTGTCGGAGCTTCACCTCCAGGGAAAACTGCTGCATTTTTACATACAGAACTTCGGGCTGTGTTACAATTTATGTCACTGAGTTCATATACTATCACATTTCACGTTCTATCGAATTTCATAGAGTTCTCAAAAAATGTTTTTGGACATCTGGATGTTATGTGGTAAATGTGTGGGTGGAAAGGTCGTGTACATGTTATAACCTGGGGGAGGGGAGGGTCGTTCCCTGTCCCCTCCCTCCCCTCCCTTCCTCCAGGTGCTGGTGGTGACAGCCCTGTGAATTCCTGCTCAGAAACTGCTCTGCAAATTATATGGCGTTGCACAGATTCCCATCCCAGAGCAGCCCAGTGACACACACAGGCCACTCTGTTTTAACAAAGGAAATGCCTCACAAGCATCAGAGTAACAGGCACTGAGAATATTAAAAAATATAAAACATGAAATATTTTATATATTTACGTTTATATGTATTGACATATATGTGCATATATTTTGTTGTCCACTTGATAATACAGTGCTTGACCACTTCCCAGGATTTTCTGTTATAATTCTAGTTTTAAAGAAAGGTGTTTTTATGCAGGTCTTGCATGATTGACGGGTGGCTCTCATTCTCTTGGTCCCCTTGGCAGAGACCTTCTGAGATCTGGGGTCTCCACCCCCTACAGTGAGGCCACGCCCCTTCCTTCCTGTCCGGTTTCTCACTGAGGGTGGCTGTCAAGGCCCAGTGCCCAGACTGCCACTGAGCCAACCCAGCTGGACGAATTAACTTCTCTCCAGTAACTCAAACCAGCAATGACTTCATCTCGAAAATCTCCAAGTAACACAGGTCAGAGCCTGCATGTGGACAAGGTAATGGGCTTCCCAGAGAAGTGAAATGGTGGTGGTGAAGTGTACTCTAAAGACTACAGCTTGGACAAGAACTGGGAGCCCATTTGAAAAAATTCGATTCCTAACGGATATTCCCAGAACACTGTCAGCTTTCTGGCAAAACACTATTTCTGTCCTGTTACATCTAAGCACACCAACAAATGAACAGAATTGTACTGACATGTGCCTACGCTGTAAATACATAACATATTAATATATGTCTCACAGAAGTATAAATAATAATAATATCAAAGGAAAAATATTTGACAAATAAAATATATATATATGTATGTAAGGCTATTCCTTAAATGAGCTAAACCAAGGACATTTAAGATTTATTTATGTTTAATTTGTATTTGTTCAAATACAAATGTTAAATAAAATCTACTTTCTAAACAGGAAAACAACTAATAATTTTACCTTGTTATTAACAGAAGAATAGGTGTTTCTTTTTTTCCAAATTTAGCTTGCTTCTGCTGACATGGCTTTTACACTGGTGTATAGAAATATCTTGACTCAAAATGAAAGGAGAATTTTAAGACACATATGAAAGGAGCTGTCCTGAAGCTATTAAATTTTGTGCATAATGTTTTATTTGAGGTGATTGCAGGGTCTGGTTGTGGAGCCGGCTGCAGGCAGGTAAAGAAAGGAGCACACCCCATAAAGAGCCCCAGGGAGGGCTGGTCCAGGGCAGCCAGGGGGTTGGTTTTTATTATTTATTTTTTGTGGATGGCAGTGCAATTCACAATTTCCTGATGAAAGTTGAAGATCATGCACAACCCCTTCCTATTCAATTCATAGTCATGAAAAGAAATTAAAGTTATCACACATGAGCAATCAAACAAAACTATATTGCAAGACCAGGAAAATCCAAGGATCCAAGGTATTCTGTGGTAATGGTCATTATTATTTTGTAATTTTTTGCAGATGGCAGACCTAAAAGACACCTGTGAGAGCATCCTGGCTCCGGGCTTCCCACCTGCTCCTTCAGATACATCTTCGGCTGTGGGTAAAGCAGCGGGCTGGCCTCGCTCAACACCTCACAGGAATGGGCTTTATTAACGAAAGGCTGTTCTGTGTTCCATGGCTTTCTCCTGGCTTCGCCCTTCTGCTGTTTCAATAAGGGCGTGGGGATCACACTCTTTCCCCCGTTCTTCACCTTGCCGATGACCAGCTGAAGCGCACAGAACAAGGTGTGCCTTCCAGAGAGAAAGATTAGACTCACTCCTTCATTTCAGATCTTCTGTAATGAAAGATGTCATTAAGCCTTTGAATTATATCATTACAAAACAGACATGAGATTTGGGAAAGGTTGATCTGAGTTTTCCATTTGTGAATTCTGTTGAATAGGTTGCCTGCTTCCCTTGGTTTGGACCCCAGTAGACAATGAAAAGGAGAATAAATCTAATTTTATCTACCTAATTTAAAAAATCTGAAGTATAAACATTTGCCTATATTGAAAATAGAAAAGGTTGTATTTAGAGAAAACAGATTTTGTCATACATCAGTTCTACAGGAAAATGAAGAGTATCATGGCTTTTAACTCTTGCAGAGCTGTTGGACTGATACACTGGGGCATGATTTTAAAGGAAAACTCAAGCACTATTGTTAATGTCAATAAAAACTGCTTTTCCAGGTGTGGTTTGGAAAGAACTTTCTGTAGCTTCCCAGAGCACAAATGGGGCAAATAAGTTCCTAGGAGCCCTAAATGTGCCCCTCTAAGGGATGCTTTCAGGAAGTGCAAGGCCATGTCCCCGGCACATTTCAAGGCTCCAGGACATGCCTGCTGGAGAACCCAGGTGGGCTAACCTTCATCCAGCCCCATAGGGCCAACAGAAGCTAAAGCAGGTCCCAGCCATACAAGCCCATCAAGAAGCTTGACCAACAGAACAGGACCCAGAGGACGGGAGTGGGGCACCCTTGGCTCGGCCCATAGCCCCCCGTGGAACAGGACGAGGTGCCGGGGACATGGAGGGGCCAGAGGGCTGCTTGCGGACACTTGGCTTCTTCAGCACCCCAAGCAGCTGTAGAAAGTGGAGCAGGCCCTCCAGGACATTCTCTGCAGGAGAGCCTCCCTTCACCCCTCCCCAGAAACATCTGAGGCCCAAATCTGCCCCAGCCCTCTGAACAAGTCCTGGCTACACGCAGAGCCCAGAGGGTCTGACCCCGTCGGCTGCTGTGCAGTCCTGGCAGAACTGACATGCCCGGCCACTGGGAGGAGGGCATTAGAAAATTAGAACAAACATTTGGTACATTTTCAGAACACAAACTGTATCCTATCCTTAATCAGAACCACATTAAAAAACTCTGCTCTGGGACAACCCACCCCTTCAGTCTCACCCCCCGGGGGCCCTGGCCTGGGGGTATCTCAGTGCCCCCTCCCTGGGAGCTGGGCTTTATCTGTCCCGCCCCTGCTGCTATCCACCACACTCCTGGAACTCCCAGCGCCCGTCCGGCCTCCCTCTCAACACCCCATCTCCCTTCAAGCCCTACTTCCCACCCAGCCTTCCGGCTGCAGGAGGCAGCTGCCCCTTGGTGGGGTATGCAACAGCGCAGTGCCAAGCTCGCTGAGCAACGCTTGCTGGGGTCTGGGGTGGGGTGCCCGGGCTCACAGAGGGACCCCAGCCAGGATGACAAGCCTGGCCGGCCCGCTCCTGGCCTCAGGGACAGGCTTGTCAGGCCCAGGCAGGCCTCAGCTGCCAGCAGGCTCCGCACAGGCCTGGAGTAGGCGGGAAGGAGAGTGGCTCTCCAGGGAAGGAAGAAGGAAGGAACTAGAAACAACCACTTAACATCTATTTAGAGCCTGGGAGCATTTGTGGAAGCCATCCCATTACTGTTGAAAAGATGCAAATTTGGTGATATAATCAGCTGTATGGCTCTGGGCTGTTTCCCCGAGTACCCTGATTCCTAAAAGGAGCAAAGGTACTAGTGCAAGACGTCAGCAAGACCAAGTGCATGTTGCTCAGAGGTACCCCCTAACCAAACTCCACCAAGTGCTGCAAAAGAAGATCTGTTATCTCAGGAAGACAGTTCAACCAATGAAGCCAAGAAAAAAAATCCGTCCTTAAGGCTGGTTACAAGGGAGCAAAGGAGCTGAGCCCCCCCGCGCGGAGCTTGACGGAAAGGGCTTTGGTGAAGTGGCTCCCATCACTGCCGAGTGAAGGGCAATTAAGGCAAAGATATTTTTCCAGCACTGTTTTAAGTTCCACATCAAATATTCTTTCAGACATTCAAGAATACACTTATCTACAAATGAAGGGCATAAGCCATGATATTGATTTTTGCATTGGATCTGCTCTTTATGGAAAGCATCTGAGCAACTCCTGTAGATACTGTAAAATCTCGCCTCCCATTAGAAAGAGCCCAATAAATGACTTCATGCTAAGGAATGATCCATCTTGGTTCCCCCAGGCTTCCCTGATCCCTTACCCCCATTCCAGTTGGCAAAAAACTGGGGGACAGATTAACAAAACGTTAAGCATACCAATACATTTAATGCAGAAAATTATCCTTCGTGCCTGCACCATAGCAAAGTCTTTTAAGTGGTGCAGCTACAATGGACCTAAAATGCCACAGCCTATAAACTAAATATTTCATCAATTGGCCGAGTATAAATTATATCTTAAAACACTAGCCCGCTAGGATCAGGACATAAAGTGGCCTTTCAGTCAAGTGCTTTGAGCAGTGTGATACAAGACGTCTATAAAATATTTTACTGTGTTTTCATGTATAGTGAATTGGAAATAAGTTTAATGGGAAAACACAAACGTACAGAGATTACAAGCTGTTACTTGATTCCTTTTTCAAACTGTGGTCATACCGGCTTTTGGACCCCTTTTCCTTCTCCCCTGAAGAAGAAGACACTTGGCATTGTGGATGATGGTTTTTTTAGGTGCCACCACATGAAATAGTTTATTTGACTTACAATTTGGTAAGAAATTCAACTTGACACGGGCTCTGTGTGCATGTGTGCAGATGTGTGTGCTCGGCTGTGTTTCATAAGAAGGACTGTATAAAACCAGGGCAGAGAGCTGTTTGGATACAGTTATATTTATGCATCATGTATTTAGTTTCCTTTCATTTTCCCCTCAGAGGATGGAGAGGGTGCTGTAATTCTCAAAATACTGCAAAAAACATTTCTACAAATTGCTTTGCATGTCTGCCTATATGCATTAAGCAACACAAAATAAGCAAGGGGACCCTTCAATGCAAAACGCCTTTTTTTTTGGCATTTTCTGTAACAACATAAAAGCTGCTGTTATGACAAGAAGTCTGGTAGTTCACTCTTTCATTTATAATTTAACCGCAGCCTATATAACATAATCCAAAAAAATATGGGGCATGATTAGTATAAAAATCAAATGCAGTAAAGGCTTTTTGAGCACTCCAAGAACAAAACAAAACCGAAAAAGGAGAGAGGAAGAAAACACTGCAGCCATCTGAATATATGCGGTATTTCTTTAATACTTCATTTTAAACTACCTAATTGTGTTTTTAAGCTTCGGTTCCTGTAATTTTGCAAGACGAGGCATTCCAGTGAGAAAACATATGGTGAGGGATTTTAAACCACATAGCGAGAGTGCATCATAGACTTATCTGCTGTTCTACTGTCACAGAAATCCACCACTGAATTTATCCAGTCACCCATTAAAGAAAGAAAAGAATTAAAGGAAAAGGAGTTTTTAAATCCCCTCATGCTACAGGAATGAGTGAAATATGGTATCAAGTTCAAGCCAGAGCGATGCTAATCTTCATGACGTTTTGTGAGGCCGGCCGGTAACAGTGAGCAGTCCGAAGCTGCAGAGGTATTCCAGGAGCACCGCGGTCAGCCAGCCTCTCAAAGCTGGAGACCAATTCCAACCTCAACGCTTTTCACAGCTTTCCAAGTTGGCCCTCCTTGGGAGGGTCAGTGTTAAGTTTGTTCCTGGACGGGTGGGTAGGCATGAAGATTAGACAGCTGTTGGGAGAGAGAGAGAGGTGGATAGATGGACAGATTAATGAACACTTGCTTTTTATTTTTAATGCCCCTTTGTAATTATCACTTTAAAAATAGTTGCCTCTATACTGAAGAACATCTGTCTTACAACAATGTATTTTTAGGAGAGATACTGAATCAGCAATTTGTGTGGGTATTGCAGTGGCAATATCAAGCTTTAAGATTTGCAAGTAAGATCTAGAAAAGGATTCCAAACACGTTAAGCTAATATTTACTTTACAAAAACCTGTTCGGTTCCACACCCACAATGAGGGTATGTGCATGTTCATGTGTGTGTGACCCTGTAGCATGTAAGAGTCCTCTGGGCTCACATGCATGCAGGGGGGTGGGGGTGGGGACAGAGGCTTGGAGACAGGAAGCAATGCATATCATTATTCAAATGACAATCAGATCCATCCTTAAATTACACTGGTGTCTCTTATCAGAAATTGTTTCCTATGCTATAATATGCAGCAATAAGTGGACATTAATTAATGCTGAATTACAATGGAATTAGGTATTATATCCACATGAATACTGAATGACTCCATTATGAATAATATTATTACAGTAAATATTAAAGGGACTGCAAGTCGTTTGTCACTAATTACAAAGTGTTGATAACTACATATGATCTTAAGGTCATATGAACTTTTAAATGTAACAGCCAAACAGCAAATCTTTGATTAATGCTATTTCAAAAATGTAGCCCGAGACGTGATAAGCGAAGCCGAAACACAGTTCACCACTCCTTCTCCAAGTCTGATTTATCCGTGCGACAGAAGCGTTAGTTTCCTGGCTTAGAATTCCATCCAGGCTCTATTCTCTCGGCACAGATGTGTGTAGCTCCTCCGATCAGCTAATGTTTTAAAAAATCTACACACAACTTAAGCGGAGCCTCTCATTTTGGTGGGTGGTCATTTTGTCTTGGGAAGGAAAATCCTTAACCCTTTCTCATTTCCCACTTAAAAGATTTCAAAATACCCTGGTGGCATGTTTTTTTTTTTTTTGCAAGGCAAAACGGAGTGAGAAAGTGTAAGGTGTTAATCTTGATAATTAGTGCACAAAAGCAATTAGGGGTCTAAAAACCTTAAGGCACAGAAAGCGATTTTTTTTTGTTTATTTGCTTACCTTATTAAGTTAAATATCTGTCTGAATTAATCGCTAATGAATGTGAAGAAGACTCAATACCAGCAGGCTTAATGAACAGCCGTGTCAGTTGCATTTTACGGGGTCCCAAATCATTGACGATTGCAAGCCAACTCGCTATTCAAAATTACTTTTCTGCCCAATTTTCTGTTTGCAAAGCAGTAAATTATTTACATTTATTGTGCTTATTTAAGCACTTAAATGACTATGAATGGAGCACAGGCACGTTTAAAAAATATAGAACCATTACACGACTCTACTGCGAGAGATTCCCGTTATTTTCCCCTGAAGGCTGCTTCCCCTACTTTTCTAATCTCTTTTACAACAATTCATGAAAAAGGCCATTATTACATTGAACATGTTTTAATAAGTTATTTATTATTTAACATACGTTAAGAGGCAGTGCCATGGAAGTTACATTAAACACTGTAAGAACAGTCTCTTTCATACTTGTCCAGTTGCCTCAGCCTAGGTGCTCAAGTTTCCCCGAGTAAAATCATGCTGTCCTTCATTAGAAACAAATAGACCATGCTTTTCACCCTTCCTCACATCATAAACATTGATATTTGAAGAGATCAATTATGCTAATTGTTGTTTTTGAAAATTATCATTTAATGTATTTACTTCCTTTAAGAGTTATTAATCTGAAATCAGTGGCCACGACTGTTTTAAACGTGCAGCTGCTCTTACAAACAAATCACTGTCTTCAGTCGCACTTAAATGCAGGGGTCCCAGCATGAACGGAGCCTTCCCAGATGTGTTCTTCGCACATTCACAAAGCACTCGAGCTTTATCGCTGGGCAGCCAGTTGACCACTGCCAAACTCATAGATGGCCCAGATTCACAAAGCTGAGGTTAGGAGTGCATAGTAAAAACACAAGAAGAGAATTAACAGATAGATAGACTGATGGCAGCAGAAAAAGAGGGGAGAAAGGAAAAAGAAAGTGAGACCTTTGGCAATAGAGAAAGGGAGAGATCTCAGTGATTCTGTTTGCTAGACTGGGATCAAGCTGCACATTCCAGTATTTCCTTTCAAATCTTTCAAATTACTGCAGTAAAAACTTTCCTGTGTTTTCAGACGCAGACAGACACTCTAGACCAAGTTTTTCTGTGGACCGCATGCATTACATGCATAATACAGAGTATGTGCTGGCTCTCACGTCTGTTCCGTTCCTAAGTATTAAGAAATGGTGGTATTTTTCAAAAGCGATTTCAAACAATTTATGTGCGTGTGTGTGTGTGTGAGAGAGAGAGAGAGGGAGAAGCAGCCATATTTATTATTCAGACCAAACTATTTGAATGTATTTTCCCAAATGATACCAGGGGCAGTGTAACAACTACCGTTAAAAAGCCCCATGCTATCCATAAGAGATTATACTGGAGTAAACATTACAATAGCAGTAATGATCTAATTAAAAGAATCAGACATACTTAATAGGGTCCCTTCCTTGGTGTGTGTGTGTGGGGGTGTGTGTGGGGGTGTGAAAAAAAATCAATGATGCAATCCATAGTCCGGAATGGGGCGAAGCCTTTTACTGTGATCAAATACAGTCTATCTAGTACACATCTGAAGTCCTCTGGTCTTTGTTACTTAATGTGATGCGGAAGATCAAAGATGCGTGCAGTATGTGTTCCAGGGTTCCAGCTGAGTCGCTGTCATGTGTTAAGCTTTTTTTTAAGTTGGCTATAATTCTACCTTACTCCAAGTGAACAGTGTTTCTACTAAACTGAGCATTTCCTCAAATCTGGCAAGAGTCTTGTGTGGGATTTTCCTGAAGCCACCTAACTGAGGCCATACTGCACATATATGCATGCAGGTCTGAACAGCAGGAGCTCCACGCAGGCTCCCACGTCCCCACCCCACTGCAAGAAATGCGGGCGTTGGTGCGCGCCTATGGGACGACGAGAGAGAAAAGCCAAGTGCAGTCGCTCATCGCTGATTGTTTACGTGAGCGCCAGTGCATGTAGGCTTACGTTGCGAGCGCAATTTTTTTTTCCAGGACTGTCTCCGCTCTCCCCTACCTCCCCACACCTGCAGTCGGGCCTGCCAGGCAGGCTTGAAATGGGGTCCAACAGAAACGCGGTAGCCAGGACCAACTGGGAAGGAGGCGGCTGAGGTGGAAGCCTGCGTGGCGGGGAAGCCATCCCCCCAGAGGCCACAGGGGGGAGCTGTGGCTCTGCTCAGGGCGGCCAGCGCCGCTGGGCGGGGGGAGGAAAGGGCGGAAAATATACTGTAGCAAAGCGACGGTGGAAGGGGAAAGGTAGGTTTTATAAGTTCCTGAATTTTATGACTATGCTGCAACAGTGGAATGTCCACTCAATCTGTTGCGAAGTTAGCACAGAAAACATGCACTGGGCATATTAAGTACAGGATGAAATGCTGTAGTGAATATTTATTAGCAAAAATATAGGTTCTCAAAAACAGAAATAAAACAGGGTAATAGATGAAGGGAAGAATAGATTTAACACTGAAATAAATATCAAAGGTGCAAAGAAAAGGCAAAATATAGTGTTCAAACAAAGCTGTGAATTGGGTCCAGATTTAATGCCCCCCTAGGGAAGAAAAGGTTGGACAGACTTGGAATTGAGATACCAGTTTTAGTACACAGCCCCTGTAATGCTGTCAGCTTTATTTCCTTTGACAAATGTGAAATAAAATTTGTCAAAGTTAGGGCTTGGAAAGTTGGCTATTGAAAATTCAATTGGTAATAACTAGTATAACCTAGCACTCGGGAGATTTTTAAAGGAGAGGGATGTTTAAGATGCTGGGTGGTGAGGAGAACAGTCCTACGTATTATATTTCACTTTTTAAAAATTTAGCAGTTGACTTAGGCAACTAGATTTCTGGGTTTCCTATTAGCTGGGTTCATCGTTGAAAGGTAGTAATTTAAAACCCATTGCCGCAATAGCTGCAATCACATAAGTTCAAAAATTTTCTGCTCTCCATGCAGGAGAAGGTACCCATTACCTCGCCGGTAGCCACACTTGGCTTGCAGTACATGCACCATGAAGACATTTCTTCATCAATATAATGTAAAAGTGCAGGGTGCGATTGTACCCTGAGTGCTAATCTAAGCCCACTCCCCCGGGCTCCTGAATCTGCTTCTCCCTGGACCATGAATTTGATTCTATGTTAATAGTGCAAGCGGAGATTTACCAGGACTGTTTAATAACAGACCTAGCTTGTCTTCACAATTTGTCGCTCGGCGTCCTCAGCCTTCCCCGCGCTCCGCTCAGGGCAGATTTGCGGAGGTGGCTCTCCAAAGCCACTTCTGTCCTGTGCTGCCCACTGGCCACACCCATGCCCCCAACCCTTACCTCTGCTGTGCGTGGGAACAAAGCCACATTGAAGGAAATAGAGCTCCTTTGCCTCCACATCCATATCCAAGGATACATAGCTGGCTTTTGGATCGCTCTGATACACTCTGAATGTAACCAGTAAGGCAAAACTGTGCTTTACTACCCCTGCTTCTTTATGGGAAACGGAATCCAGTGTCTCCCAACTGCTTGCATTTGCTTTAAAAGTGGGCAACTTGGCATTTTGTCTTGCTCTCCAAAGAGTCACAGAGAGCACCGGAAATTTCTTATGAGAACCCAGCAAACTGTTGGTTCCGGTGCTCCCCGGGTTGTGATCACCTCACTTAGCAGCAGCCCCTTTATTTAAGAAGAATGCATAAAAGACCTCCAGAAATCACCTTTTAAGTCATTATGTCACAAAGGCAGCTTTCTGTCTTTTATGACATTGGGAGGGGGGTGGATATTTAATTGAAGATTTTATTTTTAATTTTCACATTCTTACCATGTGGTCTTTACTTTATTTTTACATTTCCAGCCCATTTTCTCTGCGGCCCATTGCAGGAACTGGGCCGTCAGCAAGGGCCCGAGAGTGGTGGCATGTATCATTGCATTCTCAAGATGGCATATTTACTGCAATTGCCAGCAGGGTCGCGCTTCTGTCCTAGTAAATGTAGTGGAGTATGAAAAAGGCAATTACATCTCACTGGGTGACCTTTTAACAGCCATGACTACCTCCTATCTATACATAATTATTATAGGTGATGATTTCCAAGTATTACAATCTCCTAGAGCCGCCTTTAATTCACATCACATTTAGGCACGTTTGTCACCAGTGCTAGAAATTTTAACCCCCGAAAACTAAAAAAACAGAAGAGAAAAGTGATAGCAATGGATGTCAAGCTCTCAAGTCATCCTAATAAAAACACAGCAAATAAGATGTCGCCCTGTTTGTATTCATTATCAGTTCTTACATGCTCCGACTCTTGCATTAAACATTAGACAGCCTCTGATGCCTGCTTAACAGTTTAATTCCCTCCTCAGTATTCAGGCTGTCATAATAAAATCAGTGAAGCAGGCAAAGTCGAATAAGAGCAAGAGGAGGCATTGAGCATGTAGCACAAGGCATTGTCATCTCTTACTATTCACTCTGCACTACTTACAGGAGCTGAATTCAGCATATGCTGTGGAGTGACACACAGACCGGTCTCCCCCTCCACCACTGCGGCCAGCCTATCTTGCCGATGCAGGGCGAGGGTGGCACGCGTGCAGAGGGCCGATAGCAGCCCCTTCAAAAGGAGCCGGCTTCTGAGCCACTGGAGCTGGCACAATAGAAGCCACTTCTGTCAACAAAGACCGCAGTCTAAAGAGCTAGATATCCCCACTATGGAAAGATTAACAGCGCTAAATCCGTTTAGGCCCTTTTTTACTTATTTACAGGCTGCTGATCTTGAAGGCTGAATCAGAACAAGAGATTAGCTCTATTAAATGCTGCCCATTTTTCTGAATTATGTTTTTGAAGACTTGGACAATATGAATAAGGACTCATATTAACCACTGTACGGAAGGCACACACTTCATTGCGATGACAAAGCCTTTGGAAAACTACTTGTCACTTGCAGTGATCCATTGCAAATACAGTTTAATATATAATTTATATCTACCAGCTGCTGAGAGCAGAAAGAGAGCTATCCCACTCTATTTCTCTTTTAAAAGAGAGAGAGAAAGAAAAGAGAGAGAGAGCGGGAGAGGGAGAGGGAGAAAGGCTGGCAATTTAGGATGTCACTAACGATAGTAAAATAGCTCAGCAAACAGTTCAATAAATGGTTCAATACTTGTGATACTATCCAAACAAAGACTCGAAGCCATTAATTTTAAAAAGTTCTGTGAATCTTCTTTGAACAGTAAATATTTAATCACTGCAATATGTAAGCTGCCCTCTCATATTTTATCTCCTAACCAGAACTGTGCAGTGAACCTGGCCTTTAATAATTTTGACCAGAGCAATATTTTGCCATTTTTCTCCTGCCACCAAATTAAGAAGTGTGCCCAATACTGCATGTGCTGTTTGGCACCTAATGTGTACCTCTTGGTGCCTGGACACAGCACGGAAGGACTAGCTCCCTAAGTATGAGAACTGAATAATGCCTGGACCCCAGTTAAAAAAACAGTGCTCACATATATGTATATGTCTAAAGTTATATATGTTTAATGAATATACTAGATCTTTTTAAAGAAACAATGTAACAGGGAAATCAAAGCTTCTTAGGAAAGACTTTCACAGTTAAACAGAACCCGGAAATCTCTGGCTCAAAGCTGTGTGTGCTTGTGCCTTTCTTTTAAAGGCACACACACTAGTTAGGAATGTCATCTTTGGCCATATTTAATAATTGATGAGGAGACTTGCAGATCTCAAAAGCTTATGCAACCAAACAACTAATATTTATTTGTTTTATTATATATTTTCTTTTAATTCAGGGAATACCCACAGAGATTACAATTCTAATTTGCAGGGAATCCTGTTGGCAGAAGAGTCAAGCGATTAGCAATCCACCTTCAGAACAGACGATGGGTAACAGGCAGCTTCAGATGCAGCCAGAAGGCCCTGGAGCCTCCCTTCCTCCACCCCAGAGCCGGCTGGGAGTGAAGATGAAAACAGGTTCAGGAGGTCGACCTGATGCACAGAGCCGGCCATAGCCGCATGTCAGGTTGGCATATGCCCATCAGGATGTGGCTGGCATGAAATGTGCTGTGAATGGTTGCACCCTGCATAAGTTTCTCAAAAGTAGACTCTACTTTCAGTGAAGCGTTGTCCCAGCCACCATCACCAATGCAGATTCTGCACACACGCAGCTAATTAAAATGCACTATGAAAATGGGGGGTTAGGGGGGCACTCCCAGGGCATTTCTTCAGGAGCTGTTTTGGCTGGCCTCTACACCACACACTTCAAACAGAATGCATGCTTCAGAAAGTGCAAGTGGCCAGGGAGGTCCCTTTTGCTGACCCCTTTGGTTAGAGGGGAGAACAAGGGTTGGGGATGGGAAAGGACTGTCCCAAAATCATAGGTTAGCAGACGATGGGGACCCACCTAGGGCTTGGGAGTCTAAATTCTGACCTCTCTCTGTTCCATCCAAATGACAGATGTTTAATTTCATTTGTATTTCCTGTATGCAAAGGGGAGGACAAAGACAATGAGACACAGTTATTATTCTCCAAAAGTTCCTGGCCTCCAAGGCTGCACCGTAAGAACAGCCTACAGCCACGCCTCACGTCCCAAGTGCCCTGGGGGTCGGGGAGGGGAAGATAACCCCCGCTGAGGGGCCTGGGAGGCTTCAGGGAAGGCTGGCTCAAGGCTGTTCCACTTCTGACAGGAAGATCCTGCCTTCTGGAGGCACGGTCTCGGGTGGGATTCTGCAGCCCTTCCCATAAACGTAGCATTCTTCTCCCTCTCTTGGTCTCTCCCGACGAGCCAATGGGTGAGGCAGAGACATGAAACCAACTTCTGAACTCCTGAGGAGCTCAGAGCGGTGGCGTCTCTGCAACAGACAGGACTGTGCCTCAGGTCCCACCTACACCACTTTCTTCACACTAGTTCCCACAAAGAAAGGTGTCATCCTGTTTAAAGGATGAGACAAATGAGCCCCTAAGCCACTTAATGAAGACAGTAGGAGGTGGAATATGCAACCCCTGACCCCAAGCATAGAGTTCTTTCCACCAAACCACATGGACACACTCTTCAGAAACTCCAATCGGACACAAAACGTCCCAGAAGCACACACCAGCCCCGTGCAATGCCAAGTCCCCGTGACACAAAAGCCCAAGATGCCTGCACACATGGAGCTTGCAGTTCACCTGGGAGGTATGTAAGCTAGAAGTTAACTAGCAATATTTTATTTATATTGTGTGCATATTATAAGAATATCACATTTACATAATAAAATGTTTTATATTAAATTTTTATTAATATGATTTATATTTTTATGATACAAAATTAATGTAATTTTACGTATGTGTGTGTATATATATATAGAGAGAGAGAGAAATGAAGAGAGAAGGAGGGAGAGAATAGAGTATGAATACAGAATATGCAGGTGGTAGAAGTAGCTGCTCACAGAGACTGGGGCACACCCATGGGACTGTGCATCCATGCCCCCGGTGGGCACCAGGATGCACCCCAGTCTGACCAGATGGAGTGAGAAAGAAGGGAACAGTCTTTCATCTTCTTGGGGAAGACTTCTGGGGAACTCCAAAATGGAGGCGAGCAGACAAGTCATAACTTGCCTTCCCTGCCCATGAAAACCCTGTGTCTGCTGTGGATCTCATTCAAGACCTGACCTGCCCTGCCCAACCTCTCCAGTCCTCCTAGACTTTGTTGTTGTTCTGAGCTCTCTGAACAATTGGCACTGTCCCTGCCTGCTTCAGCTCCGCACTGCATGGCATGGGTCCGCTAGTGAGCATGTGTGTGAGTGTCTTCCCGTCTGGTGTGTACTCAGCGAGTGAGTGTGTGCGCGTCTTCCTGTTCCTTCTCTCTCCATGGGGTGTGTGCAGGTGGACAGTCACTCCTTGGCCTGGCAGTGATGTTGCATGTCCTAGTCTCCAGGCGAGAGTCTGGCTGGGAGGGCTGAAGGCAGCCCTTGCTGCCAAATGACTTAGCGGCTGCCACGGTCACTTTCCTCATCTGTAAAGTGGGTGCGTAACAGCACTTCCTCCCAGGGATGTTGCAAGATGGTACGAAGTGCCCGGCTCACTGCCTGGTGGTGCATGGTAAGTACCCAGTCAGTGAGATCCAGGGGGAACCTCTGGTAGCAGGCGCAGAGTCAGCAACGCTGCGTGGCTTGTCCCAGCTCATCCCCAGTGTCCCAGCTGTGGAATGGGTACAATAATATGGCTTCTGCAGGAACTTCATGTGGATTAGAATGATGCATGTAAAGAGCCTGGCATAATATAGTAGATGCTCAACTTGTTCTGTCAATGAGCAACAGCTCTATATATGTATATCTCCAGAGTGACTTGGCCAATGTAATAGGTGCCCCACAAACACCTCACTTATTGAGAAAAGAACCCCTTGTAATAATAACATGTATTCATGTGCATATAAACTAACTTCACTCACACATATAAAGAAAAATAAAAACAAAATCCGGAGCTTCCCTTTTGGCAAAGGAGCATCCAGTCAGCAAGCATGGAGCTGCAGAGCTCTGCAGGCCAAGTGCTGGGGTCCCCAATGGCACATCTGTGGATACGCTTCCATCAGAAGGACTATTCAATCTGCCTCGCCTCATTTTTTAAAAGTTCGCAGGTTTTTAGGCTCCAAAAGTATCATTACATTGGGAATGGAATTTTGCCTCCTCCACCATCATGTAACAAAACCTTCAAGTCTGAGAAAAAGTCAGGGAAGTTCAAATGTCAACCAGGTTAACATTAAAATTGTTAGAAAACAGGAACCGTAATTTGGGGATTGAAAAAGAGGTAGAATTCATGTTGTAAGTGCAAGTGATCTGGAAATAGATGTTTATCTTGGCCATTTTCAGGGAAGTGACATCATATTGTGTGTCCACTGGGATATTAGGCCTACATTTTTCAATCCATATTTTGGCACTAAAGTTGGCAAAATTAGACCATTTTGTTAAACTGATCTTCAAGGCGTATACCTCCCCAGCCCATTACAACACACCTATGACACGACTCGAGAACAATGGGTGAAAAATGGGCTATAAAACAGGAATGGCCTGCTTCATGTAAAGTGGATTTTATAGCGCAGGTGTACCTGCGTTTATCGATACTGTGAAGCGGCAGGATCGTGCTGCTGTAAAGCATAGCATTTGTTTAAAAACAGGGAAAAAGAAAAAGAAAAACATATACGCCTATTAACTTAAAAAATGCAATCACACAAATTCTTAAGCCAATAGGACACTTTATAAAAACATTTGCCATTTTTTATTTGATGTTTTATGCATTTTGTTGGGAGCTTCGACAGATATGTGAAACAGAACAGCAATTTGAGAGGAAGAAAAGAAATGGGGAAAAAAAAGGCTTTGTTGGGCTGGGAAAGCAGTTTCCGTGCCCCACTCCAGAAAAACCAGATATGTTATGTTAAGTGCCTGGAACCTGGGAACCTGGTAGAAATGGCACGGTGGTGGTGGGCTTAGAGGTGGAGGGCGGGGTGCCCATTTGGGGTATGAATGGGAAAAGGTCTGAATAGGAAGTCCTGCAGGAGTTTTTATTGCCGATTTCCTTTCGGGAAGATGGCATTGTTTTTGCCTACAATGACTAGGGAAGCGTGTAAGTTAGCTGGGGTTGACAGCATCCTTCAAAGCTCCCGCAGGCTGCAGGAGCACGCGGCTCCGTGTTTCTGTTCTTTGCCAGGCAGGTCTGGGCTATTTATAAGCAGGATCACGCTGGCACTGAAGTTTCGCTCCCCTAGAAAGGGATCATCTTGGTGTGGTGTTTTGATTAAGAAAACGTTCTAACACAATGTAAGGGGGTATCTCCCTGCCTGCAGTACTCTATGTTCAAAAGCCAAATTGTTTCTCCGCCCATGGACAACAGCTCCAAAAATACCCCTCTGGGCCATCAGGCCAGTGCACTCCCCACCTACCCAGCACGCCAGGAAAGGGCAGCTCTGAACAGCTTCCTCTCCTTTTCCTTGACACATTCTTTACCAAAACCTGTTCTTCAGTGTCAGTGGACTTGGACACAATAGAATTCCAACCACGGGTTAAAACAGTGTGCATTTACAGCGAGAATAAGACAAATGTTTAAAAAACCATTATGGGTTCCATTTCAATCTCTGCTCCCAGTTCTTCCTCGGCACCAAATGCTGTCCTCATGCTCGGTGCAGATGTTGTCACAGCTGCCCGCTCGCAGAGCTGACGGTACACAGTGTGGGCTCCACCACTCAGGGTCCCAGGAGAGTGACCCAAGGAGACATAAAGCAAGGACAACCGCACTGCTGCCAGGGGGAGTCCCTCTAAGACGCCAGTCTGAGCACAGCACTGTGGCGCCTGTAGCCCTGCCATGACGCCCTATTGCTGCTCTCCAGGAAAACGTCCAAAATCCTTAACCTGGCGTGGAGGGGCATGCTCACACAAGCTCGGCTTCACTGTCAAAGCTTGTCCCCCACTGCCCTCCTCCTGCCACCAACAAGGTATGCTCCAGCCAGCCCTGCCAAGCTGCTTACAGAGGCCCTGCAGCAAAGCACACTGGCTCCCTCCTTTAGAATTCTTGTCAACCTGGCAAACTCCTCTTCATTCTTCAAAACGTTATGCAACTTCTCCCCCTCTGTGAATCCTTCCCTGAGTCAACCACAGTCAAAATCAAACCTTGTGCACAATACCTGCCTGTAAACATCCTTCTGACATGTTCTGCTCATTGCAGTGTCCTATCATAGTCCAGAGGCATGTCTACATGTCTGCCCCTGGGGAGTCCAGGATCTGCTGGAGAGGTAAAGCTGGGGCTCCGTTACATCTTTCATCTTCAGCACCTGGCACAACATCAGACACAGGTAGATGTGGAAAGAAGAGAAGGAGGGAAGGAAGACAGGGGTGGAAGGAAGGTTTAGATGGGGAGAAGGAAGTGACCCCCAACTGCACCACCTCTGTTTAAGATCAGAACCATGAAGCTGCCTTTGGAGCTGCTGAACGATGTCCACATGGGTTTTACTTCTCTTGGTCTGAAAGTTGAGCTTCATGCTGAACGAACCAGAGTCATCATTGAAGTACATGCAAGTGTGCTTTCTATTCCATGAAATACACTGTCACTGGGCATGGGTGTCAAGGATCCAAAAAGTCTTCATTTATTCAGAAAAGTAAGCAGAAGAGAGCAGGGATTGAGCCTCTCACTCTAGAAAAACACTACTGTCCTTCTGTGCATTTAACTGGGAGCCTCTTGTTGACGTTATAAATGTGACATGACACCTCACATGACATGCCCCCAGAATGACTGCCTTTGGCCACTCCACCTTTTATGTATCATGTCCTGTGTATATTGTCCTCCCTCTAATCAGACAGCCCAGGATTTGCAGGAGATGTTGAAACAGTAAAGGCATTATATAAATACCCCAAACATGGGG